>CAWVRF010000119.1:912341-1142341 GCA_963932465.1 Maratus speciosus | reverse complement strand
TTAAAGCGGCAGATTGAAATACGAATTGGTTCTACGCCGCGTACCTGGTGTTGCCCTTACCTTCAAGAACACCTTCAGGAAAAACAGGATTCGAAAATAGTCTAATGGAACGGAACCTATCTATAACGAAATGTTGTGTTAAACCTAAAAAAAATCATGGCCTTTATGGAAGAAAGAGCATAGAATTATACATGCTAAGAAGGAAACTTGTCTAAATTGGAATCTTTATCCAGTCGCTAGAGATTCCGTCTTAGTAGGTTTATAAACACCATAATTTTATAATTGTTCGCATGTTATATAATAACATATTGGTAAATAAACTTTCATATTCAACTGCATTTGCAAATACTTAACATTAGACCATCAAAAACAAAAGTGAGTACTCGCATCACATGTCATCTCGCCGGTGCCTCCATTTTCTCTTAGTTAGAGAATTTTGAAGAAAATAATACTTTCTTCAGGTTTCCTTATTTTTATTTCACATTCAGAGCACAAAACAAATCTTGAGAAGTACAACTTCACAAACAATTAAAAGTACAGTTCTCTTTTCAAATTATAAGACTTAATAAAGTTAATTTTAGAACTGCTACACTTTATAGTCAATGCATTTAAATATAATTATCTTCTTACTAAATGATCTCATATTAAATATATTGAAAAAGAGAATTATTTTCAGACAACCTTTGGGCGAAGATATAAAGGGAAAAAATAACAATATAAGAAACAGGAGCAGCTTCTGTTCTTTTCAGAAACCAAAAGTTAAATGAACAATGATGTCATAATTCTGATTTACATTCTAAAGAACGTATAGTTCTGTCATCTGTTAACAAACATAACAGCTAAAAGATGAAAATTGATATTTACTAAATTACAATAGCTACCAACTTGTACGGATTTTTCCCACCACTAAAATTTTAAAGCAAATTTTGCCTAATTGAATTGCCGAAATCTAGCGATTCTTGACGATTCAATAAGGCAAATATTTCTATTAAATTTCAGTGGTAAGAAAATACCGTACAAGTTGGCAGCTATGGAATATCCAGCGCCTGATTACCGAGGGGATACATTCGCACCAGTAAAAATAAACATTTCTTTTAAAATTTATTGGTGTAAGTGTGCCTCGTTGGTAATCAGGCCCTGTGAATGCCATTTATTAAAGTTTTCATGAAAATTTGCATTTTACGGGATAAATAGCACATGCAAAATGTACGCAGGTTACTTTAAATTAATTACATTTTCTAACTTAATAACAATAAGGTAACAAGTAATACTATATTTATAAAGTACTGCATAAGATTAAATAAATAAATTAGTCGCCGGAAAAATAAACAGAAGTTATTTATATTCATTTACAAGTTAATTTCGTTAACGAAAACTGTGGATGAAATTAATATAAATCGTGAAATCTCTGCTGATTTAATAACGGCAGATTGGAATAGGTTATAAGCCTTGATCGCGGTATGGTAACGTCCATACCGCAAAATCCAGTAAAAGGAAAAACGGATAGGAAATCCAATCAAGCGATACATGTTTATAACGAAATCTTGTTTTAAACTAAAAAAATCATACCTCTATAAAAGAAATGGCGCAGAATTATACCAGCTAAAAAAGAAAACTTGTCGAAATGGGAATCTTTATCCAGTCGCTAGAGATTTCGTTTTTGTGGGTTTTACTGTAGAATAAACACAGTAATTTTATAATTTCAGAAGTAAAATCTCTGAAAGCGTGGTCGCTAGGTGTCGAAACAAAATTACATTTTGGAGAGGTTTCTAGTTATACTGTTATACGGTATGGTTATTGTATGGTATTCCAGCCGTATGGAAGTATTATTTGTTTACGTTTTTGGCATCATTGCATTATAAACAGGTTACTTTCAAAAGGGATTTACGGAACCAAGTACATTAAAACTAGAGATCGACCAAAAATTCGATTTCATTTTCAGACTAATATCCGAAAATTCGTTTTCTGCGAAAAAGCCAGACCGAAACGATGAAGTATGGCGTGAAAGCCTTATCTACAAGTTAATTAAGCTCGAAATCCATGCTAGATTTATTCACCTAATATATTCATACCTTAACGATCGCATTTTTTGCGTCCGCATTAACAATATACTCTCTGCATTATACCGTCTATTCGCTGGCATTCTTCAAGGCTCTGTCCTCGGCCTTACATTATTCAATATTTTCTTTAACGATAATTTGCGTACTCTGAGTACTTTTATTGCCCTGTATTCCAAAAATCTCCTTTCTTCTTTCGAAAATTTGCAACATTACCAGAAGAACCAGCTTTCCAAAAATGCTGGGTAGTCTCAAACATTTTTGAGTAAATTAACACAGATAATGTTTTCCTTAGTGTGATTGTGAGTGGAGAAAGAGAGGGGAGGAGCCAATGACTAAAGATGATAATTCGAAATTAAATTATGTTTTTTCTAAGCACATTTTTATATAATTATAATTCAATTATAATTTTATAAAATTATATTCTTATAAGTTCTTCCTTATAAATACATTATTCATTTTAAATAACATTAGAATTGCTAACTATTGAAAGTGTAAAAACCTAACTGCCGAGAAAAGCTTGCACTTTAGCCATCTAAGTGCTTTATCAATTCAACAAAACAGATGACAAAATATCCAGAATATTTGCTTTCATGTGAAATTTAAAGATACATCCACTAAAAGGATTTTCGGTGCTCCAGTAAGTTTAATTGATGCCTTACTATTTTTCAAGCAAAACTATTTTAAGAATGTTAATAGAACCAAATTTCATTTCGGGGATTAAATAATTACAAAAATAAATTACGAATTAGATCAATTGAATTTGGATAGGCGGAGAGATCAAATTATTGGGTGGACCTGTGTCCCATGGGCTCATGTAAGTTGGCGCTACTCAACATTACCCATTGATTTGAGCTGTATCGGCTCAAATGAGGCAGTCTTAATATATTGCTATGAACTTCACTGTTTATAATTATCAGTCATGGTTGGCTCAATATGTGAGTGCAAATTATAAAGCAAGTAATGCATACAGGACTAAACTTTGAACATTATTTTCACGGGCTCTTTAAAAGCTGCAGATTTAACAGAATAGAAAATTTTCAGTCTGAAACCGCAGAAGTGCTTCGAATACCCTATGAGAAACTTCTAGTATAACAGACGATCATTTACAAAAATAATTATAAAAGGTAAATCGAGGCATGTATACCTACAAACATTTTTTAATTAGATGAAATTCGTATAATTATAAAATCATTCCGTGTCGGTGATGAATTATTTACATTTTATTTTATGTGAAAATAAAAAGTTTTGGTGAAACGCTCAGACAGCTAACTTGGGCCAAACGTATAATTAATTAATAATTATGTATATTGATGTATGTGTAATTTCTTTTTAAAATTTTTTGACGTTTTCGTTTTCGGTCGAAAATAATAAAATTACTGACATACGGTTTCAGTTTCGGTTTCGATCTTAAAAACCAATTTTGGTCGATCCTTAATTAAAACATCTAAAAGTATAATCGACTCTATGGTCCTTTTTTCTACACGGGGTTTAAATAAACCAGGAAGACCGTTTAATGACATTTTAGACAATTTAAAAATATCTGTGCCTCAAACGGTATTCATATCAAATTCCTCCTAAACAGTAGCATGCATCGTAATCACTATTACATTTCGTTTACGTAATCCGCTTAAAATACTTCGGATCACTCGATTTGTGTTCTGTACTTTCCATTTTTTTTTAGTAATTTTAAATTGTGTTTAGAATTACTCAAATGACAAAAAATTTAAAAAAATAAATCTCTTAAATTGGGAATTTACAACATTTTTTTTTTTTTTAACACATATGAGAAAATTATAAATTGATTGTTTTGTGAACCAATTAATATGATTAAAATTGATTATTGTAATCTAACATAGTAACTGATTAAATAAATAACTTTTTACAAGAACTAAGTTAGTTTTGTTGATTTAGTTTTAACAAACCAGGCTGAGTTTGTTATTTTTAGTACTTTTAGATATTTTTATTCGCGGAAGTTTAATAACAGCTGATAGGAAAATTAAATTTACGCAATTCAGAAGAATGATGGATATCCATCAGAACCAAAAAAACTGCATTGAGCAAATGGTTCAAGGCATCGCAGAAGAAAATTAAACTATATTGTGTAACATATTGCATATCGATTTCAGCAAAAACTTATAAATTTGCTGAAGAAATTATGGCTATACATTTCAGAAGAAATCGGCAACAAAGAATTTTTCAGTCGGGTATTATGTATACTAAAAAAGGGGACTAATTAAATTTAACTTAACAGGGCCTTTTAAACACTTGGATTGGATAACTGTCAAGTATGAAAAGGAAATGTATACTGAAGAAGTATAGCAAATAAATGGATATTTACTATATAAGTTTTAAAAAAAAAAAATCTAAAGTTTTGTTATAGCAAAGGAAGCAAATTAAACTTTTCTGGACAAAAGTTTTGTTAAAATAATTATTTGAAACAAGTTTTTCACAAAATTGTCATTCCCTCACTTTATAATCCTGCCCTAATTCTAATAAAAATTTAAATCTCAGAATTATTGAATTTGTCAATATTATGCATGGCGGCCATTTTTTTTTCTAATACAGGGTGACAAGAAATAACTTGGACACACATAATACATTATAACTTCAATGCTAATGAAAATATTACGACCAAACTTATAATAAATATGAATACATTATTTCGTCTAATATATTTACAAATCTTTAAAAGGGCTACCTTTACCCTTAATACAGAGCTTTAAACGTGTCACGAAGTTTTCGGCTATGGGCCGCAACTCACTTACTGATATTTTATCCCATTCCTTGCATAAGGCTTTCTTTAGGGATGCCAAAGTTTTATGATGTTTATCACACGCTCTTGTCTCCAAGATGGACAAAACAGAATAATGCATTGGGTTCAAATCTGGGGGAATACAGTGGCCATACTTGAGCTCCAATAAAGTCAGGAAAATGTGTCCTGCACTAAACTTGAGTGCCTTCAGCTCTGTGTGCAGGTGCGAAATCCTGTTGGAAGGTCCATCTTTTGTTTCCAAAGAACTTTTTGTGACCAAGATAATCCAAAATGAGTTTGCGATATGTTTTTGATTAATCTTTATCCCTTGATCAACAAAAACAAGTGGTGTTTTCCCACTTCACATATCCTATACCAAACCATTACAGATTGTGGTCGTTGACGCTCTTCAACAATGGCAGAAGGTCCAAGTGCTTCTGCTGACCAAACTCTATCATTAATGCTATTGTGAGCTTGTTAGTTTCTCATCTGTGAAGACAAATGTTTGCCATCGATCACCTGCGGCCTGCTTTAACAGTTCTTTACACCTTTGAAGTCTTGTGAGTTTGTTCTCTGCTGTTAACTTTTGAGCCTCTTTCATTTTGTAAGGGTGAAGACCAAGCTCTACTCTTGCCATCAAACGTGCGGTTTCTCTGTTGATCTTCATCTCTCTAACAACCTTTCTCATTGAAATCCTAGGATTTCATTGAACTCGCTTTTTGATAACTATCCTGTTTCTTGATGTGTTAACTGTGCGCTTTCTTCTTCTTCCTGGCCTGTTACCATCATGCCCGAGTTCTTTAAACCTTTTGATTATGTTTGAAACTATCTGCTTAGGCACTTTCAATCGTTGAACAATTTCACATTGTTTCATTCCTTGCTTATGTAATTCAAGTATGGCAGATCGTTTGTTAACCATAATGGTTATTACAACTAGCTTACTTACACCTGTTTAGTAGCTTTCTAGAATCAATTCCCTATGACAATAACTTTATAACTTTAATGATAGTTACAGATTTTTGGTTTGAAAGTTTGTCCAAGTTATTTCTTGTCACACTGTAAGTACTTTTTCTAGTGCCCTGCTACAACAAACCTCTGACATGATTTCTTTTTATTCATTACGAATATGAAAATAACCTTTTTACGTAGAATCGACCAAAGACATAAAGTAAATACATAAATTCGTTAAAAGTTATGCTTTATCAGGGTTTATACGCTTCAAGACCATATACCAGAATTTTCGTAAAGAAATGCTTGACTTATTTAATGAAAAAAAATTCTATCTTCAGATATAGCGACCAGTACCTTACGAAATTTCTAGTGCTAAAACACCTAAAATCGGCTTAATCCCCTAATGCGTACGAACACTTTATTTATTTTGAATGCGTATTTGTTAAATTTGAACGAGTTTTTCATGAGACATTACTTGCTTCCCCTATTGTCAATTTCCTTGACCTCCTCGGTTCTGAAGTATGACATGTCATACTTCCGAACAGTGGAGGATATAGACTAAACTTTTTATTCCTTTTACATTGTTAATGTACTTTTATGTAGTTGAATGGCTTTGGATCAAAACCAATAAAAGGCACCACTGATGCTTATTTCCCCATAAAATAAGTGTTCTTTTCATCTGAGTTTGCATTCCAGACAGTGTGCCCAAGAAAGTCAGAAATTTCCATTATTAATGAACTTAAACGCTTTACAATAAAGAAAAAAGTTTGGGGATTTGTAGATCATTCAATTAATTAATGACTTTCAGTTTGTTACTGCATTTAACTTATGTATAATTAAAATGATATTTTAAGGTCATTGGTAATTTTAGATCCGTATTTGTGCGCCTAAATTACCAGCCCCCTAAAATATCGATTTCAGAAAAATCCCTTTCTTCAAAAGTATCTGTTATGCTGGAACTCCTTCTGTCAGTTATGGTGTCTTTTTGTTTGTGCAAAATCAATGAATCTGTACTCTCAGTATTATTTTACCCCCGGGACTGAAAAGGTTAAAACGTGCTTTTTTATGCTACCCCCTTTTTAAAGAATATTTTGGATTAAAAAAAGCACAGTTAAACACTTTATCTATTTAACTCCAATTAATACCTTCGGACGAATTAACCCCTTGGGGACGAGCGACACGTATACGTGCCGGAAATAGGCCTAAGGATCCTCGTTTATCCTCACCAGTAAAATTTTACTGTAAAATTTGCCTTACTTAATCCGAGCATTTTCCTGATTTGAATAGGCACAAACTTCTGTTTTTTTAAAACCGGTAGCAAAGTAACAAACATTTCGTAAAAGGCTCCCGTCGCGAAGGGGTTAATACCCTATTCATTAAATCCGGTTGGCAAGAAAACTTGCAGGTAGAGCGAATAATTTTTTAAAATTTATATACCAGTATTTTAGTTTGGAAATTGTCATATTATTTAATCTCAGGTTTTGAGCTAAATAGTACAAATTACAAAGATGCAAAAACTGGTGTCGAAGAATTAAAAGAAGTGTAAAGAAAGCTCGTCGTTAATGGGTTAACAAGTTTCAAGTACACTAATGAACAGTGAAAAACATTTACGCAACTACAGGTGTTTTAAAAATAAGAAAATCTAACCGATCTCTGATGATCGGAAGTGGATTCTTATTTGAATACAATCAGTTAATACAAACACTTTCAAGGGAATGGGATTTATAATTTATTGTATCACAGTAAACATCCTCTAATCCGGCATCCCAAGGTCCGGCACGACTTTCGGAAAAAAATAGTATTCTTGTTTAATAACTCCTGATGCTTATAATAATGTGTTGGAACTTCAGAATGAGGAATGAAAAAAAACTACTTTTTCAGGAAACTTTGAAAAAGTCATGGCGTAACATTTGGCCCGAAGTAATGGAAACGTTATTCTAAACAAACCTCTATCTGAACGAAACTCCGTTATACAACCTCTCCGTAGATATATTAGTCGAGAGAGGTGTCGGATTCAAATAAGAATTTAAGAAATTTGGTGAAATTACTATTTTGAAATAGTTGTAACTACCAGACATAATTTAAGTAGTAATAAGTTTTGCATGAAGATCCGACACGTTTTATTCCCTTACATATGAAAAAGGGAAATCAGAATATCCAAGTTGCTGAAAACGATACAGTTGACGATGAACTAGAAGACGTTTTAGGCTATTTTCTTTTAAAAATATATAGTGCCTTTTTATAGTTCCTTCAGTGTTATCGAGCCAACACCCCCCCAAAGACGTTGACTCTGATGAAGATGATGCGGACGAGACAAATAACATAACTTGGAATGAAGCAGCTGATGCCTTGAATACATTTATCAAGTTTTCTGAGTGTAGCAGTTCATTCAACAATGCGTAAATTATTAAACTGCATATCATACAAAACGACTTCATAAAGAAAAGAAGAGAGAAGACTACTACAAAACAAACTGATATCCGAGATTTGTTTAACCCCCTGAGGGGCAAGCAATTACGTTTGTGAAATGCTGAATTCCCACCGGAATCTTTGAAAAATTCTATTTCAAAATAAGTAAAAGCAATTTTTCAGCTTTTTTCCACCAAAGTTAGAAAAGTAAAATTTAATAAAATTTTTCTGGTGTAAAACTTCATTAATCGTAGGTGGTATATAATATATACCGATGCCCCTCAAGGGGTTAAGATGGCTTCTATGAGTAGCCCTACTGTGTAGCCTTGCAGTGCAAGTTTTAATTTTATAGTAATGTACATATTTTATACTTAACATTATTGAATATTTTTTTTATTATATTCAAACTGTTTATGAAATAAAAGTATCCTTTACTGTCAGTTTTTGCTTAATTCTAACTTCTACACGTTTTTCCCTACCTTCATCCTGTAATTCGGAAAATTTCGTAATCCGGCATGCTTCAAGTCCCGAACGTGCCGGATTAGAGAATGTTTACTGTATTAGAGTTTGCATTCACAAATATAAGCTTATCTCGTTAGCAGTGAAGGGTACTCAATTTATTACAAGGTATCTAAATTTGGAAGGATAAATAATAATCTTTAAGATTCCATGAAATATTTGGAGAATTATCCGAAATAAAAAACAATTTTTTTTGGCTGTATTATTTATCTAAAATCACTAAGGAATTGCTCATTTTTTCAGCTAATACGCATTTGCATAAGTATTCGATTATTTTGTACTTCTAAATTGTAATTATTTAGTAACTTTACACATTCTAAAAAGGTAAACGTTTTACGGTGTTGCGTTAAGGGTAAACGGTTTACGTTTATATAAACGTAAAAAAAAAATACTCGCAAAGTAAAAAGAAAAACAAATTGAGATACTTTGCTGGGAAATAATGAACTGTTACTCAAAAACGACATCATGAAAAATTCAGGTTCCCTAAGTCTGCAATATAATACACAAATATCTACACCGGAAAAACTAATTAGTTTAATTTAATTGTCTTTAGAAATCAATCTGCAATTGTTGTCTTAATATTCGCTGTTTTATAATTTCCAGAAGGTCTGCTGCTTTAAGAAGGCAGATAGCAAAATCAATATATATACAATTCTTTAAAGTGGTGGGTGTCGCAGAGTGGCGTATTAGAAGCAAAATCCTGGCCAAAATTATTTTTCGTGTGTTTTACAGTTAAAATCATTGCTGTTGAATTACTATTAGTAAATACACTTATATAATATTATATACACATAAAAGTATGCATTTACCTAAAGAAATAAATATAAAATACAAAGGTTACTTAGCTTTTATTGTTTATAAGAGAAAAGTAATATTTGATAGAGTTGTTTTACTTACAAGTAATGTTTAACCACGTGAGGGGAAAGCAATTGCGTTTGTGTAATGCTGAATTCCCACCGGAAAATTAGAAAAAAATTATTTCAAAATAAGGAAAAGCAATTTTCCGACTTTTTTTTCCACCAAAATTATAAAAGTAAAATTTTGTAACTTTTAATAATTTATACAAACGAATGTATTAATATATAGGGGAGTGTAGTGCACAGTGAGACAGCAGCCATTTTCACATATAGTCGTAACTTTTTCTCCAAGCTGGCACACACATAACGACCTCATCTTATGCAATACGTGGATGTAGTTTCGGCACTTCAGTTACTCGTCCGACAAAATAATAAATATTTCTTTATTTTATAAGGGTTAAAGTTATATAAACGACTATTTTAGAGTTTATTTCCTTATATATGACATATATTTACTTAACCACCAAACCTAGCTATGTCCATAGCTGCCAACTTGTACGGATTTTTCATACCAATAAAATTTTATAGAAATTTTTTACTTATTTAAACGTTAAAATTGCTTGAATTTCGGTGATTCACTTAGCTAAAATTTTCTATTAAATTTTAGTGGTATGAAAAATCCGTACAAGTTGGCAGCTATGTATGTCTAATAATAGACTTTTTCGACAAAACGACATAAACTTTTTAAAGCGATGAAATTGTTGTAACAGATGTCGCATCCATCTTGTTACAACGTAACGAAAATACACAGGGAGACACACAGTTGTGGTACACAGTGAGACGTGTTTCATTGTGTACCTACTATGTGGTTCTGATGTTAAAAATAGTTATTAAAAGAAGGTTTTCTCTCTCTCTCTTTCTATGTGTGTGTGTGTGAGCGTGCGATGGCTAGGGAAATCTACTAAACGTAAGAGGCTGAAAATTTGCATGAAGGTTGCCCAAGTTCTGCCATTGTCCACCCGAGGTTCATATTTTTAATATTTTTAAAATCTAGAAATGTTAATTAGAAATCATAAACTGCAGAAAATTATTGATAGAGTGTAAAAATGTATGATTTTTGAAAACATATGCATTGTCTCATTATGTGCCACTTATGGTACATAATGAGAACTTTAAAACTTTAAAACTTTAAAATCTCATAAAAAAGGAAGAATTTATGATAAAGGAGTATGGTTTGGGCCGAAACACAATGAACAGGACAACTGTTGTGTCGTAGAATATTCTGGAGGTTATGTTGAATATTTATTATTGGAAGAACAAATATATGGAACATATAGTTATCCTGTTCATTGTGCTTCGTGTCGTTAGCGCCCTCTACGTGCAATTTTTTAACCCTTTTTTTTTTGCTGCTAAAAAAATTCCGACTAGCTGCCTTTTCTTCCAAATCGCACTCCTTTATCATAATTTCTTCCTTTTTTATGAGTTTTTAAACTTTTGATGAACTTTTGACTCACCTGATATTTAAATATACCGAAATTAGAGCTATAAAAGGCTTTAAAAGAACAATTACATTAAAAATAAAGACATTGAGTTCAACAATTCATGAAGTCTTAAAAATATACATTTAAAAATAATTAAGCATAATGACAAAAATGTAACGAACAATGAAACACGTCTTCTCGTAAAAAAATCTTCTCTTCAACTGGGTTTAGGATCCGCGCGATATGACTCCTGGGCCTGTTATAGATATAGAATGTTGCACCAGTTAGTCAACTATTATAAAATATGCGTATTACCGTTGTTAAGCAAATATTAATTTTGGCATTTTTGGCCAGGTTTTTGCGTCAAATACTCCACTGTGCAGCTGTGAGAATGTAGTGTGAGAATGTAGTAGTAAATGATCCTGTTCGTCGGCTATAAAAATAGGCATAAAAGCCTATTTCGTAATATTTCCGCTCGAGTTGCATTAACCCTTAAATGCATGATTTTTTTATTTTGTTTCGAAAAAATTATATATGATTCTCTGAAAGGTTTATAACAGAGGAAAAATAATGACAAAAAAAAAATCAGAAATACATTTTTCGTATAATTTAATAATTTCTGATGTTGCACATCTGCAATACAAGTAAAAACTAAAATATTACAAATTAGTAAATATTTTAATGAATGAATCTAAATACCTTATTTTATATAATTTTTCATTTTGCAAAACTTAACCCTTAAATGCATAAATTATTTTTGTAGAATTATGCTTTTTACTCTTGTCTCTCTTTACTGTTAAAGATTTGACACCAGAAATTTTATGAAGGGTTTTTAAATTTATATTTTTGTAATTTTTACAGGACTAATATTTCTATATAAATATACTGGTTGTTAAAAATTAAATAAAAAGTGATGCAGACATAGAGCACCATCCATTTAACCCCTTGAGGGGCGGTGGGATATATTATATCCCACCTACGATTAATAAAGATTTGCACCAGAAAAAAATTATTGAATTTTACTTTTCTAACTTTGGTTAAGAAAAAAAAACTGTACAATTGCTTTTCCTTATTTGGCAATAAAGATTTTTTTAAGTTTCCGGTGCGAATTAGATATTGCAGGAACACAATTACTTGCCCCCCTGAAAGGGTTATGGTTTAACCCATTAACGAACAGCATCTTTTACACTTGTTCTAATCTTTCGACACCAGTTTTTTCCATGTTATAATGTTGAATTACTTAATCGCTCGAAATTTCAAATTAGGTAATGTGAAAATTTCCATACTAAGATACTGGTATTCAAATTTAAGCCTTTTGCTCGCCTTAAACGGCAAGATTTCCTGCCAACCGCCTTTAATGAGTGAACCCTCAAATGCATAGTGATGCATATCTATATCATTTTTTAATTAATTCTTACCAATCAGTATATTTATATAGAAATATTAATCCTGTACAGATTATAAAAAATATGCTACTAAATAAAGTTAAAAATCTACCTTAAAATTTTTGGTGTCTAGTATTTACTATAAGACTAAAAAATACAATTAAAAAAAAATAATTCCCGCGTTTAAGGGTTAAGTTTTACAAAAATAAAATATTATATAAAATAACGTATTTAGATTCATACTTATTAAAATATTTACTACCTTGCAATATTTTACTTTTTACTTGTATTGCAGTTGTACAACATGAGAAACGGTTGAGGTATTATACGAAAAATGTATCTCTAATTTTTTTTTTCATTATTTTTTCTGTGTCATAAACCTTTCAGAGAATCATATATAATTTTTTCGAAACAAAATAAAAAATCATGCATTTAAGGGTTAAAAAAATTAAATCCTGAAATCCTGAGAAAACATAGCATAGCACCTGTTGCGCTATATACAACCAAATCCAAAGAAAACTAATTCTTGTCTAAGTCTAACAGAATACGAAGTATTATGAAATTCTGTCCAGTAGAACTTGAGATACAGCGGCAACAAAATTCGTGTCACACATACACATACAAACTCATAGGCAGACTTACAAAAAAGAGTCAAACGTTATTCAGGTTATCTGAAAAGATGTAAATCTATCAAAAAACGGAAGTTGAAAAATTACATAATTCCAATACATTCTTCTTAGGTATACAGAAGAAAGAGAAAATTTAAATTAGTACTGTGTAACTTTAAAACATATTCAAATTGAATGGCTTTTTTAAAATTAAATATGTTTAAAAGTATTAACTAGTTACCACTAATTATTTGAGATTATTCAATTTGCCAATATATATGTGGATAGATGGGGTAAACTGGTGAGGCTTGAACCATTATTTACAAAATGATTTTTTTTTTCAAATATTGAAAGTAGAATTAAGTCTTATATATCATTTTATTCGATGTACAATCGGTTATCAAAATAAAATTGCGACATAGGTTTAATATATAAGAAACATGAAAAATTATTGATTTTAATCACGAGAAAATAATGGGTTAAGGCTCCCCACATATGGGAAAAATTCTGTGTTAAAGGCCCACTTTTTGTGACACTCGACTTGGCAAATTTAGTTGATACATAGTATGGCTTCATCTTTCTTGAAATTTGTCTACATACCTTCCTAAAGTGTTTTGATCAATGTTATGTTCTTTTGCAGAGGTATGAACACGTAACATTTCTTCAGGCTACTGCTTTCATCCTTTCTAATATTTTCGATTCTTTCTATTTACCTACTATACGTACTATTTTAATGAAATATAAGTCCCTACCACCTTTCCAATTTATTTGTCATTATTTTTTTTTGTTTGCTTCTATAGAAGTTTTTTACATCTACCTTTAATCAATTTTAAACACTTCCCTTTCTATCACCCCATTTTATTATAACTTTACAGAATGATACATTATTTTATAAATATAATCATTAACCCTTTATTATGCAAGTGTATAATAAAAAGGTTTCAAATAATACTTAATTAAGGTAGCTTTGACCATCTGGTCAACCCTCCCTCACACTGATGTGGTCAAGCATCCCCACATAGCCACTTTTCAAAGTATTGCACACGTTTATGTTTAGCCTAATTTACTCTACAATCTTTATACCTGAAATGAAAGCTCAAAATTGTCTGCAATACTTAAAACATATTTACTTAAATTTCCATGATATATTTTATATGATAAAATCTTGCAAAATGTTTCTAAAAAATACACCTTTTAAGCTGATAACGCTTCACAAATGATTTTTCCACACCTGTTTCAGTTACCTGCATGAAACAAAGACTATTGTTTGAGCATTTCAGTAGCTTTGGTTGCCTTCTATTGGAAAAACTCTAAAATTATTTTAAATATGAAAACTGAATGGTGGATCAACCCTCCCATGTCTCCCCTATAGCTACTCTAATTACTCAAAAGATCTGACTTCAGCGTTGTTAAATAGGCAATCATGTACTACCTCCATCACTATATATAAAAAGTGCTTTTATCGTATTTAACCCCTTTAAGGGCACCGGTATATTAAATATACCACTCAATTTTATGTCTTAAATTGGCACCAGTATTTTAAAACTAAATTTTGCATTATTTAATGTACGTGAAGTTAAGCTTTTACCTATTTTCATATATTTTTTCATGTAAATCCTGGTGTCAATCAATCATTATGCCACATAATTAACTTCGCTTTGACGGCTATAGACGCAAGTGTCCGTCAACGTGTTAATCACTGTAATTATTTAAAACAAAAGTAACATTTTAATTTAGCAGTGAAAATTTGCCTGAATTAACCGAAATGCAGAGCACAAAGTTTAAAACCACAGAAATGATTAGATATCAACATAAGCAGTATATTATATCGCAGCATCTTTTAGATGACAGTTTTACCTTATGAGATGACCCGGGGTGACGTTCATTCATAAAAGATGACAGCTGCAATCTTCTTAATGTCAATCATTCTGTATATTCTTCAAACATTTCCTCGATATTTTTCTCTTGCTTTTGATGAACGGTGTCATCCTAGTTGCTGCAAATAAACAGCCGAAAATTTAAATGCATTCCCATCTCTCTGGCATGTCAGATCATTCTTTAAATTGATGTACTGATGTACTATATGGGTGTCATTTAATATATAATTCAGTATTTAACGCTTGGAAGTGTTAATGTATACATGCTGCTTTATATTACATAATTTATCATTCATTTATGTAAAACATAAATATATTTTCAAAGAACGTTGTTAAAATAATGTTTTATTCTTTAAATAATTCGTAAACTTAGCAATTATCAACAATGTAAAATTTATATTTTTTTAACCTTAAATTATCTGGATGTTGTTATTCATTTTAAAAACCATTTATGCAACGCGAAAATATATTTTCAAAGAAAGTTATTAAAATAATGAATTATTATCTAAATATTACTACCCCGAGGAGGATGCAGGAGCAAAAATTGTTCTAAAAATGCGATTTTTGTGATACTGAAAGATCTAGAAATTTGAAATTTGGCATGGTAGTTTCTTGTAAGATGTATTCCTTTCTAAGAACTTTTGATAAAAATACGAAATCTAAAAGGGTAAAATGAGTGAAAAGCGTTCTAAAAATATTCTAAATTACAATTTTTACGGAAGCTCAAGAAATACCAAACCGGTTTAAAACATATCTTTGGCAAATAGATAGTGACAGTCCCCGTTTCAACACAAGCTATATTTCATGTCACTGTCACTATCACCAGGAGGTTGCAGAAGAAAAAACGTTCTAAAATAACGATTTTTGTAACGCTGAAGGGGTTAGAAACTTGAAATTTGGCATGGTAGTTACTTATAAGATGTAAATGCTCTCTAAGAACAATTGAAAAAAAATTCGAAATTTAATAGAGTAAAATGAGCGAAAAGCGTTCTAAAAATGTTCGAAATTACGATTTTTATGTAATTGTCAATGATAAAAACTTGAAATTTGGCATGGTAGATATTTCTAAGATGTAAATTATCTCTAAGAACAGTTAATAAAAATTTCGAAACTCAAAGGAATGAAATGAGCAAAAAGCGTTCTCTCGTGTGCGAAAAGCGCATGGAATCTCAGGAAATACCAAACCGATTTCAATAGTAATGGTGACAAATTTATTGTGACAGACCCTAATTCAACACACTATATTTTATGTCGGTCTCACTTCTAAGAAAAGGGTTCGGGTGCACAGGAGCGAAAAACGTTCTAAAATTGCGACTTTTGTGATACTGAAGGCGCTAGAGACTTGGAAATTGGCATGGTAGTTACTTATAAGATATAAGTGCTCTCTAAAGACAGTTTCTAAAAACTCGAAATTTAAAAGAGTGAAATAAGCGAAAAGCGATCTAAAAATGATCTAAATTACACCTTATATTGAATTGTTAAAGATAGAAACTTAAAATTTGACATGATAGACACTTAAATGTTGTAAATGTTCTCTAAAAATAATTTCTAAAATATTCCAAATTTTATAGATAAAATGATCGAAAAACATTCTA
The DNA here is from genome assembly GCA_963932465.1 of Maratus speciosus. NCBI lineage: Eukaryota > Metazoa > Arthropoda > Arachnida > Araneae > Salticidae > Maratus > Maratus speciosus. Next base: position 1,125,907 of record CAWVRF010000119.1, on the reverse strand, counting down.
AAAATTTTCTGCATTACGATTTCTATGGAATCTCAAGAAATACCAGACAGATTCTAAATCTAATGTTGGCAAAGGACATAGCCGGATAAGCATTGGAAACATGCCTTTCAATCAAATTTCCTGATTTTTTTTCCCAGATGTGGCTACCTATCTGGCAATGTATTTCCCCTATTATCACCCTATAAATATTGATATTTAATGAGATAAAAATGTTTTTTCGATTTTAAAAAAAACAGATTTTCTCAAAAACTGCTGCACGGAATTTCATGCTATTAATTGACGATATATAGACACCAAAGATGCATAACTGGTAACTTTTGTATAATTTTCTGTTTGTAAAAACTGTGTGAAATAGCGAAATAAAACTTAAATATAGAAATCATATCTTATGGTCATCCGAAAATTACCATTTTCTTGTAAATACCCCCATCTTCTTCTACCGCCATCCCGTGTCTTCCCCATACGTGCCCGTATATTCTATATAAATGCCGAAAGTTTGCGTTGGGTACTACATATAAATATTTACAAAAATGTATACAGTGGTGGGAAATTGGCGCAGAGGAGGAGCTTATTGACACCACTAAAATTTAGTAGTATTTTTCGGCTTACCTAATGACAGAATTTCTGAGTTTTTACTATGTTGAAGAACACTATAAAATATTAGTGGTGTCAATAGGCTCCTCCTCTGCGCCAATTTTCCACCCCTGATGTATATTAAAATTATTGAAATTCATTTTAAGGCGTTATTTCGGGCGGAGCTAGTCAACTTCCACACCCGAAGAATTTTTGGAATAAACAGTTACAGAATTGCTGTATTTTAAATTTTAATGAACACATGAGCAGAGCCTGATTACCCACGGGGCAAATTCCTACCACTAAAAATAAACAGAAAATTTTGCCTCATTCATGGCAGAAATTTTACATGAATACGGCGTTTAGATAAGTCGAACTTTTCTTTTAAAATTTATTGGTGTAAGTGTGCCCCGTTGTTAATCAGGCCCTGCACATGAGCAACATTCTCAACGCTGCCGATATCAAAATGAACATGAAGTTGAAAAACATGGCTTATATGCTTCATGGAATCTAAAATACATCAGTTGACATATTGTCTGCAGACTTTTTTCCAAAAATTCTTCGGATGTTGAAGTTAGTAGCTCCGCCCCAAATAACGCCTTGAAATGAATTTCAATAATTTTAATATACATTTTTGTAAATATTTATATGTAGTACCCAACGCAATCTTTCGGCATTTATATAGAATATACGGGCACATATGCAGAATTTTTTACAAGAAAATGGTAATTTTCGGAAAATCCTAAGATATGATTTTTAGTTTTTTGAATTTTTATTTCGCTATTTCAGGCAGTTTTTATTAACAGAAAATTATACAAAAAATACCAGCTATGCCTCCTTGGTATCTATATATCCTCGATTAATGGCATGAAATCCGTGCAGCAGTTTTTGAGAAAATCCGTTTTTTAAAAAATCGAAAAAACATTTTTATCTCATTAAATATCAATATTTATTGGGTGATAATGGAGGAAATATATTTTCAGATATGTAGCCACATCTGGGCAAAAATCAGGAAAATTGATTGTAAGGCATGGTTCCAAAGATTATCCGGCTATGCCTTTTATGGTGACAGTCCCCGATGCAACATAAGGTATATTTTATGTTTGTGCTGCTACCCCTAGGGGGATGGTAGACCGTTAGGCTAGCAGCTTGATAATGCCATGAAGGTTACTTTTAAGATGTAAATGCGGTTTGTTATTAACGGTTTCTAAACATTTTTAAATTTCAAATGAAAGTTCAAATGAGCCTTAAAAGTCCAAAATACATTCTAAATTATCCTTTATTTAGAATTAGTTTTAGTTCCTCTCAGTAATGTAAATCTCTTTTTCGCCTAATGCAGTGTAATAACGAACTTTAGACAATCAATGGTTTAATTAGTAATTTTTGAATTGCCCGTAGTAGCGTAATATTTTCTAATAAAAACACTCACTTGGGATATTTCACTGTAACGCCGCGGGTTTTGCTAGTGTCTTATAAAATTCGAGGTGTATTGGGAAAATATTTGTTATCCACCAGGAAATTATCCATATCTCAGGAAAGTAATTTTATTTTTTGTATACAGTGATTTAAAACAACATAATTAAAAAAAAGTTTTAGTTATATATTCTCTTTCTATGGCTTTGTAAAAAAAAAAAAAAAAAAAAAAAAAAAAAAAAAAAAAGGAAAATGCATCCTTTTTTTTTTTTTTTTGTAAAAAAAAAATAAATAAATAAATAAATAAATAAATAAAAGGCTGACTTTTTTTTCTTATATATTTTTCGATTAATCGGAAAACAAATACTTTTTTTTTTCTTGTCGATATCAAATTTAATTATGTGTAAGAAATGAAATGTTTATTAAAAATGAAGCGCAATAATTCATTCTTTTCGTTTCTAAACATATCTGTCAACGTGTTTTTCCCTCTTTTTATCTTATTTTATATATAAAACTATATCGACAAGGAAGCAAAAAATTCAAACTGACATTTTATCAAATAACAGATTTATAAAATTAATTGACTTGTAAAACATGCAACATTCTGATTTGATTAAGCAATAAGAGAAAATGGTATTGAAAATTTGCCTTGTTATGTACTATTAAGAAATTAATTTTACGTCTGTTTTTACGGTTTAGTGATTTTGTTCTTTCATTTTTTTTTAAGAATATTTTATTCTTATCCCTATCCGGAAAGATTTAATACTCAGAAACTGTACCTGAAAAAAGTTTTTCCTTCATTTACTTGTATCGTTTTATGATTCATACACTGCTCGGCAAAAGTTTAGACACTGGTGACTTTTAACCTTTAAATAAAATATACGAGCACTTGGGTTATACAAGTGGCTGTACTTATTTTTTAATATATTTTAAACGTTTTAGGACAAAAATAACGGTTTTAATGTAGGATATTACTTAATTTAACTGAAAAAAATGAAATTTGCATATTGCAAAAGTTTAGACACTTTTTGTGATTTTTAGGCAACTGTTCACGGAAAAACGCAAATTTCAACTTATAACGTTATATGCATGAAGTATTTAAGTGAACCTCGCGATAATATCGGTTAGTGAAGATGCCGCGAGCTAGAAATTTTCAGTCAAATGAAGTAATTAAAGCACGGGAGCTGAAATCGAAAGGGAAGACTGTTGCAGAAATTCCACCTAGTTTAAATCATCCAAAGAAGTCTTTCTATTAAGTACTGTCTATGGGTGACTCTTTCAAAGCAAAACATAAATCAGGAAGGCCTTATGTGGCCAGAAAACGAGATTATAGAAGGATCCATAAACTGGTATCTAGACAAATGATGACTGCTTATCGCATTAAAAGTGAGTTAGAGCTTTCTGTGCTAACTGATACTCTCGTAGATGAATTATAGAGAGATGTACATTCGTTTATATGAAAATGATAAAACAACCAGCCTTGAAATCTCACAACAAATTGACCCTTTCCGTTGCGGAGTAACTCAGTTTATGAAACTGGTGAAATAATGGACTGAACCCAGAATTTATAAATGAATTTATTAGGAAAATCGAACTTGCTTATTTTCACGTACATTATAAAAGGAAAGTTTTAATTAAATCTTCTTGGTGCCGTCTCTCAGTTTTGGAATTAAAATTAGGTGTCCTTTTTAAAGACACCGCCCTCGAAATAGTTAATGATTTGAGCCTCACTTTGTTTTAATTCTCGAATATCTCTGGAGTTTTTCAATGGTCGCCAAGCAGCGTAAGACTACATACAATTACTACTACATTGCGAGACTACTAATAATACAAGACTACATTGGAAAACAATTTACAGAAATTTGGTAAACTTTTAGCTCTTCCAAAGTATGTATTTGTGCAAGATAATGCGTCTATTCATGTTGCATACAAATAGAAAAATTAGTCTAACTCTCAAAATATTACTGTTCTTGACTGGCCCGCGTGTAGTCCTGATCTGAATCCAATCGAAAACTTTTGTGACATCATATCTCATACGGTTTATGCAATTTTTTGACAATACTCCTTTGTAAATGAACTTCGATCTGCTTTTGAACGTATTTGGTACGAAATAGAACCCCAAGTGATGCAGGATTTAGTTTCTTCGATGGGAACTCACATTTTTGCATTCATAGCAGACAATATAGGTCAAGTTCGATTTTAATTTATGGATATTTTTCTGTTAACAGACAGATTGTCTATACTTTTGCCACAATGTTAAATTTGTTTTTGTCATTATATATTATGTAAAGTGTATAGATTAAAATTTACTGTTTGTTTATGAAAGATAAGTCCCCAGCAATATATGACAGTTGAGTTACAACAATTCGTTACATACTTCTCAGTACAGAACTATAATCGATCGTTGTCTAAACTTTTGCTGAGCAGTGTATACTTTGTTGAGGAAAAAATACAGGGTATCCATGAATTATTCTCGGATTTCACATTCCTCATAACTTTTGATTTAAGATCATATTTCACATTCATAAAGTACAACTAAAAATTTATTTAATAACACAAAGTTACATTTGTGTAAAGTTGTTACTCAAAATGTCATTAGCACTAGAACGGCCGGAAGTTTTACTCAAGTTTTATAAAAAATATTTTACACCAGTATTTTTATTTTAAACTGTTTAACTTACCTATTTAAAACGACAGGAGGCGCGCACTCAACTATGGCGTTTGGGATCGCGCGGGGTAATTCGATCACCCCCAATAAGTTTATTAAAAAAATACAATAAATTAGAAAAAAAAATGATTTGATATTAAACAATAAACTAATGTATTAAGAAAGTATTTACGAAAGTATACTTCTTTAGTTGATATTTTTTTTATGTTTGAAGGCGAACATCCAATTGTGACGTTGTAGATCGCGCGGGGTGACTGGATCACACGAATCAGTTTTACATGAAAAATATACTGTAACTTAGGGGAAAAAATCATTTGATTTTAAACAATAAGAACATTATTTCATTAAGAAACTCACACAAAACAACAGAAACACTTCAGAACAGAAAATTACAGTGCTTAGAATGAGAAATTTCGAAGCAATAATGGTCTCGTGGGGTGACTTTGTCACCCCGTTACCACATAGATCCCAAGAAATAATTATTTGACGCTAAGAAAGGAATGACAAATAAAATTAACACTGCACCTACCAAGGGGAGTGTCACAGGATGATACTTGAAGGATGATTGATTAAATATAAACATTTTCCCCTGGACTTATGTTTTTCTATAAATAATAGAAAGGACTTTGTTCCCCGAGCGATGTCTCGCGGGTTATTTTTTTCTTCATTATATTTTTTAAAACCATTACATAAAGAAATTTTTTGTTCGAGCCAAAATACATCCATGACGTCTCACGGTCCTTCTAGTGTTACTCAAATAACGATTACAATAAAAAAAAATAATGATTATCAAAATTTTATCAAATTTATCAGAAGTTTATTAATGCATTATGAGCGCAAGGTTTATTAGATATACATGATTTACAAATAACTTAAAAAAATTAAAAATTTTTAATATTAATTATTATTTTATTATAATCTTTGTTTCATTAATAACGTTTTGAATCGCAATTTTACACATATACAATTTCGTTTGCGCTATTAAATCGAACTTGCCACAGTTGGTCAACCCTGATTTAGATGTAGCATTTATAATGTTTGTACAGGATATATATTTAATATTGATTCTGGTAAGCAATAATATCCCGCAGGAAATAAAACTATCACCGTAACTATCTTTCATAGCGAAAACCCAACAACCTGATGTTATGTAATTAATAATTCTATGCTACTGTTTTATATTATTTCAGTTGGCTTTTATATTAATTAGCAAAAGCCATGCTTTGTTTGGATTCGCGAAGCCTTATTTAATAAGATAAATATTTGAAAGCAACAATATTTTTTATATAATTTTTGCATCTTTCTTAAGCAAAAACGTTATTTTATGTTCTGGCGTATTTTAATTTTAGAAATGTAAATTCAGCTAAATAACTAAGATTTTTCCCGGATTTTTTTATTTATGATATAACGAATTTAACAATTAATTTTATTTGCTTACAATTCTTTTGTTGCCGCTTTACAAAAAAAAAAAATCATAATATAATTATTTTAAAATGCGTAAGTATCGTCTGCGTTAATAATTTCACATAATAAGAATAAGTTGTGTAGATGAATTCTTAACACTGAAAAATACTTTTATAATTGAATGTAAACAATTGAATTTTCACAAATTTTAAAATATTAAAAACATGCTATAATTTTCGTAAAAAATGTATTTTAAAAATGTCATAAAAGAAATCTTGAAACTATTTAATTAATCATGATTCTATCTATAATGATTAACTCTATGGTTTACTTTTTCTTCTGAAAATATATGTGTTTCATTTTTTATTTGCAAATATGCGTCCGTAATGGAAAAACAAGTAAAATAAATTAATTAAAATAATATTTTTTAAGGTTATTCTGTAATAATAATAATAATAATAATAATAATAATAATAATAATGTGCAAATCTACAGATCATAATTTATTTTTTATGTTTAATTTCAAGTCAAAATACTGAATAGTTTTTTTTTGTAAAGTGTACGACAAAATGTAATATGTGTAGCCTAGTAGAGGATTCGCACCATTTTTAAATATGTTATATTTTTAATAAATGTATTTTAAATTACACTTTTATACACAAATTGTGATTGACAACAAATTTGGGCTATCGATCTTTCCTGCACGAATAATACGTAAGTACCAATATTCCATAAATCAAAGATGAAATGAGGTTCAGATTAGAATACAATGGGCTATTTCCATGCGAACTTGTTATGTCTGTTACATACTACGATTTTTTGTCTACCAGTATTTTAGAACGGAAAAATGTGACTTATTTTGTCGGAGATATCTCATCAATTGAATAAGGCGAAGCAAACTTTTCGAAAATAACGGTGGCCAACAAGCATAGCGATTTTCAGCTGTGTAACAGACTAACAAGTTCGCATGGAAATAGCCAATGGTATTTATATTGGATCAAGTATTTGGAAATTGGGATGTTCAAATGTAAAAAGTGCGCGACACTTGTTTTTTTCTGAAATCACTTATTGTCTCTTTAAAATATAGGGTGCCTACAAATTATTTGGGTAAAGAGAATGATTTATTGAACGGAATTGGCAGGAAAAAAATTAAAGTTCATATTGTTATCAAATAGAAGAATAGTTCAAGTTTACCATTACTACAAATGTTCGATGTGACTTCCTTTCGTGACTCTGCAAATGTCTCATCTATAAATCATTTCCTGTCACAGATTTGTCAGCATGTTTCCGTCGATCCAATTAATTGCAGTACAGTTTCTTTATATTAGTTCAGGAAAGGATGCAGGAAATGGCTGCTTGTACACTTGATCCTTTACAAAACTCTATACACCGAAATCAAGCTGCGAAAGATCTTGTTATCATGGTGGCCATTGAATAAGACCTCCGCTCGCTAAACGATAACGTCAGTTATGACACCTAACGCCATCTATGAATAAACTTCGGAAATATTACTACTAGTATGACTTTCAACTAGTTAATATCATTTAATATTTCGGAAGCTCTTAACTTATGAATTTGCCCAACTAATTTGTAGACACCTTGTATTTAGTTTTCTTAAGGCGTAACAGTTCCTATTCTTTGATAATTCTGATTGTTTAAATCATACTCTGATACGACAGTTTGTTATGACAATTTTGTATTGGGAAGCTAAATGAGCGCTTGGTAATGAACACGTCCACCATATTGAATATATTTATATTTTATACAGAGAAAGGTTAATTTATTACAAATTTCGTTAAATTATCTTCATTATGGATAAAGTTATGAACGAGTTACGGTTGAAGCGAGACGTCCTATATTTTTAACTAGAGATCGACCCTAAATTCGGTTTAGTTTTCGTTTTCAGACCAAAATCAAGAGTTTCGCGGAAAATGAATTTTCAGCAAAACTTTTGATTTTACTGTCAAAGGCTCTCTGTATTCCAAAACGTCTCTTCCTTGAAAATTTTTGATATGTCTCATCGATTTGAGCTGTATCGACTCAAATCAAACACTCTTTATTTATTGCTATGAACTTCACTGTTTATAATTATCATTCATGACTGACCCCAAACGTGAGTGCAATTAATAAAGCAAGCAATGCATATATGACTAAAATTTGAAGAGGGTTTTCGCGTACTCATTATAAGCTGCAGATTTAACAGTAATACAGGGTTTTTACGGATACCGTTATTTTCAAAGCCCAATATCAGAATTTTTTTATAGAAAAATAAATATAATTTAAACGTACGAAATTTCGCCTTATTTCAGCAGAGATTTTCCATAAGAAAATACCGGTACCGAAGAATTTCTTATTCATGAAATTCAAGCACCCGTACGAACCCTGTAATAGAACGTTTTAGTTTGAAACCGTAGAAGTGTTTCGAATACTCTTTGAGAAAGTTCTAATAAAACAGATTATCATTTACAAAAATCATTAGAAAAGATAAATCGAGGTATTTATACCTAAAACATTTTTTAATAAGATGAAATTCCTATAATTAAAAAATCATTCTGTGTCATTGAAGAATTAATTAAATTTTCTTTTATATGAAATAAAAAAGTTTTTATCAGAGGCACAGAAAGCCAACGTGGACCACACGTATAATTAGACGCATAATTAATTATCAATTATGTATGTATTAATTACTTTATAAAAAAATGTGGACATTTTCGTTTTTGTTTTCGGCAAAAATAGGAAGATTACCGAAATTCGTTTTCGGTCGTAAAAATCTGTTTCGATCGATCCTGATTTTTAACTACATAAATTGACTGTGACCATGATACAAAAATTGCTTCTTTTGTTGCAGAATGTTCTATCAACCTTTAAAATTTGTACGTAAAATTTTGAGCGACACCGTACAAATTGTTATTCTTATTAGGCACTTTTCTTAATTACCAACGCAATGCCACCTTTAAAACTAGTTTTAAATGTTAAAGACAAATTTTAAGTTTAAAATCGTAATTTTGTTAATTGACTAAAATACGTATTTTGTTTTTAAAGTAATGTATTTATAATGTTTATTTCAAAATGCTATTCATTTCCTTTTCTTAGACATAAAAGTCAAGCATTTCATTCATTTTAAATGAACCTTTAAAGCTTTCATCTTTTTTTTTTTATATAAAGTGTAATTAAACTGTCAGAATTTCCTTTAATTAAAACATCAAGTTTCACTGCCTGCGTACAGAAAAAACTAATATATTTTTATTCGAAAATGTTGTTTTGGCGATTATAATTAGAGAAAAAAAAGCATAAAATGTCAATATACCGGGCGACATTGTTTTCAGATCGGAAATAAATACTTTTTATTAACTTCCTTTATATTTAATATGTACAAATCGATAACTCATTATTTCCATTTCTGTTAAAGTTCTTGGCATTTATTTCGGAAACTAACATTGTTCTGGTATTTCAGAAGTTATTCGCGATATTTTTACATTTATAATATTTTCTAATTCCTTTTCAATTAACTGTATTTGTTTCGTTGATGTAAAATCGATTAGTTGTTAAACAAATTACTTTTTTAAAAACCTCCTTAAAAATGTTCAATTATCAAAAATAAAAAAAATTAATGATAAAACTTTACCCGAAATTAATGAATGTAACATATATTTAAGAAAATGAGACCTGTTGTCAGATTTTTTATAAAATTAATTTGTAGAATAATTAAAAAAAAAAAACATAAACATATTTTTCTTCAAAAAACTGTTGTGATGATTCTGTTTAAGGAAGAAGACATCAAATGTCAATAATTCTGCAAATATATTTTGAAATCGCAGAAAAATATGTATTATTAACTTTCCTTAATTAAAAAGTACAAATAAATAATGTTCACATCCACTATTGCAATATTTGACATTTGTTATTTTGGATAAAAATTTTGCTTTGGCATTTTTAAAGTTATTGGTATATATATATATTTTTTTTTTTTCTACTGAATAGCATACTTTCTCCTTTGGTTAAAAATTCTTCGATATTGATAAAATTAATTTGTAAAAGCTACTTGAAATTTTTTCAATAATAGAAGTTATCCGCAGAATTAAAAAAAAAAAAAATTCCCTTTGGAAATTGAAATACATCGGCTCAAAATTATCTCAGATGAAAATATTTTAATTATATTATTTGCCATTTTTAACTATGTTATACTTTTTAATAAATACATATTAAATTACTGTTTTATACACAAATGGCGATAGACAACCAATTTTGGAGATCCATCTTATTTGCACGAATAATACGTAAGCATCAAAATATTCCAGAAATCAACGATTAAATCTAACGTGGGCGATCATTACAGTAAAAGTCAGTTTTTGATCATATTTGCATGTTTCACATTGAAAATATAATATCTATGGCAGTTGAAAGAATATAAGTCAAGGTGGACTACCTAGCACTTTCAACCGCCCAAAAATATCATGCTTTCAATGTGCAATATGAAAATATTCTGATTTGACCAAAAATTGACTTGCACTGTTATGACCACCCGCCTGAGAAATGATGTGCAAATTAGGGTACAGTGACATTATATTTGATTAAGTATTTGAAAATATTAAAAAAAATTGCATCTTTCACATTGAAAGTCAAGGTGGAGTAACTAGACTTATATAGTCTTTTAACCGCCGATAAATATCATGGTTTCAATGTGCAATATGGAAATATACTGATTTGACCGAAAACAGACTTTCACTGTTATGACCACCCACCTGTTAAATTAAGTGTAGATTAGAGTACAGTGGCAGAATATTTTATTAAGTATTTGAAAATTGTGATATTCAAAAGTTTTGCATATTTCACATTGAAAATATAATATCTATGGCTGTTAAAGGAGTATACGTCAAGATGGACTACCTAGACTTTTATAGTCTTTTAACCTCGTATAAATGCTATACTTTCAATGTGCAATATGCAATATACAACTATACTGACTTGACCAAAAACTGAGTTGTACTGTTATGACCACCCACCTGTTAAATGAAGTGCAGATTAGAGTACAGTGGCTATATATTTGGTTAAGTATTTGGAAATTGTGGTATTCAAAAGTTAAAAGAGCACGACCGTGGGTTTTTGCTGAAATCTTTTATAGTCACTTTAAAATATCTTGTTTTCTTAGTCCATAAAAATTCCAACTCTTTCATAATTCTTATTGTGCAAACCGTACCCTGATACGAAAATTTGTTAAGTTATGACACTCCGTACTGAACAGCTAATAGAGGGCTATTTAGTTGTGCGTAAAAGGCCATGTCTACCATTTTTTATATATATTTACATTTTTTACAGTGAAATATTAATTTATTGCAAATTTCGTTAAATTTTCATCGCTATTAATAAACTTTTAAACGAGTTACAGTTGTAGTGACACAGACGCCCTGTACTTGTAACTGAATAAAAGGATTGTGACCTTCATTTCTTATACAAAAATTGCTTGCTGTCGAATGCTCTGCCTCCCTTTAAAATTTGTAAGTCGAAATTTGAGCCACATCTTATAAATTGTTATTCTTACGAGGTACTCTTCTGAATTATCAACAGAAAGCTACATTTAAGACTAATTTTAAGTGTTAAAGTTTAAAATCTTAAATTGACAAAAATACGTATATTTCCAAAGTAGTATATTTACAGAGTGCGGAAAAAGTATTGATAATTTCTTCTTAATGTTTGTGTGTGTCTTTTAAATGTTGTAGAATTAATTTTTTTGTGAATATTTGCTCTTTATAATCTAAATATTGCATTATAAGTAAGTATTTTTGGGTTATTGTTTGCATTTCGTCTTCTGTGCCGAAAAACTGTTCAATATTGAATAAGCTGTTAACCATAAGAATGGCTGCATATTAGCCAAAAACAGTAAAACTGCTAATTCAAGTGATGGCATAGTAGCCAGAAAAGCTCATCCAGCCAGCGTGATGGTTTTTGGCTACAATGGGAAATCCCCTTTGGTCTTTGATGATGCTGGTGTAAAGATTAATCAAATCAGTTATCTCAACGATATTCTACAAGAAGTCCTTCTATGGCTAAATTCTCATTTTGGAAACAATCCATATGTGTTCCAACAAGATTCAGTACCAGCCCATAAGTATTGCCAAACGCAACGGTGGTGCCAAGCAAATATTCGTGATTTCATTTCATCTCAAGACTGGTCTCCGAATACTCCGGAATTTAATCCACTTGATTACTCAGCATGGGAGTGTTGTAAGCAAGAGCCTGTGTTAATTCGTACAAAGATATCACTTCTTTAAAAGCTGCTCTGACTCGTAAATGGAACGGTCTCGATGCGGACTACTTGCGGCGCACCGTGGATGCCTTCCCGCACTTTCTCCGCGAGTGTATCAAGGCAAAAGAAGACCGAGTCGAAAATGAATGATAGAATATCAATTGATACTTAGTTGTTAATCTTACGCAATAAAAATTATTGAAATAATTGTATCTATGGCGTTGTAGTAGAGATTGATTTTACTATCAATACTTTCTCCGCACCCTGTATAATGTGTTTATTTCAAATCACTACTCATTTTCTTTTCTTACACATACGCGTCAAACATTTGATTCATTTTAAATAAACCTTTAAAACTTTCATCCTTATTTTTATAAAGTGTCATTAAACTGTCAGAATTTTCTTTAATCAAAACATCAAATTTCTCTGCCTGCGTGCAGAAAAATTAATATATTTTTATTCAAAAATGTTGTTTTTATGTTGTTTTTAATCAAAAATGTTGTTTTTGCTATTATATTTAGAGAACTAAAAAACATAAAATGTCAATATACAGGGCAACATTATTTTCAGATCAGAGATAAATATTTTTTATTGACTTCATTTATAATTAATATGTGCAAACTGCTAATTCATTATTTCCATTTTTGTTAAAGTTCTTTTCATTTATTTCGGAAATTGACATTTTTCTGGCATTAAAGAAGTTATTCGCGAAATTTTTACTTTCATATTATTTATTTGTTACTTTTCAAGTAACTGCACATGAACTAATGTACATAATTGTTCATTGTCGTTCTTTCATTTAAAATTGTTAGTTGTTAAGCAAATTACTTTTATAAAAACCTCCACAAACATTTTCAATTATCAGAAATGAAAAATTGTGATAAAACTTTACCCGAAACTAATCAATGTAACTTATACATTTAAGAAAATGAAGCCTGTTGTCAGATTTTTTATAAAATTAGTTTGAAGAATTTAAAAAAATCATGAACATACTTTTCTTCAAAAATTGTTATGGTGGTTCTATTTAAGGAAGAAGACGTTAAATGTCAATATTCTGCAAATATATTTTGAAATTGCAGAAAAAATATGCCTAATTTAGTTTTCTTAATTAAAAAGTACAAATAAATAATTCTCACATCCATTTCTATTACAATGTTTGACATTTGTTATTTTGGATACAAATATTGCTTTGGCATTTATAAAGTTATTAGTATAATTTTTACTTTACTACTAAATAGCATACTGCTTCCTTTGGTGAAAAATTATTCTATATTGATAGAATTCATTTGTAAAAAGTTGCTTGATTTTTTTCATTTATTAGAAATGAAAACGAAGAAAGAAGTGAGCCGTCCTATATTTTTAACTAGAGATCGAACGAAAATTCGGTTTCGTTTTAGTTTTCGGACCAAAATCAAGAGTTTTGCGAAAATGAATTTTCGGCAAAAATGCTTCCAAAAATTAAGCCGGACCGAAACTGTCTGTATTCCAAAACGTCTCTTCCTCGGAAATTTTCGCTATTTCTCATCGATTTGAGCTGTATCGACTCAAATCATACTTTCTTTATTTATTGCTATGAACTTCACTGTTTATAATAATCATTCATGACTGACTCATGTCGTGAGTGCAAATTATAACGCAAGCAATGCATAAATGACTAACATTTGAAGACGCTTATCGCGTGCTCATTAAAAGCGGCAGATTTAACAGTAACAGATAGTTTTAGTTTGAAACCGCGGAAGTGTTTCGAACACTCTTTGAAAAAGTTCGAATATAACAGATGATCCCTTACAAAAATCATTTTAAAAGATAAATTGAGTTATATATACCTAAAACATTTTTTAATTACTAGATGAAATTCGTATAATTAGAAAATCATTCCGTGTCATTGATGAATTAATTAAATTTTATTTTATATAAAATAAAAAAGTTTTGGTCAGAAGCACAGAAAGCCAGCGTGGGCCACACATATCATTGCACGTATAATTAATTAATACGCGTATTAATACACGTATCTATAAAATTAATTAATTAATTGTACATGAAATGTATGTATTAATTGCTTTAAAAAGATTGGACATTTTTGTTTTCGTTTTCGGTCAAAAATAGGAAGATTACCGAAATTCGTTTTCGGTCTAAAAACCTGTTTTGGTCTATCCGAATTTTTAACTACATAAATTGACTGTTACCATGATACAAAAATTGCTTATTTTGTTATAGAATGTTCTAACAACCTTTAAAATTTGTACGTGAAATTTTGAGACATACCGTACAAATTGTTATTCTTAGTAGGCAGTTTTCTTAATTACCAACACAATGCCACATTTAAGACTAATTTTTAAGTTTGAAATCGTTTCCTTTTCTTACTCATAAAAGTCAAGTATTTCATTCATTTTAAATGAACCTTTAAAGCTTTACTCTTTACTTTTATAAAGTGTAATTAAACTGTCAGAATTTCCTTTAATTAAAACATTAGATTTCACTGCTTGCGTGCAGAAAAACTAATATATTTTTATTCAAAAATGCTGTTTTGCAGATTATAATCCGAGAAAAAAAAAACATAAAATGTCACTTATACCGGACAACATTGTTTTCAGATCAGAGATAAATACATTTTATTCACTTCTTTTATAATGAATATGTACAAACCTATAATTCATTATTTCCATTTCTGCTGAAGTTCTTGGCATTTATTTCGGAAACTAGCATTGCTCTGGCATTTCAGAAGTATTTGGCGAAATTTTTAGTTTTATATTATTTGTTGCTCACTTTTCAACTAACCGTAGTTTGTTAGTTCATATAAAGTCGTTAGATGTTAAACAAATTACTTTTATAAAAAATTCCTTAAACATTTTCAATTATCAGGAATAAAAATTTATTCATAAAACTTTACCCGAAACTAATCATTATAACTTATATATTTAAGATAAAGAAGCCTATTGCCAGATTTTCTACACAATTAATTTGTAGAATTTTTAAAAAATCATGAACATATTTTTCTTTTTAAAAATTGTTGTGATGGCTCTATTTAAGGAAGAAGACACTAAATGTCAATATTTTGCAAATATATTTTGAACTCGCAGAAAAAATATGTCTTATTAAATTTTCTTAATTAAAAAGTACAAATAATAATTTTCACATCCATTTCTATTACAATATTTGACAGCTGTTATTTTGGATAGACATATTGCTTTGGCATTTCTAAAGTTATTAGTATAATTTTATTTTTCTATTAAATAGCATACTGCATCCTTTGGTGAAAAATTATTCGATATTGATAAAATTCATTTGTAAAGGTTGCTTGAGATTTATTCGATTATTAGAAAGGAAAACTTATTGATAAAACTTCACTCGAAAGTAATTAACGCGTGTGCAATATTTATTTTGTGCATTATTGTGTGCAATATTTTGTGCAATATTTATAACCCCACTCGAATCTTTCATTCTAAATATTAATCTTAGTATTTTGTTGAATTAGGAAATGTACAAAAATAATGTTCTTACAATAGAAATAGAGAAATAATTCCGAATTGGAAAATCCCCCGCCCGCCTCCCAACGTCGAGAAAGGTAAAAAAGATGCCAAGGCAAAATATAGCATCCTTTTAAAGGTATTTTTGTTTTGTGTAACCAATAATGTTTTTAGAACAAGGAAAAGTCATGTATCTAAAACTCATTGTAAACTGCATTACAACTATTCGATGTATTAAATGAATTTTATAACAAGTTAATTTAATGGTGTTTATAGCTACCGTCAGTAGATAAAGTATTAAAATCGTATTTTCGTAAAGTGACAAAATTACGTACATTTCCAAAGAACCGTAATTTCCCGCGTATGCGCCGCGGCTTAGTTAAGTCTTTTTCATACTAGAAAACTCATTTAAAAAATGAAGTAAGATAAATGCTATGCAAAAGTAAGTCATATTTTATTTAAAACAAATTCTGGAAAGAAATTGAGTTATTTGAGCTGCGGCGCATACTCGGGAAATTACGGTGATATATTTATAATGCGTTTACTTCAAAACGCTGCTCATTTCCTATTCTTACATATAAACGTTAAACATTTTATTCATTTTAAATAAATCTTCAAAACTTTCATCTTTAGAAAAGTGTAATTAAACTGTCAGAATTTCATTTAATTAAAACAACAAATTTGACTCCCAGCGTGAAGAAAAAAATAAATATATTGTTATTCAAAAATGTTATTTTGGAGATTGTAGTTAGAGAAAAAATGTATAAAATCTCAATATATCGGACAAAATTGTTTTCAGATCAGAGAGAAATATTTTTTATTAACTTCCTTTTTAATTAGTATGTACAAACCTATAATTCATTATTTTCATTTCTGTTAAAGTTCTTGACATTTATTTGGGAAATTAACATTGCTCTGTAATTTCAAAAGATTTTCCCAAAATTTTTACTTTCATATTATTTGTTGGTTACTCGTACAGAATAAAACTAACTGTAGTTTGTCCGTTCTTGTAAAATTGATAAATATTTAAAAAAAAATACTTTTATAAAGAAGTTTCTGAAACATTTTTAATTGTTAGAAAGGAAAAATTATTGATAAAGTTTCACAGGAAATTAATTAATGTAAATTTTATATTTAGTGAAATGAGGCGTGTTGTCCGATTTTAATTAATCTGCAGAACTTAAAAAAATCATTAACATATTTTTCTTTTAAAAAAATGTTGTGGAGATTCTATTTAAGAAAGAAGAAATGTCAATTTTCTAATTTAAAAAATCTAATGCAAAAACAATATGTGTTATTAACTTTCCTTAATTAAAATACACAAATAAATTAATTTTCAGATCCATTTCTGTAACAATTTTTGGCATTTGTTATTTCGGAAATATATAAGGCTTTAGCATTTCAAACGTGATTAGTATGAATTTTACTTCTGTACTAAATAGCACAGTGCATCCTTTCGTGGAAAATTGTTAGATATTGATAAAATACATTTGTAAAAGTCGTTTGTAATTTTTCCAATAATTAGAAATGAAAAATCATTGATAAAACTTCACTTGGAAGTAATTAATGTACGTAGCATATTTAATGAAATGGGATATATAGTCCAATTTTTTTAAAGAAAGTTATCTGCAGAATTAAAAAAAATCTAATACCACAGGAAGTTGACATGCATCGGCTCAAAACTATCTCAATTGAACAGATTTTCATTTTTGTAAAAAAATAAGTTTAGAAACAGGCGTTAATTGTTGGCAAAATAAATAAATAAATAAATAAGAAATTTGCCTCCCTCGGAAACAATTATAACCGCGAACAATAGTGATAGAACAGTGAACAACAAGGTGGTTACTAAATACTGTTACAAATATTCAGTCATTTTATTTTACAAATATAAAATAAAAAATGATAACTACACTAATATGATGAACATCAGAGATGAATGTTTACCGGGAAATAATTTTACTCGAATTGACCACCATCTTTATCGATTACCAAAGATAATATCTTATGCCGATGTCCGACTGTGGCACGAATCATTTTAAGAATTAATCGGTACCATTCATGCAGTATGGAAGCTTGGAGAGAGTCCAAACTTCTGTGTTTGTTGCTATTTACTTATCCTCTAAAATCCCCTCAGATGCAATAATCTAAAGGATTTAGATCCGGTGAAGAAGGTGGCCAATCTACTTGCATGAAAAAGTTCGGACAATTGGCAGGAAGCCAAGCCTATGTTGATTTAGCTCGGTGCGAAGTTGTAGAATCTTGCTGAAATGTCCAATTCTTTTTGGGATACAACCTGTCAGCATGTGGCAATAAATGTGTAGCCAATATGCCTTGTTTGCAATATTCGCATTGATTTTTATCGCTTTATCGATGAACTTCAAAGACAATTTTCCAATGTTTGACACTGCTGCCTAAACCATAACAGAATTCTTGTTCTGAAAGCGTTTAAGAGTTCGAAAGGTTTCAGGTATATCCTCGAGGGCTGCTGAATATGCGACATCATTTTTAGCATTATAACACTGTTCCGTGCAAAATAGCATCCCATCAGAAAATATTATTCTGTCAACACTTTTAGTACCATGCTGCTTCATCAATTTCTTCCTTCTTTATATTTTTATTCTTTGTGCAGCAGTCAAACCTTGAATTTTCCTTTTGCGACAAGGGCAATTACCCAGATCTTCATTTATAGTAACTTGCATAGTTCTGCGACTCACGTTTTCTTCTGCAGCCATTTTATTTGCAGAACGTTGTGGATTTCATCATACCTTTTCACGAATTTTTTGATGCGCTCTAATGTGCGAACTGATCAGCGTGGACGACCAGACATAAATAGAAATTTACATAGCTATTAGTGTCCAATAATCGATATATAGTTCTATATTTAAATGTTCCATTAAAACCAAGGCATTTTAATTGCTTAAAGATTTTACCTGCGGAAAATCTGCGTTCAAAGAGCTGTTTAATCACCATTCTTTTGGATTCCCTCTTTAAAATAATTTTAATTTTTGCTTTATAACAAAATTCGTCTGCACTAATAGAAGAATGCCAAACGCTAAATTAGAGAAATAAATTGTTTTACCAAACATTTAAAATTAATTCGCATTTTTTGGAGTTTTACAGTATTTAGTAGTCACTCTGTATATAGAGCATAAAGTCATAAATTGAATTACATTCTTGGATCCATAAAATAATCCAAATTGTTCTTGCACGTATATAATTTTTCCGGAAAACAATTTTATAATAATAAGTTGTATGAAAATTTTGAAAAAATTGCCTATTGTAAACGGTTGATTATTATTTTGAAAATGACTAAATAAACTGGGGCATAGCATAAAAAAGTAATAAGTCGAAAAAATGCCGAAAATGCAAATTCAGGAATGACAAAAAAAAAAAAAAAAAAAAAAAAAAGACGAAGATTACCATATGCACCCTTGCAACAATTTTAGAATTCCGTTAAAGCTGTTAATAGAATAGATCGAAAAAAATCTAAACTTTAGCTGATTACCAGTAAAATCTGACACACGTTAAGGCTGGACTTAATTGCTCTGCTCAACAAGCGCAAAACGTTTTGACACATTTACAAATTCATTTTTTTTAACGTAAAGATATAAATTTGGAAAGCCTGACCATGGAAACGATTTGGAATCGAACTGTATTTTTCATATTTTGATCAATAAATTACCTATTGAGTTAGAAACGATTTTCATCACGTAACAAACACGTTTTTCGCCCTTTCTTGAGTATGATTAGTCATCTTTTGCGCGGAAAATGGGTTTAAAACGCCCACTTTGACACTATTTTCTGAAAGATCTATTGCGTTTGCAAAAAAACGGAAAAACAGCTTGATTACATAGTTTCCGAACAACAACACCTGCTAGTTTCATGCATTTCCGAACAAAAACAAATTAAAACTTATGTTATAAAGTTGCTCTTTTGGATTTGAGAACAGCGTTAATCCTTTCGGGTCCTATTTTTTTCGATTTTGAGAACAAAATTACATTTATTTTAATAATGTTAACTGTAGCTATCCAAATAGATTTACTTAAATTTAAAGAATATCTCATTGTCTGATATCTAACGAATGTAGATATTTTGAGTACTATTCAAATCATATTCATATGACAATGGTCTAAGGCAGGGTTTTTGGAGAAATTTGGAAAATATCCTATTACAGATCGTATTCAATAGATATTACAGATTTCTAATACTTTTTCCGTTTTATTGCGCATAATTCGTTCAGAAAAGTAACGTATATTTTAAATTTAAAGAGTGAAATATATGTTTAAAATAAAGGAATCGCACACGTTGCAAAGAAAAGTAAGCAATAATGTATTATTATTATTATTATTATTATTATTATTATTATTATTACTAAATGACAAAACATAAATAAAATCATAGTAAGAAATTCATAGACATATACCATCATTACTATAAGTACATACTAACAAAAGTAATTGTTGAGACAAAATAAGAATCGATGAAAAGACATGTACTATTGCAAGTACACCAGACCCAAAAGTGTTAAATACTTCTGCCTTTACTTTTTTTCTTCGTGCCGAATTCTTAGAGTAAACTTGGTTACTTATATAAAATGTCTAATTAATTTAACCCCTTGAAGGGAGGTGATGCCGTCACGGCATCACATAATTTTAATCCCTAATCGCCACATTGGCACCGGAATTTTATAGTGAAAATTTCATCTTTATCAAGTACGCGAATATATACTTTTGCTTGTTTAAGAATAAAATTTCTTGTAAATACTGATGTCATTAAATTATTTCAACATTTTTGCGAATACAAGTACCTTGCCCCTGAAAGGGTTAAGCAGTACCTCGGTATAGAATAAGAATGGCAAATGTCTCAAAATAATAATAATTGATCAAAATGTTGATAACTCTCTGGTTGCTTCTGTTCGCTATTTGTGCGACGACAAATCGTTGCAATTTTGAAAAGAGTGAAGTAACTTCTTTTATTACAAAACAAAGAAATCACTTTTTTTTCTCTTTAACTAAAATGAAAATCCTGCTGTCACACATCTTCTCTCTGGATTTCTTTTTACTTTTTTATGGTTTAACATGTACGTCAGAGATGAACAATAAAGCCTTTTCCTCTTTCAATTAAGTAAAAAGTACAAAGAGTAATACAGTTTTTTTTAACCATTTGGAAAAATAGGTTATTGTCCTCGGTCAGGGTAGGAAATCGAAAACATATCTGAAGCGTATTATTGGTTGAATCCGCATTTTATTCGATTTCTGATTGGTCTATACAGTAATCTGTATTTTCCCTTTACTTTCAACAGAGATGGATATTTCTGTTGCCACTATGATAAAAAAGTAATGAAAACTACAAAAAAAAGAGTTAATAACTCAGAAACAAATTGAGATACGGCTTTGAAACAAATTGTATTTAAAAGTACATTTTTTCTCTATACGACGGTGTAAAAAGTAATATTGTGGGACGTTCAGAAGTTTAAAAATGAAATTTCATTTAAAATTGGTCCAGGAATATTAATGTTTAATCCATGGCGTACGTAATGAATGACCAGCTCCGTAGAAGTTTAAAAATTTACAGTACCGAAAAATGTAATCCATGGCGTACGTAATGTATGATCAACTCGGTGCGATTTTTTATGTCTTAAATTTTAGTCTTTGAAAAAATCATTTTCCAAATGGTCGTTGTAATTTGTTAAATTGCATTTTTTTAAACTTTTATATGCATATTTTGTCCAGATCTTTGTTTTCTGCTGAGTTTTTGTTTTCCGTGAAGCTACATACACAATTTTCAGATACATTTTTCCATAAATAAAAGTATGCAGAGTTATTTTTATTTTTACTTATTAGAGTCGTTTTATTTTACTTATTATCAATTGAAGTGTAGATTAAAGACAAAAAAAAATCTTTTCAATAAATGAAACGATATATAAAACAAATTTCAATAAATAAAACAAATCTACCAAGGCAGAGATGGAATAAAAATATAAACTTTTTCAAAAGCTGAAAAACAATAAAAATAAGCACATTTTCAATAATACTTATAGGTTTCTGCCATTATATCATTTCTTGGCACTGTTGTTTTAGAGTAAACTTGGTTATTTATATAAAGTGATCTAATTTAAGCAAAATCTAGAGGGCTGCCACAGACGACTATATTTATATTCTGTTCGCACCATTATTTTTTAAAAATACATTTTTTTGTATATTTCTCTTGCAAATATTGTGAAAGCGTATCTAAAAGATGTTTGTTTTTAAAACGTTGTACGAAATCCAAGTAAAAAATAGTCGCTTATGGCAGCTCTGCGTATAGAATAAGAATGAAAAAAGTCTTAAAAGAATAACACAGGGTTCGTACGCATCGATGGATTCGGAGGATTTTAGGTGTTTTAGTATCAGAAATTTCGTAAAGTACTTATCGCTAGATCTGAAAATAGACTTTTTTTTTCATTAAATAAGCCGAATATTACTTTCCAAAAATTTTGGTAAAAGGTGCTTGAATGTCCTTGAAGTGTACAAACCCTGTAAGAGTTAAAACAAAAAAATGTTGAGAACTGTGGTTTTCTTTTTCCGTTCTGTGTGCGTCGATACACTTCTCACTTACTCTTTGCAAATTTGAAAAGATCTTTCAAGAAGTAATTTCTTTAATTGTAAAACAAAGAAATGTTTCTTTTTGCCTTTTTCAGTAAAATGAAAATTTTGCTGTCGCACATCTTCTTGTCTGACGTTTTCTTTTTACCTTTTAACATTTGACGTGTAAATTAAAGACATCATAATCACATCAAAAAGCATTTTTAACTGAAAACTCCAATTGATGTTTTACTTTTAGTTATTTTCCCAGATTCTCCATCAACTACACCAAAAATCATTTTTGTTCCTGTCGCATTAGCTGTATCGCTACCATCGAAATACTCAAGGCCAGAGACCACGAGTGTGACGTCATCACTAATCAACCGAATTCTCACTAGTGTTGGAATTCACACCGGAAAGTTTGGAATAGCAATTTCATTTTATTTTAATTGTGGAATATATATTGCCGTATAATTCGGAATTCCCACCAGTAAATTTAAACAGTTAATATTGATTTATAAGATGATAGATATACCACAAATAAAACACTCAGGCAGAGGCACTCGGACTCGGGAGAGGACAGACGTGTTTTCTGTTCGCTGGTCGTTTTATTCTCAAGAGATTGTATTCGCAGTTCGATGTTTTTTGAACTTGCGGGATCTTTTGCAAGTATAATCGAATGAGTTGTGGTGCTGATAGTGACAATTAATAGAAACTAGTTCGTTCGAATAAGTGACTGTTTACTGGACTTGATGCATCATAGTAGTAATATATAGAGAGATCACCGACGATAATAATGGGTACTGAGGACACACTTAAATTTTCTGACAATGCACTCCGCATCCTGAATGGAGCGGAGAAATCTGATTTAGCTGCTGCGTGGATGGAATTTCCCGGAGTAGCGGATAAAGTCCAAAGAATGATTGTACAGCAATTCCTGCAAGATTGTGATAACTACATAATGAGACTTTTAAGTGAAGAAGACTACCTGACGAATCCTCAACACAAGACTAGCGTGAGTAATCTTCTCAATAATCTTATGTTTTTGTTCAATGAGCCATTTGACCCCCTAAAATTAAGTCAACTAAGAGAGTTTAAAACTTTTATCTATGATCATGACTATGATCTAATTGACATCTTAACAAAACTCAAGGCAATTGCGGTGAACTCAGATGACGGATTCACCCCTGATAATACACTAAAACGTAGGAGAAATGATCTAAAATCTAACATCCCCTTAAAGAACAAATATGCCAGTATATCTGAAAAATACCTAGACGAAAATAACATGGACTCTTCTGAGCCCTCTCAAGGTGTGTCAGATGGTAGCTCCACTACTGAAGTAGTCCCTAAAAAACCAAAAATCCATCCCTTCTATATTGAGTTTCAAGGCAAGTGGACGGAACTTGCAAGTGAGATTAAAAAACTCAACGACAGCAATCCCTTGATCAAATTAGACGGTGAATTACTCAAAATCCACTGTAAAACTGATGCAGATTTCCGAAAAACACAGGACTATCTTGATTCTAAAACAATTCCATATACAACCCTGAGCCCCGCGGAACAGCGCCCCAGGAAAGTCGTCATTAGGGGAATCCCCCCATATACCGACCCCCAGGTCATAATTGAAGCTCTTAAAGAACATAATTTCGTGCCCAATAGAGCCTCAATGATGAAAAGTAGAAAGACCGGTCGCCCAATGCCCCTCTACGTCGTCAATGTTCTCCCACGTGAAAAATTCGAAGAAATCTACCAAATTCGCGAAATCTGCTACATTAAAGTAGATATTGAGCGATTTAAAGGCACCAACATCGTAAAGCAATGCTATCGTTGCCAGAAATTTGGACATTCCAGCGAGATTTGCCGCCTGCCGCCAAAATGCGCCAAATGCTCGGAAGAGCATTTAACTCCCCAGTGCAATAAAATTGGTAAGATCATCCCCAAATGTTCAAATTGTTATGGCGAGCACGTGGCTACTTACCGTGGTTGCCCCAAAACCCCCCAGTTTCATAAAAAACAGCAGGACCCCAAAACCGTCCGAAAAGAAAACCCTAAAATCATTCCAAACGCAATGGCGGAACTCTTATCAACATATAATTATGTCCGTCAGCCAGAGACCAAAAAACCAGAAGAAAAACCTACTGAAGCCCCGGCTCCGCTCCCTTCTCCCTCCCAAGACCCTAACCCCGAAAACACTACACCAAATAAGCCAAATGACACTCAAAATGCAACACCAGAACAACCCAGTAGTTCTAATTATGCTAATGACTTAAAAGAAATATTTAAGACCTTCAAGGAGATGAAAGAACGCCTAAAATTTAACAAATTCATCCAATGTTTTAAAAATATTGCTAACCAAACTAAAAATATACAAGATCCAATAGAAAAAATACTCATCCTTATGAGTGCTATAGAAACTTTAGCCACGGAATTTAACACATTTAATGATGAGTAACTCCTCTTCTACCTTTTCCTCTCTAATTTTTCTTTCCTGGAACTGTAACTCCTTGCAGAATAAATTTAATGAACTTAAACTCTTTATGCACGAACATCCCCAAGTTCATGTTATTTTCCTACAAGAGACGTTCAACCCCACCTTCAACATTAACATCCCTGGGTACAGGCTATTCCATACACCTCGTGCGGATGGTACGCACAGAGGAGGTACCGCTATTTACATCAAGAACCATCTTCCACACTACCAATCGCACAACCACACCTTTAATGATCTTGAGTATACCAGTATCAATCTTAGACTTCCTCATATCAATATTAAATTAGCTTCTATTTATGCTCCACCCACTGGTAACTTACCTGTTAATAGTCTTACACAGCTTTTTTCACACCATCACCACTGCTTTTTCGTAGGCGATTACAATGCCAAAAGCAGACGCTGGAATTGCCATGGCAATTCTCGGCGGGGTACCTCTCTTCACAACTTAGTCCAAAACTTAAAATTGAATCTTCATGCACCACCCAGACCAACGCACATTTCCAAATTGCCTGGTGCCCGGGACACTATCATTGATCTTGCTCTTTCCAAAAATCTTCCTTACCCGATCTACTCTACAGTTATTAATGATCTCTCCTCTGATCACCTGCCTGTCTGTTTTAAAATAGATATTATTAATCCTCTTTCTCCCCCCCCCCCCCTTCCGTGGCTATTGACTGGAATAAATTTACTAACTACCTTAACTCTCAGGACATCACCTTCCCTGATATTAATAATACCGATGACATTGATGCGGCTGTTGAACATCTAAACTCCCATATCACTAATGCTCAAAATTTTTCTACATTTAACACCTTCAAAAATAATTTTGCCTTTGTCCCACCCCGTTATATTTACAACCATATCAAGCAGCGTAATCGGCTCCGGCGACAATTTCAAAGTTCAAGAGACCCCTCCATTAAACCTCTTCTCAATAGGTTAACACTAGAACGGCGGGAAATTTTGCTCAAGTTTTATAAAAATATTTCACATCAGAATTTTTATTTAGAACTATTTAACTTATTTATTTAAGTTATTTTTGTGCAGCGTATATTAATCTTATATTATAAAAAAAAAAATTCTGGTTCGAATCGAAATGTATTCATTCGGCAAGGGTCAAAATGACCCCTCGCCGCCGTTCTAGTGTTAAACAACGAAATCAAAAACAGTCTCTATAAAGAAAAACAGAAAAGTTGGAACAACTTTCTCAAAACTTTATCATACGAGGACAACACTCTTTGGATTCTTAAACGCAAACTGAATAAACACTACACTTCCATCCCCCCCTCACATCTAATAATGTTACCGCTTATACTGACCAAGAAAAAGATAACATGCTTGCTAATTCTTATGCCACCCAATTTTCTCCTAATCCTACCCTTGTAAACCAAGCTCATCTTGATCATGTTAACGAGACAGTTCGGAATTTTTTGGCTAACCCCCCCTCAAGATCCTCCCCCTAAAATTCAACCTATTGTTATCCACAATATTATAAAAAAACTCAAAAAGCGTAAAACCCCAGGATACGATAAAATTACTAACTCTGCTCTTAGAAACCTTCCTCCTAATTGCATAATCTATATCACTGACCTCACTAATGCTATCTTAAAACATAACTACTTCCCTAAACCCTGGAAACTTTCTATAATCTCTCCTATTCCAAAACCTGGAACTAACCTGT
This sequence comes from Maratus speciosus, assembly GCA_963932465.1. Lineage (NCBI taxonomy): Eukaryota > Metazoa > Arthropoda > Arachnida > Araneae > Salticidae > Maratus > Maratus speciosus. Next base: position 1,099,403 of record CAWVRF010000119.1, on the reverse strand, counting down.
CTGACCCCACTAATTACAGACCTATCTCCTTGCTACCTTCTATCAGTAAAGTGGTGGAACGTGTCATTCGTGCCCAGTTGCAGGAGTTCATTCAGCAGCACAACATTCTCATGCCCGAGCAGTTCGGCTTTCGCCCAAAACACTCAACACAACACCAGCTTCTTAGGGTTATTGAGTTTCTCAGCGAGAAACTCAATGCAAAAATTCCCGCAGCTGCCATCTTTCTTGATGTCGCAAAGGCATTTGACAAGGTCTGGCATATGGGCCTCATTTACAAATTAATTCAGCTCGGTTTTCATCCCAGACTTATACATTTAATATATTCGTACCTTTGCGACCGCTCTTTTCAAGTCCGCATAAACAACATTCTTTCTATTATTCTCCTTATCCTAGCGGGCATCCTTCAGGGGAGCGTGTTGGGCCCATTTTTATTTAACATTTTCTTTAACGATATCCCACGCTCCTTGCACACTCACCTCGCTCTTTATGCGGACGACACCTGTATTTACGCTTCGGCACACCACCCGTATACTCTTTACAGGTACCTACAGACACATGTTGATGACTTCATGAACTGATGCATGCTTTGGCGCGTTGTCATAAATGAAACTAGAACTACTGCAGTATATTTCTCTCGCAAAATAATTTTCCCTAACAGAATCATTATTAACAACACTGTTATCCCTTGGTCAGACCAAGCTAAGTATCTTGGGGTCATTCTGGACCGCCGCTTAACCTGGAAAAAGCACACTTTCTCCATCAGAGGTAAAGTCGCCGGAGCCTTTAACTCTATAAAACCTCTCCTTAACAGTAAAACCTTGTCTGTTCACAATAAATTAATCCTCTATAACTCATGCATCCTTCCCATCATAACCTATGCCAGTCCGGTCTGGGGCTTCACTTGTAAGACCACTATGGACAACCTTAGTCGCTTGCACAATTCCAACCTGCGTACTGTCCGTAACGCATTTCGTTACCTTCGCAACTCCACGGTCCGAAGAGACCTTAAAACTACTACATTACGTAAGTGCATAAACGACTTAGCCAAAAAATTTTATGATAAAATTGTTGACCTCCCTAATGAAATTGTAGCGGAGCTACCGGATTATGACGCTTTTGAACCCCACCATCGGAAACGGCCCAGGTTTTCCATAATTATGGACACTCAGTAACATCTGAGTTCTCCACACTATTTTTGCCATCTCTTATTTTTCTATATACTTTTCTTAAAAAAAAAAAAAAAAAAAAAAAAAAAAAAAATTCTCTATATACATAGAGATTATAAAAACAGAAAAACTTAAAAAAAAAAATAAAATGTATGGCACTGAATTGTCCCTTTTTTGGTTGGATGTTGTGGTCTTGCCACCCTAGCTTTTCTTGCCCTTGCTTGGCGAGTGTTTCACTGAACAGTACTAACTTTAACTTTCAAAATTCCTTATAGTAGTTTTACAACTACAGTTAGACTTTAATTACTTTAAGACTCATGTAAATTTTTTAAGATTTATTGTTAACTTTCTTTCTTCTTTAGTGTTTACTTAAATTTATTTTTATCCATATTTTCCTTAAATTTCTTATTTTTCTCTTGTTAACTTCTTATATTCTTATAGTAGCATTGCTACAGTTTAACTTTATCCCAATGGCTCATTAAAACATAAGACATTCTAATTTCCTAGTCTGGGTGTTAAGCTGATAACAGCTAGGAAACCCCTCAATGCTGATTACCTGTTCAGTACCTGTTCACAAATAAAATAAAATTACTATTCAAACTTTTCCAGTGTGAATTCTAACACTCGTGAGAAATCAGTCGATTAGTGGTTACGTCGCATTCGTGTCCTCTGGCCTTGAGTATTTTGATGGCAGCGACTGATTATTTCAGTGTTTAAGGGCACAATTACATACATGTTAATTTCGTGCTTAAATTATTTTTTGTTTGTTTATTTATTTGTAAAGTTTTCCTTTGTTTGAAGTTTGCAACATATTGTGTTTAAAAGTACATTTCTTTCTATTTTATGGTGTAAAAGCTGAAATTGTGCGAGGTTTAGAAGTTTAAAAAAATTGCAGCAAAAGCGATTGGCAACACTTCAGTTGCCTCTTGGAGCAAAATTTCATACACGATCTGGTTTTTATGGTTCAAAGGCTTTTCAATTCAAGATTGCATGAATTTCCGTCCATGTTTTCGTTAAACGTATCACTGAAACTTTTGACCCTACACTACGCATGATGCATTATTAATCAATTAAAATTAAACATTAAAAGAAAAATTCATTTCCAAGCAACGCTATTTTTATTATTATTCGTCTTGTAAGTTTTATAAGTTTGCTATTAAAAAACAAATGAATTTCTCTTTAAAATTTCTGGTATCTAACCGAAATATGAGTATAAAAAACATACTTTCAAACGAAAAATTCATAGATTGTAAAAATACAAAAAAAAAAATGTTTAAACTCCGCTAATTCTATTGGGAAATATCTCTCTATTCTAAAAAAAAGTAGCTACCACTGTCACCGCCCCCGCCGGTTTTGAATTTTTTGTAACCGGAGGTCTTTCTTCGTTAATATTAAGAAAAATATTGCATACAAAAATATGAAAATCGGTGGTATTATACAGAAATTTTTGATAAACACGCTGATGCAGACAGTTTTCAAATCGAAGAATTATTTTAAGAGATATTTCATGCTAAAGTTGGACAAAATCGTTCCACTAAAAAAGTTTTATAGGAGCAAAAACTATACATGAGAATTTAATCATTTTTAGATCATTTTATACGTTTGATGTTCCCGGTGTGCAGACTGTATTTCTTTTATAATTTGACTCATTTTTTGAGGTTTTATTTTTATTTTAAATTCAAATTTTCAGCATTTCGAGAGATATTTTTTACATATTTTAGAAAATGGTATTAATTTAAAATGTTGCAAACTGTATAAGCAGCGCAAACAATGATGTTTGCTTCATATTAAAAATTTATTTACACGTGACTATTATAAACAGAAAAAAATATTTCAAATTAGAATTAAATAATTATGTATAAAAAGCAGGAACCTATTAAAAATTGCGTCATAAAAACTATATTTACACGTGAATTTTAAAGAGAAATGAAATTGTAAAAGATTTTTTCCTGAAACCCCATAGGAGACCATCAACAAATTTAAAAAGAACGAATATCTTTTGGATAACCCTGTAAAAACTAATGTAGCAAAAGCTTTCAATCACGAGAATATTAATAAGTGGCTTATTATAATGTACTGTGTTCATTTTTATGGGGATAGCATGTATACTCGTAGAGAAATTAAGGTTTTTATAGAAACAGCCCCAAATTTTGCCAAGATTTTTATTATAATTTGCAGAGTTCTTAATATAAAAAAAAAGTTCATTTCACAAAAATATGTCCAACAATATTGTACACAATACTTTGCAATCGGAATTAAAAAATAATAATAATTGGATGAAAAATGAGCAGGTTTACTAAAAAATGTTTCACTGCGCATGCGCGAATGCAATCCAAATATAATGTGCATAATGTATTAGCTAAGTATATAGAGCAACTTTTGCGAAAGTCGCAAAATCATAGCTTGAAAATTCTGAAAATAATCGTCGATAGAATAAGCTCGAAATCCGTTGTTCCCAAAACAAGCGAAAAGATCGGGAGTTGTATCCAAATATAGTAGTATGTGCAATATTGTGTACGCTATCTTGGCACTAATCAACAGATATTTGATACAATCCCTGATATTTTTGCTTGTTTTGGGGAACAACGTATTTCGAGCTTATTCTATTGACGATTATTTTCAAGCTATGATTTTGAGACTTTCACAAATGTTGCTAGTAAATATATTTAGCTAATACACTATGCACATTATATTTCGATTGCATTCGCGCATGCGCAATGAAACATTTTTCAGTAAACCTGCTCATTTTTCATCCAATTTTTATTATTTTTTAAATTCTGATTCCAAAGTATTGTGTACAATATTGTTTGTCACATTTTCTGAAAAGAACTTTTTTTATATTAAGAAGTCTGCAAATTATAAGCAAAAAACTTGGCGAAATTTGCAGCTGTTTTTATAAAAACCTTAATTTCTCTACGAATATACATGCTATCCTCATAAAAATGAACACAGAATATTATAATAAGCCACTTATTAATAATCTCGAGTTTAAACGCTTTTGCTACATTAGTTTTTACAGGGTTATTCTAAAGATATTCGTTATTTTCAATTTGTTGGCGGTCCCCTATGGGGTTTCAGGAAAAAAATCTTCGCGGAAATATATGACCTATACTATACTGTTTACACACCTGCAGTTTCAGGTTAATTCCGCATGCATTTTTCTAGAAATTTAACAAAACATCTAAAATCGCAAGTGACCGGTCACCTTTGGCCATATAGTGTAGTTAACTGAAAAACTCATATGGTACTTATGCACTTTTATCCAAAATTTTGTGTTTAAAAATTTTGGTACGTATTATACACAAAATATTCCTGGAAGAATTATAAAAGCACATTTACTTTTACTAAGTTACTGAATTCCCTTTATATTATGGAGCTTTTTTTTAGTTTTTTACTTCCTGTTGTTTATTTTTTCTCCATATTCGTATAAAAGATTCTTCAACATCGAATTTTCGAGTTGTAGCTGTGTCTAAACTTCTTTTATCATAATGTAAAACTTGCAGCTCGAAAAATGAAGTTTAAATTAATTCCCTTATAATGAACTGAATAAACTCAAATACTCAGAACAAAACGCTGTTTTTGTTTTTACAATTTCTAATAACGACTTATTGTATTATATTTCTGGCTTTGATAAATATTTTATTGTATGGAAAATGAACACGAGAAAATACTGAAATTTCGGTTCGAGTTTCTTTTCTTCGGGTAAGGCTTTTTTCAGGCTTTCTTATCTTTAATATACCGTAATTATGCACGAAACTTTTTTAGTTCATTTTTTTCCATCAAGAAAATCTGTACGTAGCATAAACGAATACGCATTACTCACGAGTAACTACGGTGATCCGATTATCAAAATAATGGGTAAAGACGATAATTCTAATGTTGCTTTCACCGTAAGCTGATACTGCTGTCATACCTTATCAGAGATATTCTTTTTCGGGATAATTGATTGGGATACAACGGAGAAAAATTGTGTCTTTTGTATTTACTGTAAGCATATCTTTGTTGCGCAATTTCTAAATTGAACAAAAGCTGTATATTTCAAGTGAACATTTCATGCATCAAGGACTATAACGTCTTTGCAGATGCGTCTAGAACTTTTTGCAGACGATAATACTTTTCAGTTAAGTTAAGAAGTAGCTGGGCCTCCCGGCATTATCTGGGACCATCTATTTTTCCAACTGTATCATGAATTATTAAAACTTTAATTTTAACTTAATTTAAATTTAATTTAAATTTAATTTTAACTTAATAATTATCGGCTAATTACGAAAAAAAATAAAAATCTGAGCCTTAGGTACATCAGGAGATGCCTTGGACTAAACTCACCAAAATTTTCGGACTTATACGTGCGATAGATTTCGCTTACCATCGCAGACAGACACACTCGCAGACAGAGCGAAACTTTCTTTCATTAGTATAGATAATTTCTATAATGATAACGTAAAACAAAACCTTCCAGCTCAGCTGGAAGAGTAGGTTGATTCCTTTTTTTATTTATTATTTTTTATTTTAAGTTCGTCAGATAATGTTGTATTAGGTTTTATACAAATTAAACAAATCAGTTTCGCTCTTTCCAATTTCGATGTTTTGAAAAGGAAGTTAATTTGCATGGAAATTTTTAATTAAGCTTATCAAATCTAATTAAATTGATATGAGGCAATAATTTAAAAATTAATGATGCAATAATAGTGGAAGCTGTTAATCATATGACTTGCACATATTTTTCCATCTAGGGCATTTGTTGCCACTGCCTACAAACTTTTTTACTGTTTTGCCTACCACTATTTCTAAACAATATTTATCTTGGTAAAAATCTGTTATGACACCATGAAAATTGTTTGGAATATGTGGTAGACAAAACATTAAAAATTTTCATCTGGGGCGACCTTTATCCAACGTAACTCGCTCTAATCTACGATTATGAGAGTACATTTACATAGTACCGTAAATATTTTCAAAGAAACAAAAATTTATAGACGTATTTTTCGTTTTCGAAAACCTCGACTAGCACTCTGAGACCATCTACTATCCTAAAGGGTCTGAGATGGGTATTTTCCGAAGTTCTACTTCCTCATTCAATCGTACATTGTCACTGAGATTGGCACTCAGCCAAAGGCAGCTAAGCAAATTCCGCTCACCCCTATTATGATAAAATCAAAGCAAACCTGACGCATGTGCAAAAGAGCGGAGGGTTTTGCTTTCCGAAAAGAAACAGTAACTAATGGGCTTGAAAAATGATAACGTTTATGTTTTCTTATCAAATATGGAGTATTAACCATCTAACAAACATTAGATGCATATATTCCATTCTCCTTTCTTTAAATTATATATAACATAACCTTTTTAAAAGTATTTATGCTAATTATTTTGAATGATTGTAAAAACATGTGCTCGCAATTCTGATTTTAGACACAAAAGTATTTTATGTATTGGCCCTGAAAAATAAATTTTGGAAAAATAAACTAATTGACAATAATTTTGTTAAGTCTTCTATACTTATGGGTGTTTTTAGTGCAATATCGTCAGAAAGTTGTTATTATTTGTAAAAGGTAGATGAATTTGAGATTCAAAAGTAAATATTGAAAGTTTATCGTTTTTATCTATTCAGCTTTTAGTAAGGGAATTATGAAAATGTGATCTAAATCCCTATTTGAAAATTTGTAAATAAAGTTCATTGTAAATGCTGAATTTTTGCACCTTCAAAAATATATATTGAATCTTTCCGGGAACATAATTTACAATCTTTTCATTTTAATTAATTTCATTCATTAAAACACTTTAAATTTTTTTTTTTATTTATTCGAGAGCTGTCAAATAAAATATTTTTATTAAGGTTTTACCTTTAAGTAAAAACACTTTTTTTCCCCTTAATTCAAATCATTTGAATACCTTTTATTCAATTTTTATCTCTAATAAAAGTGTTTGAAAACTTTGTTCATTGTGCGCACACATAAAAAAATTCAGTCTTTTATAATTGACATTATTGTTTCAACAGTTGTAAATGTTAATTAAAGCAAATTGAGGTACGATTTTTTTTTCAATTTAATAGGCATTAATTTCGGTTTTTGTTAGTATGTAAATTCTCCTTTTAAAAGAAAGGTTTATATTCATATGGGAGGCGGGAGATCTTGTATGCATTCTTTCTGTTTTAGTTAAAATCAACGAGTTCAGGCATTGTGACCGAGTAAAAAAAAAAACTTTTTATTCAAAGAATTTTTCAAGCGCAGAACTTTTTTAGGAGAGATAAAAATAAACGGGAAAACGCATTACTCTTTCGTTCTTTTGAATAAAACCGCCATATCAATTAAGAAACGATTTCCAGTGTCTAGAGCCATTATCCAAAAGATTTTTTTGCCTTTAACATTTTCGTACTTTTAGCAAATGTAAATCGTTAGATAAATAACAGCTAAGAATTACCAAGGGAAAAAAAGTATAGGGATGCATTTTTTTAATCGATCATGCAAAAACAAAACACTTCTCTCTATTTTTTGCTATTTTAAATTCTCTACTTCTTAATTAAATTGTATTGTTTAAAAAACTGCACTGAAGAACACTTTTTTAATATTAGATAATGGGCCTGCATGGGCCTGGGAAAGAGATGCCTGGTTATTACATTTTTTTTTCAGATTGCTTAAAAGTCACCACTATTTTGAAGTAGAAATATTGGCCTTATTTAATAACAAATTAAATAATGCAAAAATAAATCGAATCATAATATTTTTAAAAAAATGTGGGAATGAAGCAATCTGAATAAAAAAAAGTAACGTACAGTCAACACAGGCTTAGGCCTCCGCATTTCCTTTCTCAATTTGACTGGGTTTTTTTTTTTGGAAGTGACATTTATTTTTTTTTCTATCTCTTTGTAATACTATCTTTCTAGTTATATCTTCTCTATACTACACAACTGTTAGCATTTTGCACAAAAATATTTTTATTTTTTCTTCATGGAGTAGCAGGAACTCCGCAGCATTCTTAATTTTGATTCTTCGAGGCACATGTAATTGTGTTTATGTAGTGTTAAATTCACACCAGAATTTTTCTCTCGTGTTGCGTTATTGAATTAATTGTGTTGAAGTATGTATCAATATATGTACCTTTAATAAAAAATGAATTTAAACGTTAATTTATGCGCTTTATTAACACACCATAATTTTCGAAAAATTTATTTGAAAATAAGAAAATGCAATTTCACAGGGGATTTTTTTCACCTCTAAAGTTTTAAAAGTAAAATATAATTCAAAATTTTGGCACAAATCTTAATTAATCTTTTATGGAAATTAAGATGGCGAGTAAGATTCACAGTTGGAGTTCATGCAAATAATGAAATTGAGTGAGACTCATCGTTGCAGTGCAAAGGGTTAATACCTTTCATTCAAATTTTAGTACTTATTTAATTACAATTAGCCAATGTTGATTCCACGAATCCTTAATTTCATGAGAAAATCATAATTCCCAACTCACTTGTTCTTAGAAAACTACTTTTTCCGAATAGTTATTTCCGTCTTATTTAATCTCAAAATATCTGTTATTACATAACGCGGATATTTCTATCAGATGTAAATTTCCGACTGGGCGCAAAATATCCCGACCAGGATTCGAACCAGAAATCTCTTGCCTGAAGCCGCCAATGCTCTGCCATCTGAGCAATCGCGGACGAATCTGGTGGAACTTTTTCACCCAGCTAACCTTATTCATTATAGAATCTGGTCTGAAATCTGGTTCAGCTCAACAGAATAAATCGCAGTTATTGGGGCTCCAGAAATCGCTGGATACGCAATTACACTAGATTAATTCTAACACAATTATTAGCCCCACCAGTGGCCGAGAGGTTCTGCTCTCGAAGCTGGTAGACGGGAAGTGCTGGGTTCGAACCCAATCGCGCCCGTCGGCCTAATCGTTCGGAGTTTTCGTGGTTTTCTTCGAACCTTGGATTTCGAAGCGTCAATACGGGTTAGGCTCCCTTAGAAAGACCCCCACGAAGGGCACTCTTCCCTCTTAGTGTCTATATCCCTCGTGATGATAATTGGTCGTCATAAACAGAACCAACCAACCAACTAAATCAATAAGCTTAGCTGGGTGAAAAAGTTCCACCAGATTCGTCCCGGATGGTAGAGCATTGGCGGCTTCAGCCAAGAGATCCCTGGTTCGAATCCTGGTCGGGATATTTTGCGCCCAATCGGAAATTTACATCTGATATGATTTATTTACCAATTAAAAATAATTATGTTAAAATTAATCTAGCGGATAGTTCTAGTCTGAAAATGTGGTATTAAAAGAGGGAGAGCTAGCAGTTATACAACAGGCTTAGCTATCGTCTAGGCGTTAACCCCTTGGGGACGAACGACCGGTATTCGTGCCGCGTAAGGTGCTCAGAATCAGTGATTATTCTCACCAGTAAATATTTATTGTAAATTTTGTCATTTTTAATTCGAGCATTTTCCCGATTCAATGAGGCAAAAAATTCTGTTTTAAAAATCTGGTGACAAAAGATTAAAAATTCTGTAAAAGACGCTCGTCCCGAAGTTGTTAAACGGCTCCTTAACCAGGTAGCCGCTTAAAGTACCTCCTTCGCTACATTTAATTTTATTTGACTGATTAAAAAAAATGACTATGTGAAAACAAGAAAAGTGTCGACTCATCTGATTATATCCAACATCTGCAATTTAAATTTAGTGGATAAATTGTAACTAAAATTTTGTCACATATGTTTGCATGTTTAACAAAATTAAAAGCCAAACTAAATTCTGTCGTTTTAAACTGCTGTTATGTTCAAAGCTATATTAAATTGAAAATTTACGTTCAAATACATGAATAAAATTTAAAACAGCTATTTTTTCTTGTAATGCTTATTCAAATATTAAATAATATAATTTTCAAAAATTCTATTTGTCTGTTTAATTGATTCAATTTTTATCATAGAACTGATTTACAATACTCAAAATAAATTAGCAATTGAATTAAAATAAATTTAGTTTATAAAATATGTCCTAACTATCTTAATTATCTTCGTTATTGCAGTATTTCTAATAAAGATGTCTTGAAAACTTTTACGTTCTTACTTTCTTAAATAGAAAAATAATTTAAAATTTTACAATCACATAAAGGAAATTTCTGCTTAAATTTTTATTAAAACTATTTATATACCTTTCTTTTCAAGATTCAAGTTACGTTTAAAGCTTCCAAGACGCAAAACAGATTTAATAATACCGGGTATGTTGTGACGAAAAATAAAATGCAGTATTAGGTGACGTGTCCTTGCGGCATTAAAATTAATTAAACTATATCTATTGTCGATTAGATACATGCTGATTTTTGCATATTACTTGTCAACTTTAATTTAAAATTCGCTCGAAACTCAATCATACACTTAACCCCTTGGGGACGAGCGACCGGTGTACGTGACTCGTAAGGTGCTCAGAATCCGTGATTATTCTCACGAGTAAATTTTTATTGTAAATTTTGCCTCATTTAATCCGAACATTTTACCGATTGATTTAGGGAAAAATTTTCTGTTTTGAAAAACCGGTGATAAAAAACAAAATTCTGTAAAAGACGCCGGATCCGAAGAGGTTAACATGACAGTTGTAGGGAAATTAATATTTTTATACCGGAAAATTTATAAAAAATATACTTTTATAAAAAACAGTCACTAATCAATTTATTAAACAGTGTTGTCTCCAAAAACAACATAAGAAGCAAAGGACGGAAAATACTTCATTCAAAGACTCATACGGTATCTATTCGTGTACCATAGCTGCCAACGTCTTACGCTTTTTTGTACCCCCAAAATCTTATAGTAAATTTTACGTTCTTAGATCGCAGTAGACTGCCTATTAAATTACACAAAAATTCTATTAATTTTTTGTGGTTCAAATAAGCGGAAGCGTTGACAGTATGGTATACAAGGCGCACTTTTTCCCAATTTTTCTGACTAAAATTTCGGTATGTATTATACACAAAACATTTCTGGAAAATTTTAAAAGCACACATACTTTTAGTAAGTTACTGAATTTCCTTTATAGACCATTCCACGGACAAAATGACCTACACATGACACTAACAAAAATCCCTAAATCAGTCCACTTATAAATTGTTAGAATATAAACTATACATTAATAAACGGTCAAGTTAGTAACTGCCTTATTTAAAAAAAAATCATTGCTAAAAGAATAATAAGACTTTGTAAAAAAAACTATACATCATAGGGTTATGTAATAGCTGCTTGTACTACACCGGTGTGCAAAATGATAGGAACGATCTCGTAATTGTCTAAATAAAAAATATAATTATATTAATCCACACATAAACCATATAAATTAATTTTATCTAACAATATAGTAAATATAAACATAATGAAAACATTATAAATCAATTGTTATAAATATAATATAATATAATAATAATACGTTACTTTTTACTGGGAGCAAAGTGATAAGAACAGAACAGATTTTTCTAAATTATAGAAATATTACAAGTTAATTGGTCTTCCTTTGTATTTAATAATTTTAATGCAACATTGTAGTATAGAGTTTACATGGTTTCGAATTTGTCGAAGTGTCAAAAAATGTCATACTCTCAAATGCGAGATTTTAATTCTGCTTTCGAGTTATAATGCACGATTTGACAATTTTCCGTTAAATGTTATGCACTATAATACCCCAAACGTTCTTCATGGTATTTAGGTTCGGACCTTTGCTGTCCAATCAAGTTTGAGAATCTTATTTATATTCAAACCACTTCTTTGGGTCTTTTTCAGAGTTAATTTAGGCATTTTCTAGTTGGAAATTTATTTAAAGCCGGTAATTTTTTCACTGAGGTTCAACAAATGGCATTCTAGCATGAGAATATAAGTATGTCTATTTTGTTTATCCGTCTAGAAAAGCAATTCTAAACATACCTTCCGAGTAAAAAGCAGCTCAAGCCATTAGGGAGCCCACACCTAATTGACGCGTAAAAAATACGTCCTTTTCCTTTTGAAGGCCATATTAATATGGATGAACACAATATGGAATATCGAAATTAAACTTCTTTTCATCACTGAAGACAATTTTAGACGAATTCGTTTCTTGCTTCAGACGTTTCTCTGCAAACGGAATGCAGGCTTTTTTTATTGCAAGACGTTGAACGCGGACACCGAGTTGGTTTTACATTATAGAGCTTCCGACATTTTATTGTTCTTACAATCGATACTGCTGCTGGCGTCTTTCTCTAGCTTCTAATTTTCTTTGCTATCATTATTTTACTTGGAACCGTAGCAACAATCTAACTTTCCGATCGTTTCAAAAGAATTTACGACCTCCCTGTAGATTTTGTAGTAACATAAATAGTTGGGTTCTGCAAGAAATTAAAAATGACACTCTTTGAACGTTTAATTTTATCATCAAATCTTTGAAGTGACATTCCGATCTTGTTATGAATTATGATTTGCCCTCTTTTGAAGCCAGACAGCATTTTGCCTCACCCGGTAGTCCAAATATTTTGTGAACAAAATGAATGTGCACAAAATCTCTTTTAAATGCGTTTTTAAACGATATGTGAAAGCATTCTCGAATCACGTTCGGCCGTTTCCAAATATTTACTGCATTCTTATCGTCGTTATCAGAATTACATCGAATAACTAGGCATTCGCCTTTTAGTGCTACTTTAGGTTTTTTGGAGTTAATGTCCGTAATTTGCCGGCCTAGCGTAGTCCAATTGTTGTCAATTTCGATGTAAAATGGATTAGCAGTTTTTTTGTAGTTACCATCATTCTGGACGGTATTATCACTAACGTTTAGGCTGTTCATTATCAATATTTTCACTTAGACTAACTTCATTAGAAATATTCTTAAATTTATTGCTTAGAGGGATAGCAGAACTCTCCTCTGATAAAGGACATTTAACTCCTTTTTTGACCGCAAAAGTTCTAGATTAGTGTTATAGTAAATAGTGAGCTGTTTTCTTATACTTAATAGAGCAGAAAAAACTAAAAATGGTTGAATCTATGAAATTATCGTTGATTGGCTCCCTTAACAAAGAAAATGTCTCAATGCAATGTCTGAAGGAATGTGTTTCTTACCTCCTCTTGCACAGAAGACGTAGCATAAAGAATGGCATATATTCCAAAAATAAAATAAAAGAAAATTGCTGTTAAAATTTTTCCGTTGTGAATTCCAACACTAATGAGAAGTTGGTCTATCAGTGGTGACGCCACAACTCGTGTCCTCTGGCCTTGAGTATTTCGATGGCAGCGGTCTGACTCTTAATTGAGTGCGAAAGAGTTTATAATATCACAATAGCGGGAGCAGCAGGTTTAGGCATCAGTTTTGCCGTATTATATATATTATGCAGATAGAATTATGTATATTCTATTTTTCAGTTCTATTTTAAAACTAAGGCGTGATAATTTTATGAAACATTAATCGCTTTAATACTTATTTCTACATCCATAATAATGTAGCATATTTTTTTATTATCGATGATTGTCATGTACGTAGCTCAAGTTGCACAAAACTTTTTAAACTATTGCAATTTAAAACACATCAATTAAAAAAGTGTAAAAGGTTTTGTGTTACATTTTTTTTTTTTTTTTAGTTTTAGTTTCTGGTGTATAAGGGTTTCAATTATTTAAAGCTGTTTATGTCCACGTTACTTTGAAAACGCAAGAATGACATGCAAGGATCCCTAAAATGGACTGAAAGTTTTTAAAGTTCCAAGACAAAAGGAGGTCGACTGCTATTGAATTTGTCCTAATGCGTATGACGGCTGTAATTTCCTTACGTCACTTTCTTGTTTAGTTCAAAATATTGCCGATAGATGACGGTACGCTGTCTAAAACTGTTCCAGCACTCAAAATAACACATGAAACTGGATCAAAGTTCTGTGTGCTTTAAATATTCATTCTGTTTAGCTGTGAAACTAAAAAAAAAGTCATTTGCGTTTTGAAACTGTAAGTTTTAATTAAACGGTATTTCAGTTTGGTACAATGCAGCGCAATCTATCTGTTATGTTTGGAATTAAAACAAGGAGGTCTATTACAGAAATTTCTAATTTCACGCATTAGTCTCGTGGAGAAATAACTTCAATAGCACCATTTACTTATTACTAAAATTTAAAAAAGTTCTTCCCATTTTGGGTCTCTCTGTACACTTCTTTAGAATATTTATCAGCATTAGATAACATATATATTTTAACACGAATGTATAAAAACTGAGAGTATATTTTTATATCAAAATGAAACTGCAGATTTTAATTTTTTTCCTTCCTAGTTTTTTTACACTGTCTTTCAGAAGAAATAGAAAATCCTTTAACACTAGAACCGCCGGAAATTTTACTCAAGTGTTATAAAAATATTTTACACCAGAATTTTTATTTAAAACTATTTAACTTATTTATTTAACTTATTTCTCTGTGGTACAAATTTAACTTATTTTAGAAAGAAATTTCCGACTCGAATCAAAATATTTTTATTTGGTACCGGTCAAAATCACCGCTATGGCTGTTCTAGTGTTAATCCAGTAAATTATTTTAAGTAATCGTGTTAACATCCAAATTCGATTTTCGTCGCAGATGAAATTCGAGACTATAATTCTGAAAAGATACACGAAATAAAAAACAGAATATATAAATAAATAAATAAATATTCATCTTCTGGTACAGCGTTATTAAAATATAAATTATTATTGTTATAGAGAAATAAAATGCTAAACACTGTTAATAAGTTTTAAAAAAAATAATATATTAAATTTCTTTTTTTAATTAAGTAATGATTTTCCCTTTTTTATATGTTTTAATTTATATGCCTACGGCAGAATTCTCCTGAGCTTTATTTTACAGTTATATTACTTTTTATTAAATTAATTAAGAAGAAGTCTCCTTTTTTAAACGTTATATAGTGTTTCTTCATAATTTAATAAAAATCCATATTATTAGGAATACATTACATAATTTCTTTATTTTTTTTCCAATAGAAATTATATTTGTTGTTTCATACGATAAATATACACACACATGTTTTACCAAAGTTCTATTTTACGATGCTTGAAATATCCTACATAAATAAATATATAAATAAATATTTTTTCACAGACCGTTTTTGTTCTGACACAAAAACTGAATTTCTATTTACTCTGAAAGTTATAACTCTACTTACTCTAATTACGTTGAAAATAAAAACAAAGTGCAACTTTAAATTAATCAGTAACACTTCTTTGACGATAACGTAGTATTTTTGTCATATTTAAACTGACAGAAGTTTACGATCACGCATATTATTTCAGATGTAAACATCACAGTTTCTACACGCATATTAATTTCGAGCCACCGCCCCCTGAATACTAGGCCTGAACGCTGACAGAAAATGGTGGTTATCGTAGGCGGATTTTTTAAAAAAATATTTGTACAGTCCCTTGAAACTGAACACCAATATTTTTTTTTAAGTTTTACCTGCTTTAGTTTTCGGAGAGTAAATAAGTTACATAAAACTTTTAGAAAATACTGGTGTCTGAATTCGGGGTTCGTACAAACGCTTTAATATATGCACCTACGATAGCCGCCATTTTTGTGTTAGCGCTCAGGCCTAGTATTGAGGGGGCGGTGGCCTAACGATGAATGATGTTTCATACGAAAGGTTTTTGAAAGGTGCTTTTAACGTGGTGCGCTCATATTATGTTAAAAGACATTTCTTTATTAAAATTTGAAGGTTCTTAAAATTAATGAAAAACCAGGTCTCCCACAGATTCTTTTTTTAAATATTTCAGAAGAAAATTTTTCAGGCGAGGTTTCTAGAACGTTTGCATTAAAATTTACCTTCTAGGTAGCTTTCTGCAAAATTTGTAAAAAAACGTTTCTGGTTTGAAAAAAGTGGTATTCAAGAAACGGACATAACGGACTGCCTACAAACCGTATCAATAAATCCTCTTAAAGATTGAAGTAAGAAATCTTTACACGGCTTCGCTGCACTGTAAAAAGACAAATATTTCTTAATCTGGGAAACTATAATATAACAAAGAACTAAAATATACGAAAATCTATTCCGATTTACCACGATTTCCAAACGTATATTTTTGTGTTTAGAAACCTGTAGATTTTCGAGATTTAAAGAAGCATTTGTAAAAACAAAGTTTCTTGTGCTGCCATTGATTTTCGGAAATGTTTCCGAGTAGCTTTTATAGTGTATTATTAAGTTTTCTCAATCTGAAACATAGATGTTTTGATGCTATCTATTCTCAAGTAAACATTTCATTTTCAACAAACATTTTTACAGGCAAACATGCCTTGATGAAATAACATCATTAACACTAATATCAAAATTTGTAGTATTGTGTTGAATTCAAAAAGCAGATGAAAATGTTTAACTTTATTAAAGACTGACGCTGCGTTTTCACAATAAGATTATATTGGTGATTTTTTATTTACTTTTTTGTTTATTTATTGTTATACTAGTAAAAAAGAAAAGTAAAATGTGCCCAATTTAATTAACCAATTTCATTGATTATTAAAGTAAAAGTAAGTATTTAACAAAAAGTGATGTAAACTGAATAAAATTCCTGTAAAACATGCTGGTTCTCATCCCTCTCGCTGCGCAACCCGAGATTTCCTCGGGGATTCATTTTTTCCATTGGCGAGTATTTTTGAATTCAACTCGGGCCACTTTTTTAATACAGAAAATTCCATATAGATCTTAACAACATCTACAAGAAAAATATATTACAAAATTGATTTTCTTAAAATAGTGGTGCTAGAATTTAAAAATAGTCTACAGTGACAGCCCTGATTTAGCCTGATTTATATGTAATGTGCGCAATTTTTGAGCCGACTTTGATTTAAAAAAAAAAAAAAAATTACGCAGCGAGATGGTTAATGGGTTAATTATAAAATTGTGCCTAGAGTTAACCTTTAAATATTTTAAATTTTAACTAGATTAAATATTTCTTTTCAGATTTTTTAAAATAAAGTATTAAACGACATTCAAACGAAACTTCAGCACCACTTTCACTTTCTGGAAGTGCATGTTAATACTAATTATATTGCTCATAAACGATTTAATTATTTTAAAGGAAGAAGGGCAATTTTAAATATATATTTACATTAAGTCCAATAAACTAACCTGAAGATCGTCTTACAAAGTATTTTATTTTCTTTCTTTTCCATCTGACGAAACTTTTGATTTTTTAATTCTTGCACTTCTTCGAGAATGAAATCAATTACAGATGTTTTAGTAATTTCCACGTTTTTGGATTCTGTAAAATTACAAAGTTATCATTTTCATCTTTCAATTGATAGACGTATAATAATCTATATCTTACTATTTGTAAATAGTGGTAGATATCATGAACAAGAAAATGCTCTTCATTGACGACACTGTTTACATGCATTAATTTAAAAAACATTTGTCATTTAATTTTATATTTGAAAATGAATAAACAAATGTCAATGTTGAAGAAATTAACACTTTTTACAGCCAAATGAAAATATTTGGTCCCAGAAAATTTATATAATAAAATCTGTGTTGTTTCCTTTTATTATTCGCGTTTAACGCATTACTTTTCTTCCTCTTTTTAATTGCGGACTGTATGTCATTAAATAAACGGAAAATTACTGTTGGAAAATTATGGTAGATATTTTGAATAACCACAACGCTAAATTTTCAATATTGGCGACGTATATATAGAATAGAACGCAAGTAGCAGAGGATAATAATTCATAAAGATATTTGTTGAAACAAACACTTCAAAGTGTTTTTATAAGAATGTCATCTCTAAATAAACACGTTTCCATTTGTAATAAGAAACTATCCACATACTTAAAAGAAGAAAAAAAGCAATATTTAAATCTTCTCTATAGTCTATTCTACAATTACGGGTAAATAAAATAAAATAAAATAAAATAAAATAAAATAAAGCGCTTGGGGAGGATTTCCTGTTTTTCTTACGGATAAAAAAAAAATTAATTTGAAATTGTAAAAATTCGAAGAAAAAAGGCAAAATTTTATTTCTAAAAAAATATTACACTTCTGAAAAGTATACAAAAAGTTTTAAAAATAAATTGGATCATAGGGTATGAATTTTTTGTTCTTCTGGAATTATATTACAACTTTTTCCTGTAAACCTAAGGAAATTAGATCAATAAAAATAAAATGTTTTGACAACACAACAGTAATTACTTGAGTTCTAGAATAAGCTTTTGAAAATTGAACAGCTTTGTATACACAGGTTATACTTGTTCTGAAAGGTTAAGACCAGAAAATTCTTCGGTCCCAGTATTTTCTTATAGAAAATATCTTTTTAAATATGGCGGAATTTCACGCGTTTAACCTAGATTTATTTTTCATAAAAAAAAAAAAAAAAAAAATATATACTTTTTGTCTTGAAAAATTCCCTGAAGCATAAGACCCCTGTATGTCTTTTTTTAAATAAACCTTGAAGTTTTATAAAATCAAGCTACTTAACTAATTATTGTTTATGCAGTAAAAAAGAATAAAGGTAAAAAAAAAAATCTGTTTATAACGAATTTCAAACTTTTCATACTTCCTAATTTTAATTGCGAAAAGGCGTAATTAAAACTTTAAACCCTTAACGCTTGAATTAAATTACGGTTGAATAATTCAAATTGCTTATTAGCACCACTTTTATGCAAAAGAAATATTCACCTTATTTAATGACAGTAAAAAAACCATACTAAAATATAGCCAATTTCACTATTTTATAAAACTGGTGGGAATCAAACAATTTGAGTAAAAGTCACAGCCCGAGAATATCTCGGGAGCGAGAATTAAGGGGTTAAAAGCAGTATATTATTACAAGTTGTTAATTTGTTATATAATCATATTTCCCTTAAAATTAATTTAAATCAGAATTTTAATTCAAATAATTTGTATGTGAGTTTCTGAGGCTGTTAGATATCTGTGTGGTCCAGTGTAACATCGGATTTCCGCTAGATCAGTTGCTACGTATTATTGTCTGCAGACTTTTAATTGGGAGGCTTTCAGGACAGTGTGGAGCTGGCAAGTAAATCATTATTTTGAACATTTTCGAAACTTTCCTATATTTATATAGATATTTCTACCCCATCACGACGAGCATCGTATATATGTGTAGCACAGAATGAGATTAATTTTAACTATAAATCTTTTTAATAGTAATTTTTGCCTTATTTAACCCTAGAACTACCGAAAATTTTACTCAAGTTTTATAAAAATATTATACATCAGAATTCTTATTTAAAACTATTGAACTTATTTACTTAACTCATTATTGTCTGGTTTACATATTTAGTTTATTTTAAAGAAATTTCTGGTTAGAATAAATATTTCGAATGTACCCATCGGGTCCATTGGACCCGTCTGGTAGACGGAGGGTTAAAAACGTAACTTCCACAAAGAAATTAGTCAAATATTTCTTTCTGGAAATACTGGTGCTTAACGATAAAAAATCGTGTTCCTGACTTGACACTCATAGCATAAAAGTACGTTTATTGATGTTTTAAAAAAAGGTAAGACTTACAGAATATCTCATATCAGAACCAGATACGTACTTCACACTGTAAAAATAGAACTTAAAGTTTGTGCATTTTCTTAACGCAATTTTTAAAAAGTTGTGTATTGCCGTATTAAAATTTATTCCGGATTAATAAATGATAATCATTTTTGAAATCTACAATTTTAAAGACATTTAAAAATACGGTGTTTAATCGTTTTATGTACTTGTTACCACATAACCTTTTGATTATGGGCTTGGACTGGCGACTATTTTTATATTGACTCGTACCACAATTTACAAAAAAAATTCTTTGTGGTAGATTTATCTTGAAATGTTTCTGTTATACGTGTACGGCAGAGAATAGTTTTCAAAACGTGGTGCGAATAGAATAAAGTAATAGTCTCTGAGACAACATATCGCTCGTGGGCTGCAATTGTGGCACAACTCAAAACATCAGGTTCTGAGATTAATGGTTTTGAAGTTTCGCCTTGTAATGAAATTCAAAATTTACACTATTAATTGTTGTCATAAGTGTTAAGTGTTACTAAATGACTCCGTAAGGATTCAGTTAATAATAATGCAAAAAAAATTACCCTCACACCCCGTGTTATATTTATGATAAATATGATTATATGATGATGCATTCTGATTATATCATATAAAGGCAGCAGCGGCACTTCTGCTATCTGTTGGTGAAATACTGAACTACAAGATATGCCGCTGTTCCTGCTGGAAAGAATACCAATCTGCAATGCTGGAGAGCGCATTAACTCAAAATTCGTATTTTTTGAGTGGTGCCACTATCGCAGCCCACGAGCGATATGTCCCAACCCCTTAGTCAAAGGGTTAAGCAAAAAATTAAAAATCTGATATTTCCGTCATTTTTTCAAAAGTGAAGTTTCCTTAGGCAAACTTTAATCTTCAGTTTGCCGGATGGACATTCAAGTTGTTTTTTCAGACAGTGGAAAACAGTGAAACTAAAATTTTGAAAATTATATGCAATTAAAAAGCATAAATGAGGTAACGTTCTCTGAATTCAACTTTCATTTACGTACCAGAAAGGATAAGATAAATACTTTTAATTTTTAAATTACTTCCATACTAAATACATCATACATGTATCATTTCCTTATTAATTTGATTGCATACTAAAATGCATCTTTCGTACAGGGTGGTTATAAAAAAACTTCCCCGATATATGGACCCCTAGCGGCCTAATCGCTCAACCAATCGAAAAGAGATTTTAGATATATCTATTTGAAGGTATGCGCTGGAGATCGTGATGATTTGAAACAATAGAGCTCTCATGGTTACGGTTACAGCAAAAAAATTTCGAATTGCAACACCCATTTTTTTTCATGCACAAATTCCTCAGCGCATTGAAAAACCATAAATGGTGTTGGAATGATATACGTACGATTAAAATTGCTGGTGTAAAACACTTGCAAAAAAGACCATTGCGAGGAACGAAGAAGTGGCTACAAGACGTGTTTGTCAGTAGCAGATTTTTTTTTTCACTTGTGAACTGCATAATGTTGTAATGTTTGTTTTAAAATATGTTTTTGAGTTGCGTTTGTGTACACATAGGGAAAATAAAAATGCAATCATTTCTTTTAGAGTGCTGAATATTACGTTACATCGGAACTGATAAGAATTGAGTGCCACGGTATTACACGGGAAATTTTAGTCTTACGTGTATCGTTCCAACGCCATTTATGGTTTTTCAATGCGCTGATGAATTTGCGCAGGAAAAAAAGGGTGTTGCCATTCAAAAATTTCGAAAATGTTTCACTGTAACCGTAACCGTGAGAGATCTATTGCTTTAAACCAGCAAGATCTCGAGCGCATACCTTCAAATAACGAAATCTGAAATTTGCTTTCAATTGGTTGAGCAGTTAGGTCACTAGCGGTACATATGTCGGGGAAGTTTTTTTATGACCAGTCTGTACTTATATGCCTCTTATATGCTTACATATTATAATCCATCTTACATGTTCCTAATACACTTACATATGTGTTTATGTACATACATGAATTTACAACAACAAATTTTAATACGTACCATAGGTATACAAACCCTTTATTAAAAAATAAAATAATAGTGACTAATAAGAAATGTTCTTTGACTCCAATCCACTACTCAAAGGTTTCTACGACAATGATGTCTTTCATGATCGGCGTTGCTACGTTTTCTTCAATTATTTTAATTAAAAACCACTCTGTAGCTCGAGAAAAATCTCCTAATACTGGCACGGTCTCACTTATTAACCCTTTCGAGGGCGATGTCCTTAAAAAAGGACACCTAATTTTAATTCCAAAACTGACAAACGGCACCAAGAAAATTTAACAAAATTTTTCGTTTTATAGCGTACGTGAAAATAAAGAAGTTCATATCTTCTAATAAATTCGCTTATAAATTCTAGTGTCAGTCCATTATTTCATCAGTTTATAAACATAATTTCTCCGCGCCGTTAACCCCTTCGCGACGGGAGCCTTTTACGAAATGTTTATTACTTTGCTACCGGTTTTAAAAAACAGAAGTTTGTGCCTATTCAAATCGGGAAAATGCTCGGATTAAATAAGGCAAATTTTACAGTAAAATTTTACGGGTGAGGATAAACGAGGATCCTTAGGCCTATTTCCGGCACGTATACGCAAAGCGATATAAGTAAGCGTCCTATCTTAAATGGGAGAAGTATCCGCAAGATTAAAAGCGAGGTCACATCAATCAAGGTCATGCGCCACGTAGCGGGTGGAGTGTGAACTACAGGTAGATACCTAACTGTTTTCTTACTCACACCACTAAAATTATAAAGTTTCTTTCCACTTGATTAATGACTGAAGTTTTTCTGATAGGGCGAAGAAAATTTCGTGGTGTCAAGTGGGTCTGCATACCCCACTCGCTACGCCATTATTTTGTAATAAATGTGGCAAACAAAATTCATTCTCATGGGCGACTGAAGGTTTAGAAAGTACGCGCCACACTAAAAGCCCGCGTATGTGAATTATCACTCCGTCCACAAGGTGGCGCAACTGTGTTAATTTACGCCTGATTCCAGCATTAAGTTTGTTCGCTTACTTATAACGCTTTGCGTATACGTGTCGCTCGTCCCCAAGGGGTTAAAGGCTAATTCTTTTACATTAATCTTAAACGTTAAATTTATTGAATATCGAAGTCATTTTCTCAGCCTGTGATAAACATTGAAATTAAATCTTCCAAAAATATAAACATTAAGTAACCATTTATTTCCAGTTAATGATTTATGAATAGAAAGTAAACCACATACTGGAACAAATTTATTAATTAACTTCATTCCACTCAATATAAATACAGTCATTTTACGGAATTGCGAAGCATGAATTAAAATTAAAGATAAAAAGATGAATTAAGTTAAACTAAGCCTCTTCTTATTTGGAAATGAAATAGTTGCTCAAACGGTTGCACTTGAAATACTTTTCGAATCCTTAAAAATTCTTACAATTCGGAAAAGTAATATTTTAACGTTTCTTAATAACAAGATTTTACAGGAAATCGAAGTATCACAATGTATGCAGAGATGTTTAATATAAAAATTTAATTATGTTTCTCACTGAACATTAATATTTTTTGTTCAGTTACTCACGAAATTTCTTAATTAACATTTCATTTTATAAAAGAGAATGCTTCATTAAGTTGTTCGAATAAAACTCATTAACCGAATTCATTGCATTTGTTCAACAAGAATTTAATTTGTTTTACACTAGAAGCACAGTAAAATAATTTATTATTTTAATCAAATTAATTAGAAGATATGATTTTGGTAAATATAATCCAATTACAATTGTTTAGATTAATATTTATTTCACTATACAAACCCGTAAATCTAAACTATAATCACAAAATTCAAAACTGGATTTTTTTCAAACAAAATAGAATACAAATGATAATAGAATCTCAGAGCCAGCTATAATGTTCATTAAAAAAGCACAGAATAGCTAACGATCTTCCTGATGAGTGATCAAAGCCAAAATTCAACTAACGTAGTTTTTCATAATAAGCAGTTTACATATACCCCTTGAGGGTCAGTGGGATATATTATATCCCGCCTAAGTTTAATTCAGATTTGCACCAGAAAAGTTTAATGAAGTTTTACTTTTACAACTTTGGGGGGAAAGCATTGGAAAATTGTTTTTTCTTATTTTGAAATAAAAAAAATCTAAATTTCCAGTGGGAATTCAGCATTACACAAGCGCAATAGCTTGGCCCTCAAAGTGTTAAATTTGTGCAATTGCACTGCATAGATACCTTTAACGGAAATTGATATAAACACAGTATAGATTTATTATATGTAGGCGATGCAGACCAAAATTTAATAGGTATGAATTTACGTTACTCTTTAATCCTTTACAGGGAAAGCAGTAGTGTTTCTCAAATATTGAATTCGATCGGAATTTTCGAAAAAAATCAGTTCAAAGTGAGGAAAACCATTTCTTAATCTTTTCACTAGCGTCTAAATCGCCCCCCTCACAACGGCTCTTATCACAAATGCACCCGCGATATTCCCTATGCTACTGAGAAAGTCCCTATTTAAAGGGAAAATATAGTTTTTTTTTTATCTGCGGAAATAAGTTAAATTTAAATGCTTTTTTTAATTTTTTTTAAATTTATTTATTTATTTTATTTTATTTTATTTTTTTTGCGTGTATGTTGTTATTGGCGAAAGGGACACCTCCCCCTGAATACTAGGCCTGAGCGCTCACACAAAAATGACACAAAAATGGCGGCTGCCGAAGGCGGTTTTTTTTTTTTGCGTAGATACGGTCCCTTAAAAGTCGACACTAGTATTTTATAAAAGATTTCTCTACCTTGCTTATTCTCAGAAAAATGAAGCGGAAAAAACTTCAAAATATTATTGGTAGGAATATTTAAGGGGCCGTACACACGCTGAAAAAAATCCGCCTTCGGCAGCCGCCATTTTTGGTCCAGCGCTCAGGCCTAGTATTCAGGGGGCGGTGAAAGGGAGCAAAATGATTTTAAATAGATTTGATATTAGTGGAATTAAATTTTATTTATTGATTCTGAATAAAATAAATAGATGAATGTAGAGGAATATTTCTGGATTAAAAATGTACTTTAGATTTTATGAATACGATTTTTGTTAATTTTGTTATTTTTTTACTCATCAAATCTCTGGTTGTTTCAGTATTTAAAGGAAAGAATAAATAGTATATGAATATTAGTTTTTAAAATGGCGTTCTTAGGCAAAGGTAAGCAATCAAATCTTAAATATCTGGCATTAGAGATCAGAGAATAAGCGACTAAGGAGTTGCGTATAATAGATTTAAAAGTTTTAATAACTTTAACTGTAACCGAAATATTCGTTGCGTTTTCGGCCCAACATCTGAGTTTCGCCAAAAATTCGTTTTCAGGGAAAATACTGCTGAAAATTCGGCCGAAACTATCTGTATTTCAAAAATTTCGTTTGTTTCTTCGGAAATTTTCTACATTACTCATTGATTTGAGTTGTATCGGCTTAAATGAGACACTCTTCATTTATTGCTATGGACTTCACTGTTTATAATTATCAGTCATCAGGGACTCCAGATGTAAGTGCAAAGTATATAGCAAGAAATGCATTTATAACTAAACTTTGAACATGCTTTCCACGTGCTCATTAAAAGTAGCAAACTTAACAGTAATTATTTATTTACTCTTTTTACTGAACAGCAACTGTTACAGATTATTTTCTTTAAATAAAGAATTAAAAAAATAAACTATCGGATTTTATTTCTGTCATGTTATCGATTTACATATATTACATTTAATTTGGCTACTATGACGCAAAGAAAACATTTACATCAATTTTACTTATGAATTTTGGATAGTTTAACATAAAAGATAACTCAATCGATTAAAATAAAAACATTTCAATGTATGATATAGGTTCAGTGAAAATGTGAGCAACATTACACTGATTAAAATAAGTTTAAATTAAAAGTGTACTGGAAAATTAAAAATATCGTTTGGATGTGAAAATATATTTAAAAAGACAAACCAAAAATAATTTTAAATAATTTTAAAACAAACCTTTTAAAGTCCAATAAATTCGCCACTCAAATTTTCATATCTCATTTAAAACCCATATTTTGAATTTATGAGAGACCTGAATGAAAAGCGTTATTGAATAAATTGTATATATATCAATTGATGTTGAAAATACTGTTTGCACTTGTGAATATAAATAGAAAAAAGAAAATGATGGTACATTTTTCTTTTATTTAAAAGTATAGCGTTACCCAAATTTTGATATCATTATTTTTAAGAGCTATATTTAAAATTTTTAGAGCCGTAAATTAAAGGGCTGTGTCACAAACGTTTACCCATTGAAAGTTTTTGTACTGATTTTAATCTACTGAATGCTTTACTGTAATACTTTAACCCCTTGGGGACGAGCGACACGTATACGTGCCGGAAAGAGGCCTAAGGATCATCGTTTATCCTCACCAGTAACATTTTACTGTAAAATTTGCCTTATTTAATCCGAGCATTTTCCCGATTTGAATAGGCACGAACTTCTGTTTTTTAAAACGGTAGCAAAGTAATAAACATTTCGTAAAAGGCTCCCGTCGCGAAGGGGTTAATGTACTGATTTACTAATAAAAATTGTAAATGAAAAATCCATTTTTCCCTTTTTTACGTTCTTCAATCTTTACAAGAAAAAATTAGTTGGATTCGGGAAATTTTTCAACTTATCGTTTTCGATGGATTTATACAGTTTTAGAAAATCCTGAACACGATTTAATGGTTTTTAGAAAATGTCTGTCTGTCACTCTGTCTGTGAGTCTGTCTGTATGTGACAAAAATTTTGTGGGCGCTCTATCTCAATAACGAATACACGAAATTTCACAAACCTATAGATTCAGTTAGACCTTGATATAAACTGGTGTTAATTAGTGTTTGGTGTATATCGCCCAACAGGTGGCGTTGACATGCTGATTTGTTTACGATTTCAGCAATAACTCTATCGAGAATTCATTTACGGAATTTAATAAAATTTTAGATTAAGTTAAAGATTGATTTATACTATCTTGATTGGATTTTGGTGTATAAAGCCCAACAGCTGGCGTTGCTGTGCTGCTTTTTGAGTAATTAATAGCTCTATCTCAAGAATTAATGCACGGATTTTCATCAAACTTCATATTCAGTTAGATATTGGTGTAAGCTGTTACTGATTAGCTTTTGGTGTAAATCGCACAAAAAGTGGCGCGGCTGTGCTGAATTTTTCACAATTTTCGCAAAAGCTATATTTCAAAAACTAATGCACGCAATTTCATCAAACTTAGTATTCTGTTACATTTTCACGTAAATAGATCCTTATTAGACTTGGGTGTATATTGAAAAACAGGTGTTGATTTTATATACTTCGGGTTGGAATTTTGGTTGCGGACATCTATGAGGTCGGGTTCCGAAATTCAATGATTTGTTTGAAACAATGCCATACTTATATCTTCTTATTAAATACATCCAATTCAAGGAACCTATATACCTTTACAAATCTGATGATGGACATAGATTGTCATTTAATTTTAGCACTGTGATAGCAAATTTTGAATAATTAACATCTATGCGATAGAATAATGTTTTGCGATTCCACATCAGTCTAGTTATATTCTTACAAAAGTAAAGTGATCATCTAACTAGGAAATGAAGCAGTTTTTAAAAAAGAATATTTATCCATACTTTTATTTTTAGGATATTGTATCTCGCATAGATACTTAAAAGGAAGATTTTTTAAATGTATTCTAGTATTTACTTTCATACAATAATAGCGATGTTTTTTTTCTTTTCTAAAAGATAGAAATTTTATAAAATATTACCTCATTCATTATGTTTAAGTTGTCTGTAATATTGTTTTAATTTCTCTTTATTGAACGGTAAAAAATAAAAAATCCCGTGTCCAGTAAAAATCAACCCAAAAGAAAAAAAATAAACTGAATTTATTTAGATTTAAAAAAAAAATAAATAAATGATGATATCAAGCAATTTAAATCCGGTTTTAAATAAAGCTCATTTAACTTGTACATGAATGATATTTGTTAGCTGTTTTCTGATTTTTTTTATTTCTAAAAACTCTGAAGACAGGATATGCAACGATCCGCTTTTAAGCTGAAAGTAAACAAAGCATCGTATGACCCAGGGCGCCGTGCTAGGGAACTTCTCGGGTGCATTTGTGATATGAGCCGTTATCAGGGGCGCGATTTAGATGCTAGTTATCTTTCCTCCACCTAACTTTATAAAGTAAAATTTTATTAAAAGTTTTTGGTTTTAGTCATGATTAAAATTAGGTGGAATATAGAATATCACATCGCCCCTCAAGGGGTTAAAAGAATATGAAGATTCATGGAATTCCGTGAATTAGGTCTTGAGTTACAGCTAAAACGAAATATACGCAACACAGAAGACTTAAAGCATACAAATGAACGAGGTATACGCAACAAAAATTACAAAATTACAAAGTTTTGGGAATTAACTCTTTGATTACGGTGTTGGGACTAGTGTTGCCGGGTGTCAAGCATAAATCAGGGCTTCAAATGCTCTGGACACCACTAATTTCTTACAGTTCATTTCGCCATCTTTAATTCGAGAAATTTCTGCCGTTAGATAAGGCGATAAAAATTACTTTAAAATAATGGTGTCCAGATCATTTGGAGAACCGATTTACGCGGGACATCTAGCAACACTAGTTGGGATCATATCATTCCAACAACTATTTCTTTATTCTATTCATATCACCCTTTCAAACATAATCTCTGCTATTCATTTATACTACGATACTTTCACAAAAAATGTAACACAAACAAATATTTTGGCAAATTGTAATGCCAGTTAATTTGAAAATAGACGCCAATCCTAGCCCGTATTCAAAAATTTAAGGTAGGATTGCGGTACCTCGCTATCTTAACCCTAGATCTACCGGGAATTTTATTCAAGTTTTAATAAAACGTTCTACACCAGAATTTTTATTTAAAACTATTTAACTTATTTATTTACCTTATTTTTGTCTGGTTTATATACTTAGTTTATTTTAAAGAAATTTCTGGTTTGAATGAATATTTTGTATGCACCTGTCGGGTCCAATGGACCCGCCTGGTAGACGGAGGGTTAAAACGTACGCTCGATCGTAGGATAGGTATTCGTTCCATCGATCGTAACTTTGTTTGCGGTGCCTCAGCGTAAGTCCTCCTGCAGTCAGCCAATGAGAGACCGCTGTTACATTTGTAGTGTTTGCGAACGAATCCACTTGTGCTTAAACTTACGACAGCTTTCATGCTGTCGTAAGATCGCGAGGCACTGCAATACCGTTTACGATCTGTTTATATCGTAAGTTTCTGAGTTGATCTTAAGTGACGCACCGCAATCCCAGCCAGGACTGTCTCGTCATTTCTCGTAACGATATGAGCAGAAGAAAGCACCAATTCGTGATTTTGGCGTTGTTACATCATCGAGTTTCGGCATAAAATGTGTCATAAATATCTTCTAATACAACACAATTTTTTAAATATTTCTGTCTGACTCATTATATCTTGGGAAGATATTGTAGAAGGGCGAGGCAATTCTTAGTTTTGTCTCTAATATCATGTCATTTCGTTTTGTCACGGAATTATAACATGTTGCAAATCTCGAACTCGATAATACAGTCAGAATGAAGAATTAGATGGCGTTTCTGATTATATAGTACCAAGATATCCCGAAGCAAGCAGAAATATTTGTAATGTACAATTGATATCTGTAACATGCGAAAATTTCATGGCGGAACTCACGATAGTAACTATAAAATGCCGAATTAACGATCTCAACTGCTCATATTGTACCAAGATATGACGAAGCAAACTAGTTGTTCCTATATGTTATGTTAAAAATCTATTTTTATGTCTAATTCAATTCGAAACTCAATGACGAAGTCATACGTGTATCCTTTCAGACCGCTCTAAGACTGACATTTTTTTTATATAATCAAATCCTATAGACCCAGGGGTTCACAAACTTTTAAACTAACGTACCACTAAATAGAAGTTTATATTTCCGCGTACCACCAGGTTACAAATTAAAAGCTAATACAGAAAAACCTGTGCAAACGAATATGTCTGAAACGAAATATTTTTCCTGTCGTTTTTGCTTCCGTCTCTGCAGTATTTACTGCATTTAATTGCATAATTACATTATTAAATTGGTACTTAGATTAACTGCTTAGTTATATTAACCCTCTAATTTCCATGTACAACGAGTTCTAGAAATTCCGTAATTCAGAGAATCTGAATTCATACCAGAATATTTCAATAATAAATTTTGCTTTATTTATTGTCTGTTATCAAATAAAGCAAATATTGATATTTTAAGTTTTTGGTGTAAATTTTAAATATCTGAATTATACTAAATTGAAAACATTGGCCGTAGCAAACACAGTCTTTTTGTAGGAAGAAAAAGTGTACAATACTTTAGTTTGTTCTTAAATCCAAAGGGGGCAAGGTTATGACATGAGTTTTAATTCATTTTTATTCGGAAACGCATGAAACTGGCAGGTGGTGTTCTTCAGAAACTATATGATCGAAACGCATTTCTTTTTTTTTTTTTTTTTTTTTTTTTTTTTTTGTAAACGCAAAAGATCTTTCAGAAAATACTGCCAAAGTGGTCGTTTTGAACAGAATTTTGGGACGAAAGGAGGAAAGTCAGTTGTAGAAGGGAGTAAAATGTTTTTGTCACGTGATAAAAATCCCTTATAACTTGATAGGTAATTTACTTATCAAAAAATGAAAAATTCATTTCGTTTCCAAATCGCTTTCATTGCCAATTTTATAATTTTTCGTTAAAAAATGAATCTGTTATTGTGTCAGAGAATTTTGCTCTTGTTGAGCAGTGAACTTGAGAACAGCCTTAATGACATATTGGCGTAAATTCTGCATTACCTGATGTCACTTTAAGTGATGCCTTTAACTCATTAAAGCCGTTCGGCAAGAGAACTTGCCAGGTAAAGCGATCAAAATTTTTAATTTTGAATACCAGTATTTTAGTTTGGAAATTTTTCGTATTATTTAATATCAGATTTTGAGCGATTAAATAAATCCAAATTACAAAGCGGCAAAATCTGGTGTCAAAGAACTAAAAGAAGTGTAAAGGAGGTTGTCGTTAACACCTTGGGGACGAGCGACCGGTATTCATGCCGCATAAGGTGCTTAGAATCAGTGATTATTCTCACCACTAAATTTTTATTGTAAATTTTGCCTTATTTAATCCGAGCATTTTCCCGATTCAATGAGGCAAAAGTTTCTGTTTTAAAAAACCGGTGATAAAAGATTAAAAATCCTGTAAAAGACGCTCATCCCGAAGCACCCGATTAACATTAATTGGGGTTTAATTTTGCAAATAAAAAATAAAAATGAAAACAATCAAGGGCGCGTCATCCAAAGCGTTGATCAGTCTTAACCCCTTGACGGGCAAGTAAAAGTGTCTCTAAATAATGAATTCTCACCGGAATAATCGAAAAATTTTATTTTTAAATAAGGAAAAGCAATTTTTCTTAGACTTTTCTCCAAAGTTAAAAATATAAAATTTAGTTAAATTTTTCTGGTGAGAATCTTGTTTAAATTAGGTGGGTTATATTTTATCCCACCGCCCCTCAAGGGGTTAAGTGGAGAAAGATCAACGGGAGTCGCAAAATTTTATATTCCTACCTGCCATCTTAAAGCCACAGATTTCCTTGAATTTCATGAAGATTTAAAACTAAATTATAGGTACAAACGGGTGATTTGTAAACCCATTTAAACTAAATTTCTTACTTTTTCTGGTGTGTTTAATTATTTATTAGTGTATTAGACATAAAAAAATGCGAAAATTTCAGCAAAAATAAGAAGTGGAAAAAGTTTCCGAATTCAATACTTTTTTATATTTCAGAAAAAGTAAAAATGAAGAAGTTTGCCTTACACACACATGTTATTTACTGCCTGGATTAACTCGGATTTACACATATGCATTTGTTTTAAAATTTCTACTTTTCTCTCCCGCCACGCCCAATTTCTCTCGCGCGTCACTAAAAGCATTATAAATGCCTCAAACACGTTAAAAATATTTTAATTAACCCCTTAACGGTCGCATTAAATTACGGTTAAAAAATTCAAATTGCTTATTGGCACCACTTTGTTGAAAAAGAAATGTTCAGCTTATTTAATGACAGGTAAAATGATACCATAATAAAGTCAATGATATTATTCTATAATACTGTTGGGAATCAAACAAATCTGAATAATCTGAATAAAAGTCACAGCCTGTGAATATCACGGGAGCGAGAATTAAGGGGTTAAACATTAAGCAAAACTGTTCAATCCTACTTCACTTTCTTTAAAAAATAAATGGTTCTATTTTACGATCTTCGAAAATTAGATCCCAAAGCAATTCTGACTGTGTGATGCGTTAATTTTTAATATATATTTTTTTCTAAAATGAGAAACACCTTGTGCTTTATTTCCCCCCAGTTAAGTATGATAGACACAACTCGATATCGGGCTCAAAGTGAAAAGATTTCGTGGCTGTTCAAAGGACTTAATAAATTATTTTGGCCTATCGTTCTATTTAAATCCCTATTTTTTAAAATCAATTTGCATGTCATCTGTTTCAGACCTGTTCTGAGCCTATTTAGTAGAATTATTTAATTTTAAAAAAAAATCAGAGGGTCACAACATAAATCTTAAAACATGTGTCCACCGGTAATTTTACTTTAAATATATTTTTCGTGCAACAGCAGGGCAGAACCAATAATTTTCCCACACCGGTGGATGGTATCTCATTCTTCTCTCATATCCTTTTTCAAAAATTTAAACACTTAATTAACTAAGTATATGGTCGTGTGACTGTTTCACTTATATACTTGGTAACATTTACAAAAAATTGTAAAATTGGGAATTACCAAAACTTTTGCGTAAGAAACAAAGTTTTGACTAGAAACTTGCACGTTAGCGAAGAAAATCCAAATACCATAATTGGTAATTTTGTTAAATATATGTTTTTCTTAAATCAAAAAATTGGAATTTTACAAGCAAACTATTAGTAAACAGAAAATATTTGATCACTTTCAACTGTGGATTTTAAGGAAATCTTAAACATTGTTCTTACTTTGATATTTGGAAACGAGATTAATACTTTTTAGTGTTTTGGTTAAAGTATATGTTAATTGGTTTCCTTCTCAAATTAAAAGGAGTTTAGTTAGAAACAAGCACCCTTAAATATTCCTACATGAAATGTTTTTGTTTATCAGGAATAAACATCTTTGAAATGTGCGTAAATGTAGTGTAAAATGTTATAACTATATGAGTAAATAACATTGCACTCTTAATTGAATATGTTTTATCATTATTC
The DNA here is from genome assembly GCA_963932465.1 of Maratus speciosus. NCBI lineage: Eukaryota > Metazoa > Arthropoda > Arachnida > Araneae > Salticidae > Maratus > Maratus speciosus. Next base: position 1,066,392 of record CAWVRF010000119.1, on the reverse strand, counting down.
AGTGAACGTTTATATGAAAATAATTTGTATATTTGCTAATAGAATTGTTTTCTAGAAATAATTAATTAATTTTATGCTTAATCGTAGAAAGAAATAGCTATTAGTCAACCACAAGAACGAAAACAATATATATGCTATAAAGTAATTGACAATGTATTCGAATAACTGTTGGGACATTTCATTCATTTTTATGTAAATGAATTAGAACTGATATTCTACTATTCTATATACACGACCTAGGGTACCATACAACGTTATCCACTTTTATTATGTAATATATGCTGCAAACCGAGTGAGGAGATATGTCAAGTAATTCAGCGGTTAGAAGAATGAGATAAGTCTGAGAATTAATGCTTTACTATCTGTTGGCGGAATTATGCAATGCGCTTATACGTAAGAGAATGAGTGTTAATTCGTATCAGTAAATAGAATATAGGATATTAAGACCATATTAGAGATGATTAACTTTATACATTATTAATAGTAAATCGACATTATCACAAATTTACAATACCATAGCAGCTAGCCTTTCATGCATGTCTCATAAACATATTAAGATACAGGAAAATTATTGAAATGTTTATTGTTTCTATGTGGATTTTATTAAATCATTTTAGTTACTAAAGTTTCTAGTTTTAGATAAGGTGAAAACAATAGTTGCAAATTTGGAGTCTGTGCAATAATACGAATATTATTACCACATTTTGTTTCTAGAATCGTATATAGACATAAAACGACAAATATTATTTATTTTTCAACGCAACTTTAATTTTATTTATTGTTCTCTTCAAAGAAATCAGTCATTATGTTTTTGTCTTTTTTTTTCCCAAGTGAACAAGATAAAGTATTATCAATATTCTGGGACGTAAAAATATTTACTAGAAAAAATTATTTTAAATTAACCATAGTTTCGCGTGAAAAAGAAGACGTTCTATATAAAAAAGACGGCTAACAATATCTGACAGTTAGAAAATAAAACTCGTTTATCACAACTCTGCTCTTGTTCAGACATATTTTTTGTAAATTTCATACATAAATACATGTCCTTTTCATTCTCTGCAGCTGTGCAGCAGAATTGTTGTTTGAAGAGTGAAAATATGCCTTATTATAAATCAAATGAAATAATATAGTTCAAGGATGAAATGTTAACTTATAAAATCATTTTTTATCGCAAAGATATTGATTGTAACCACCGTAATTCCCTTGATAAGAATTTCTGCCATCATATACAGGGTTCGTACGGTTCCTTGAATTCCCAGACTAAGAAATTCTTCGTTACCTGTATTTTCTTATAGAACCTCTCCTTAAATAAAGCAAAATTTCGTGCGTTTAAACCATGGAACTATTAATAAAAAAGAAATGACATATCCTTAAAATAGTGCAGCTTCAGCTGTAACCGTTTTAGCAAGGACTGATTAGATCCGGTCGAAACTTCAACCAGTAAATTTATATGAAAATTTTCTCCGTATTAAAAGGCGTTATTAAAGCAGCGAACAGCGAACAGCAGAGCAGTTCCAGGGGCTACATATTTGAGAATCAAATCCACGCCCTGTATATGAGTAAATAGTATGAGCACATCCTAAGAAAAACATGAATTGTTAGTCTAAGCGCGGCAAAAAGCCACTATATGAGAGAGAGTCTAAGATTCTCAGCATTACTGCCGAGAATCAGAGACGAAAAGAGGAGAGGAAGAACGAGAAAGTGAATTTACGTAAGTGGCTGAACTAGTCAGCCAATCCTAAAACCAGGAAAGTAGGAAGGCGTGGCTTCAAAAAGTGAAGCACACAGAAGAGAAAAAATGTTGGAAAATGTAAGAATAGATGAAAAATGAAGTGTTCGCATGTTCGAAACAGTCGTAAAATAGAAGCAACCAAACTAAACACTTAACCAAAAAAAGACACTTAACGTGACCATACATTAAAATAACATGTAAATATTAAGAAAATTTTGAATAAAGGGTAGGAGCCGAATACTCACGACTCGCTACTAGGATTTTTAGCGGAATTTACCAACATTTCAGAGAAGGCAAGTAATTTAGAGAGAGATTTGTATATTTTTGAGGACATTGTTGAGTTTTGGGGGAATTTCCGAGAAAGAACTGACATTAAGTTCTTCTTTAATTTTACTAACGATCTCGGCTATCGCAGGGAATATCGCACCAGAGAATTCGCGTAACTCATAGAGTTGCTGAGGTGGTGGTGACGTAATATTGGAAGAATTTGATTGGTCGAAAAGTGGGTTTGTCTTAGAAGCAGTAGAATCACTGGTTTTTATCTTTTTTCTTTTCTCTTCGTTTGCAGAAATAGGATTTTTTGCGTTAGCAGTTACATTGGCATAAGTTTTACGAAACTGGGGTTTCGTTGGAAATAATGAACAACCCTTGTAAGATGAAGGGTGTTCCAGAGAGCAGTTAGCACATTTCGGTGGTGGTTTAGGAACATCAGAGTCCTTAGTTTTTTTTTTTTCAGAGTTTGTAGAGAGGTGCAGGCCCCCGCCCCCTACGCATTTAGGATGAATACGACAATTGGCACTTATATGAAAAAACTTTTGACATTTGTAACATTGTGTGGCTTTTTTAGCCGGTCGAAATCTTTCGATTTCAACTCTAAGATTGTACACAGAGCGTACTTTGAAGATTTCAAAGCTAGTGGGATTTTTAGGAAGTTCAATCAAGTAGAGAGGGAGGGGTTCCCCGTCTCTTTTACTTTTCATTTGCGAAAATTTAGTGATGGTAAATCCTCGACAAGCGAGGGTTTCTCTGACAGTTTCAATTTCAATATTTCGAGGAAGTCCACGAATTACGGCTTTAAGAGGAATTTCCCTGTCTGGGATAATATAATGTTGAATATTATTTTGTTTGAAATGCTCATGCACCATTAGCTTGTCACGGATGGTATCAGGTGAAATTCTAATGAATTCACCAGCAAGCTTGGCCTTAAATTTGAATTTGTCCATGGAGGATAGTTCATTGAGAAATTGTATAATATTAGGGACTTCAGTCACCATAATAGGCTAAGGTTTTTTCTTTGGAGTTTCAGGAACATTTTGTTCATGTTCGCTAGAGGAAGCGATATTTGAGTCATCATCAGAATGGAATTCGACGTCGTCGTTAACATTTTTAGGGGTGATGTTACGCGTTTTTTCAGGTTTATTAGCAACTTTATTCGTTTTTTTTTACTTTTACGTTTTTTTGGATTTAGGGATAACGGGGGTAAAGCCCTCATCAATGTCCTTTTGGTCACTAGTTACATTACGTTTAGAAAAGGAAATTTAAATTTTGAATTTCGTTCTCATTTGAGTTAAGAGCTTTAAGAACATTACTTAAATCAATATTAGAGAGAGTTTCTCTATTAATTAAGTTCCTATGGGAGTTAGTGGAAGCAATAGAGGAAATGGAAGGAGAACGACGCATACCATTACTCGGGCGCTTAGAGGAGCCGCCAGCCCCATCCTTTGCAGCCATCAGTCAGCGATATTCATGTAAATTCAGAGCGAAAAGCAATCAGAACCGTAACTTAAATATTAGTCATAAATAATGTCAGAAAATGATTTTAATTTTAACTGGTGTAGGTTCATTTTTGCGGTAGTCAGCTATTTCGTTTCTGCCATATTGTAGAATTGCATATTATACAAATTGAGTGAGTGCTACTTGTTCTTTTTAAGCTTAAAGTTATGTCTGTTGCGCTTATGTTAGTTGTATAGATAGTTCACTAGATCAGGCTGCATCTACAGTGTTGCCAGTGGGCTATTTTTTTAAATTCAGATTTCTTGATATGCACCACTTTTTTGAAATAATAAAATCCGACTTATTTAATGACACATTAATTAAGGAGAAACTAAGGGGATTTTTACCATTTCAGGAAAGTAGTGCCAATCAAGAAATCTCAATTTTAAAAAAGTAGCACACGGCAACACTGAGCATCTATGTCATTACCAGATGTGGATGATCAACTCTTGTCATCTTACACATTTCCTAAACTAATAGAAAAACACTCATTGCTTTTTGATGCATTATTTTTCATTCCTTTACGCTTCTGTATTGCATTTAGGACAAACTTTAGAAGTTTTGGCAAAACCTGAACATTTATCCACCAAGTACTGAACGGCATAAAGATTCATTACACACCTTGAATTTTCCAACTTTTTTCTCTTCGAACAGCCACCCCATAATATATTCTTATTCATTTTAGTTCATTTATCACTATCGCCGGTAATATTAACTTGTTAGTATTCAATTCCAGATATACTATTCATCAGTAGTAAAAAAAATAATTTGTTTTTTTATCAGCCCCGAGTGAATCGTAGATGTACAGCACAGTACTATTTTTTCTAAAAATATATTTTATCACGTTAAATTAAAAAAAATATTATCCATAGTAATATCAAACATAAGTAATAAGACAAGTATTATTACTGCTTATTAGCAATAGTTACATTCATTTTAATACATTTAAATATGCTGCTGCACCCTAAAATCTCTTAGTGACGTGAAGGAATGCAATTACTTAACTCTCTATTTTTAATATTTTATTATGAGGACAGCTTTGCAACACTTTTATTTTTACCTATGTTGAATATTTTGATGGGATTTAAAATTATATGTAAAGAAGAAAGTGTTGCACGATTGCGCTCATATAAATAACTGAGGTAAAATGAGGAGAAATTGCGCATTTTTCACCAAAATTATGACTAATATGAAGTTTGAGCTTATGTAAGTTATATAAATTCGAACAAAATACAAAAACTATTGCTGAAATCGTATAGGATAAACCTTCTAATATTAAACGTGAAATAATCAAGTCGGTATAACAGAATCGAATTTTAGTCTATGGGCCAAATGCACGGCTTTATGGATCCTGTTCCTTTGCATCAATGAGAATGAGAGAAAGTTCGCATCTTGTTCTATAAATTCGCTTAGTAACCTCTTCACACCCTTGGCCGACTATGTGAACATTCAGTTTTTATAATTACTCTCAATAATAAACAGAACAAAAATCTGATAATATGTTATTCACTATAGAATCCATCAACAAGAGAAGTAAAATTTTCATGGTTTGGCTGCACTGATAATGTTATTTCCGATGTACAGTTACAGATATAAAAAAATTAGTGTTGTTGGAATATTTGAAATCGTTAATATTTGAAAAAAAAATAATATCATACATGTTAAATATTTTATGTTTTAATAATTTGTAGAAATGTAAGAAAGGAATTTACTATTACGTTTTTATTTTATAAGAAATCATTTCACTCATAAATTACCGTTAACGCTCTGTGGCCACAAATGGGAAAGATATTTTCTGTAAATTTTTATCGTTTTTTCCATTTTTTTTAAATTCCTATTAATATAAAATGAATAAATCGTACAAAAAGTCTTTTCTTACCATAAAGAAATCGTCCGTAAAGAAGTCTTTGCCTCAAGGGCCCGTAAATTTATCGCGTATTAAGCGGGATCGCCTAATAACATTTCGCGTATTAAACGTGCTAGTATTTTTCCGTTAGTCTTATGGGCAATGTGAAGGGACCGAGCAAAATCCGAGTTTTAAACTTTTCAACTAGGTCGACTCTTACGCAAATTTTATTCGGCTGACACCACTTTTTAAAAAGAAGTTTCCTTCAAGTACATAATTTCAAAAATACTCTAATTAATAAAGGCACATTTTATTTTTCTTTAATAGCTGTTTGACCCATTCTACGCACGGTAGTTCATGAATTTAATTCTAAAACTAAAATTAAAAATAAAGTTTTACCGAACTATCATGTTGCTATGGCAGCAGACGATAAAACAATATCTTTGGAATAATGGAAAATAGAATAAAAAGTTTTATTGATGCTTGTGATAAAATGTTTTTCTTTATTTATTTTTAAAAAGGTAATAATTAAACGCAATTAAATAATCTCTAGATATTTTCATGTGAGGTAAAAGAATTATCGTAATACCCGCTACAGCTTCTTAGTATTGCAGCGTGGCCTACGTAATATGTATATCTCACATTGCAGTAAACATTTAGATCTCGATAGAACTCGCGCGATTACGGGTTGAACATAAAAAAGGCAAAAATTCGTCAAAAACATTAAATAAAAAAATGCATTTGAATTTTTCGAATTTCTTGCCCCGATCGTTCATGAGCCCCCTACCAGAAACCTGTGTGCCGAGGCTATCGAAAAAGACAGGCTACCGCGGTAGGTCCGATTCTTCTTTTTTACAGACTGCTGGAGTCACGTGATGCTAGAATGCACCAATGAAGGTGTCCGCAAACAGCATCACGTGACTCCAGCGGTCTGTAAAAAAAGAAGAGTCGGACCCACCGCGGTGGCCTGTCTTTCTCGTTAGCCTCGCTGTGTGCCAAATTTCGTAGCCCTGCGTCCTGTGGTTTCAGAGTTTTTGAGGTTATATAGATACGCGCACAGATGTTAATACGGTAGATTACTAGTGCCAAAAGCAAATTTTGCAAAGAAAGGTGATGTCCAGTCAATTTCAGTGCAAAGGATTAAGCGGGATCGGTTATTAACCGTGAGCGTCTTAATCGACTCTGACTGTATCCCAAAAAAGTGGTAGCAATCAAGTAATCTCCATATTAAAAAAGTAGCCGACTGTCAACCTTGTTAACCCTTAGACAGGCAAATTAATTCTGATTTTGAAATGTTGAAATGATTGACTGCCACCAGAATCTAAGAACAAATTGATTTGAAAATTAAAAAAAAAATTTCTTTAAATGCACAAGAAAAATAAAATAATTTTACAAAATTTCTGGTACATATGCGGCAGTTTTGAATTATAATTAAGTGGAAAGTTTATTCCCACCTCCTGTGTAATGGTTAAGAAACGAATGAACGCAACAAAAATCAATGAATTTACGGCTTTGTCACTGCATCATAAAGATGAAAACAGATAAAAAAAAGAGATATAATACAAAATAATATATTTTTCTCACTTGCACTTTTAACCCCCTGAGGGGCGGTGGGATGTATTATATCCCACCTACGATTAATAAAGATTTGCAAGAGAAAAATTGTATTAAATTTTAATTTTCTAACTTTGATGGATAAAACACGCAAAATTGGTGTTCCTTATTTTGCAATAAATTTTTTGGAAGACTCCGGTGTGAATTCGGAATTACAGTAAGGCAATTACTTGCCCCTGAAAGGGTTAACGCAGATGCAGTCCGTCGTTGTAACATACAGGACTGTAACATGAACTTCATAGAAAAATTATCAAGTCACGATTCATGGAAACAAATAAATATATTATAATATTATATCTTTAAAAGTTTTCCGGTTTTAAATTCTTTTAAATGGGTTAAATTAATGTGAAACATGATTAAAAATGTGTTATCAGTGTTGAACAGCGCAAATCTGCAAAAGAATCCACTATAAAATATTAAACTTAATTCAATAAAATATCACTATTAGGAAAAATTTTTGTAAATATTACAAACAAAAATGTTTCAATCCAATATTGGTTTAATTATTTCCTTGTATTGGCCAAAATAATTTGAAAAAGTATATTAACTTTTATTCGGCTCAATATGAGAGCTCAATTGAACATATAAAGGATTTAATATACGATAAATATTGAATACAATTCACACTGCTTCGTAAATTTATGTAACATTTATACGCTCTAATTCGTCTAATACAGAATCAATATTTAATGGAAATCACACCTATTTATTATAGAAATATATTAAATGATGAAAAAAGCTGATGTGATACGATAAGATAAATAAAAACACCATAAAATTGATGAAATAAGCAAGGCGTTTCGAAAGAACTTAGCCTTTCTTCATCAAGCGCAAAGTACACGTGCTTCTACTTTGAGTCTTGCCACTGCTTTCAAGTAGAAGCGCGTTTTCTTTGCGCCTGATGAAGAAAGATTAAGTTCTTTCGAAAAGCTTAGCGCATTTCTGCAATTTTATGGTAATTTAACACGTTCACGCCGGCGCGGTGGGTCACACTCAACTGTCTCAGAGCTGCCAAGTCTTTGGCTTTTTGGATACCAGTATTTTAATGCAGAAAATGTTGTTTTATTTAATTAGAACAATTGGGCGATTTAAAAGAACAACATTTTCTCTAAAATAACAGTGGTGTGCAAAAAGCTGGAGACTTGACAGCTCTGAGACAATCGAGTGTGACCTACGTGTGTGAACGTGTTAAAGAAGTTCTTTTTTATTTTACAGGGGTCGCATTCTACAGAGAAAATTTTATTATTCCTAACACTGTTTTGAAAATAATATCTTCGTCATACGTTTCTGTAGCATATGTTAAAGAAACTGAACATGAAGACTACTGATTAAGGGTTCTGGTAGGAACAGCAGAGCCTGATTACCCACGGGGCAAATTCCTACCACTAAAAATAAACAGAAAATTTTGCCTCATTCATGGCAGAAATTTTACATGAATACGGCGTTTAGATAAGGCGAACTTTTCTTTTAAAATTTATTGGTGTAAGTGTGCCCCGTTGATAATCAGGCCCTGAGGAACAGTAAATTTTTCCCTGTATTTTTCCCCGTATAGCATACTTGCCAACGTTCAACTAAACTTCCGTAAAATGCGAGTTAAGTTGACCCAAGTTATACGCGTTACTAACCAGGAAATTTATTCGATGTATCATTATATATTTAAAATTATGTTTCTTATGAAATCTATTTGAATTAATTTCTTTAGTAAATTTCTGGTTCGAAACGTGTTGAACCTAGGTCAGTTTAACTCACATTTTACGGAAGTTTAAGGGAAAGTTGGCAAGTGTGCTATAGCAATATAGCTGCTACGTACAGCCGTGGAAAAAAAAAGTAAACACCCCTACTAACTCCTCAACAAATTATCCTGGAAGAATGTTATTGGTACCGGACGATTGGAAATAAAGTCTACTTTTAAATGATGTATATAAAATTTGCTTAGGGGGCCATAAACATATTAAAACGAATCCAAACTTCATTTTTTTCAATGGCAATAGCCAAATTTAACGAGATATTTCAAATCTTCGGTTCAAACTATGCTTAGAAACGAAATTTCAAGTCATTTGAATAGTAAGTTTTTGAATTATAGACATTCAAAATTGAGTGCTTCTAATGTTAAATTACATTTTCATATTTTTATTTATATCTCCTGAAATTATGCTCCGAATGTGCTAATTTTTTGTGTAGCAATAATACTAATATACCCAAACATAAATACGTTGAATTTGCAATTTTTATAATTTTATGATATGATTTATGAATTATGAAATTAATATTCGAAAAAATTATGAATTGCAACCTACCAATTTTTTATGGATTTAGATTTATTATGTCCTGCTTTATGGAAATCCAAAATTTCACATTTTTTTCCCAAGTAGTTTTCAAATTATGCTTAAAAAACGGCAAAATGATGGTTTAAGGGGCCGTCTATGAGAGAAGTGACTAGATATTTTGAAATTTCTTATGCTGTCCTGTAATATAGCATGCTTCAATGACTGCTTGAGTGTCGCTTAAGGTCCCTTGATCAAGAAGGGTATTAACTCTGGGTTAACAATCGAGTACCGAACTTCAATTTGGATTCACCCTTAAAATACGCTCGTTTTAAAATAATTAATTTCTCAGAAACCTATCGTACGAAATGCATAAAAATTTGTTTTTAGGCTAATTGAAGGGTGTAGAGTTCATTTATGCTGTCAGAATTGGGTATTACCATTGAAAAAAACAAAGTTATGGTTCGTTTTAATATGTAGATGGCCCCCTAAGCAAATATTATATGCATCATTTAAAAGTAGACTTTATTTCCAATCGTTCGATACTAGTAACTTTCTTCTACGATAATTTTTTGAGGAGTTAGTAGGGGGTGTTTACTTTTTTTTCCACGACTGTACAGTTAAAGGGACTGGGAAAGCCCTATCTCCGCCATGTTACATTCACCAACTTTATGTACCTTTTTCTCAGAAATGGTGAAAGATAGAGGTCTAGATTTTTTAGAGTAGTTAGAATAATATGATTTACGTATTTTTACAGACCATTTTTTTTCTAAGTGAAACTCAAAATTAATTATTAATTATTTATTGAAAGCCATTTTTAAATTAGCATTTTTGGTAAGATTTCACTGCCTAAAATAAATAATTCTCAACAATTCATTAAATCCCAGTGTTAAAGTATACAATATAACATAACATAAGTATTAAAAAAATCTGAGTTCTTACCTTTAATAGATATTGGAAAAAAAGGAACACAAACATGAAAAATCAAAGTTTTGAGAAAAAGTCAATTAAAGATTTAAATGGCCATTAAGCTGTGAAGTGCTCTTAGAAAGAATGAACAATTTCAACACTTATATTTTCTATATATAAACATGTGTGACACATCGTTGGAAAGATAAAAGTTTAAACTATTTAATGATGTAAAAAAGTAAAAATCGATTTTTTGGCTGAATTTTCCTTTCCCGCTCCCCTTAATATTTAGTTTTCAAAGAGATAGTTCCATACACCCAATGATGGAGATGTCATTATATTTTAAACTTTAGCTTTCATATTATTTAACACCTTCGGGATAATGGGTGCATATATGCATCTTCAAAAGGTGCATACAGCTTTTGACTTGGTACCAGTAATAAAATAAAAGTAGTATTTTTCTTATTTAATTAGGGAATTTTCGTCATTAAATAAGTAAAAATGTACATATTTAAAAGACAAGGTCTTTAGTCGTATTTTTTAGTCGTCTGCCCTGATTTTTTTCTAAACCAGTTTTACTAATTTTTTTTTTTTTTTTTTTTTTTTTTTAATGACCGCTGTTAATTCGTAGATGTGCCCGCAATAGCTATTTTTTGAAATATTAAATTTTTTATATTTGAATTTAATTTTAAATGTTTTTTTATGAAATTTCTTCAAAAAAGTGGCAGTCACATTACATGCATTATTGCAGAGAAAAGAGAAATAATAAATTTTATTCTACTTTCTTGGTCATATCCTTAGTGATGCTATTTTTTCAGTACAATGAAAAATTTTTTTGATAAGAAAATAACGCAATTATTTAAAAAACACGCATGTTATTAAAATAGCAATTAAAGCCTTTGTGCAGGAACATTGAAATGCAGTAAACCAACGTTTAAAATGCACAAATAATGCGTGAAAAAGCAGCAAACAGCTGTTTCGAATCTACAGCGAGATTCTTCTTCAGTGCAAGAAAGGGAAAAAAGGAACAGCGTGCTAGAAAAAGCAAGGCTGAGCAAAATCATTAACAGAGACCTTATATACCCTATGCGGGTAGCGAAAGCGCCAGAAACAACCAATGAGAGAGAAGCAGTGGAAACGACTGGGTGGACAAGTAGCGACATCTACCGGAAAAGGAGAGAAAATGAAACCAAAAAAGAGGAAATTAAATTAATGCTTTCCAAATACTTGGAAAATCTGGAGTACTAGATAAGTCATTCACTAAAGAGTGAGAATTCCAAGTCTTCTTCCATTATTCCTGCTAACTTTAAGAAGTCTCATATTCCATCTATTGCGCATTGTGCCAGGTTTTATGCTTTACCCAAGGTCCATAAACCTGACATTCCTTTTAGACCTATTGTCTCTAGTATCGGTACAGCTTCTTATAAGCTTGCCAAATATTTAGTTTCTGTTTTTTCCCCCACTTTTGAGCAGTAACTGTTTCACTGTTAAGAATTCTTTTGATTTTGTTAAAAAACTCCATAATTTTAAGCCGCAGGGTCACATGATGGTTTCTTTTGATGTTAAATCATTATTTACAAACGTTCCGGTTGAGGGGGCTTTGGATTGCCTCAAGAACAGGCTTTGTGAATTCCATTTCTCTTATTTTGAAATCGAGGAACATATCCTTCTCACTCGCTCTTGCTTGCCACAAAATACTTTTGTTTTCAATGGTAATTTCTTCCGCATGATTGATGGTTTGGCTATGGGTAATCCTCTTAGTCCAATTTTATGCGATATTTATATGCACTATTTTGAGGTCAAACTTTTTGAAATTTTAAAATTTCCGTTCTATGTTCGTTATGTTGATGATGTTTATGTCCTGGTTGAAATAAATTCGGATATTAATCAGATTCTCTCTATTATCAATTCCATTGATCCCTGCATTCAATTTACCTCTGAAATTGAGACCAATAACTGTCTTTCTTTCCTCGGTATCCTTGTTATTCGTTGTGATAATGGCTTTCAGACTACCGTCTTTCGTAAACCTTTTGCTGTCAGTCTTCTACCTCACAGGCATTCTTCTCATCCCCCTAACCAGAAATTCGCTGCTTTCAATACTTTTGTTTTTCGGGCTACCAATGTTTGTTCCACTCCTCAGTTACTTAGTGCTGAACTTAATTACCTCAAAGCTATTGCTGTTGATCGTGGTTATTCCTCTAATATTATTGATTCTATTTATAAGAAATTGACGAAATCCGTCCATTCTGAAAAGCATTCTAATTCCAACTCTAATACTTCAGTTGTGTTACCATTTTTTCCTAATATCAGTCAGCAAGTTCCTAAAATCTTAAGAAGGTTTGATTTTAATGTTATTTTTTCTCCTGTTAATAAAATCACTTTTTCAAATCTCAAACACCCCATTGATCGCCTAGATAACTGCGGTATTTACCAAATCTCTTGCCAATGTGGCCTTTCTTATATTGGTCAGACTAAACGTGCTCTTAGATTTCGTTTAAAAGAGCATGAAGGTTATGTTAAAAATCAGGAGCTCAAACGTTCTTCTATTGCTCAACATTCTTGGTCTTCTCAACATAGATTCGATTTTTCCTCAGCCACCATTATCCAAAAATGTTCTTCTAACCTTGGTCTTGATTTTTGGGAAGCTTACCACATCATTAAAAATTCTCACTCTTTAGTCAATGACTTATCTAATACTCCAGATTTTCCAAGTATTTGGAAAGCATTAATTTAATTTCCTCTTTTTTGGTTTCATTTTCTCTCCTTTTCCGGTAGATGTCGCTACTTGTCCACCCAGTCGTTTCCACTGCTTCTCTCTGATTGGTTGTTTCTGGCGCTTTCGCTACCCGCATAGGGTATATAAGGCAGCGCGTCTCTGTCTATCATTTTGCTCAGCCTTGCTTTTTCTAGCACGCTGTTCCTTTTTCCCCTCTCTTGCACTGAAGAAGAATCTCGCTGTAGATTCGAAACAGCTGTTTGCTGCTTTTTCACGCATTATTTGTGCATTTTAAACGTTGGTTTACTGCATTTCAACACGCATGTTACTTCAATAATCTGTTGCATTTCAATATATTTTCATTCCGCTTATACTGAGTTTGAGACCTAATGCAAAAGGTTTCAGTGAATGAAAATGACGTCATGTTTAAAAGAAAACGATCATTTTCTTTGATAAACAAACTCTTTTATTCCATATACGTCTAAAAAGCACAAATATCTGAAAGTTTTACTCGCCAGTAATGAGATTAGAAATTCAAGTCAAGAGTGCGAATGTTCTCATACGAAGATGTAGTTATGTTTGGTAATATAGTTAATAATGCATTTCTTAATAAATATGCGTTAAATTTTTTTAATTGCCGAATATAGATATAAAATCTGCTTATGTGCAATTTGCGATGGTGAAAATGACGTTAGGTTTACATTTCATAAAAAAAAAATTCTATGATTGTGTCACAGTGAAATCATTTTTATGGATTTTTCATTTCATAATTCCATCAGTAAGAGGCTCAATTATAACTGTACCATAATTACTTATCTTGATTATATGATAAAGTTTATTCTTATACGTAATCAGTAATTTTTCATTAATTTAACGCTCGAACGCCGGAAGGAGTCGAATCGACTGCGACCACATGATTAAATGTCCATTGGAGCCAGAATTTGTTTAATAAAATAACTTAAATTTAAGCGACGCAGAATTGTGTTAAATAAATCAGTTAAATAATTTTAAGTAAAAATTCTGGAGTGAAATATTTTTATGAAACTGGACTAAAATTTCTGGGCGTTCTAGTGTTGAGCAGTTGAAATTAATGGAAGTAGTATTTTGGTAACTTTAGTTTAAAATATTATTTGTTTTAAGAGTTAGGCTAACCAATGGCAATATGGATCTTTTACTGTAGTTTTGTAGATTTATTTTAAATCAATGCAACAATTTCTTAAAGTTTTTCTTTCGTGGAAAGTCGACGGCTTTCACCTAGTAACTGTTTAAAAATGAAGTGGTACCAACTAAAAAACATTCGTGTTGAGGACGCTGGTCTCGAAAGGATTAATATTTTGAAGCACACGCCGTGTCCTGTAATCAATCTAACTGCAGCTTTTAAGGGAGCACAGAACCCTTAAAACTATGGAAAAATCAATTTTCGGGTTAGTTTTATTCTGAATTTTTAAAAATTTCTGAACAATATGAAAAAAAAAAAAAAAAAAAAAAAAAACATTGAAAAACAGTGTTGCCAGATAGTTGAATGCTAGTTTCCCCAATATTTCTGAAATTTTCCCCAACTCAGTTTTTACTCATAAAGGTCAATTTTCAATTTCCAATTTACCACATTAAAAAAATATTTAACTAATTTAAGTTCAATTAACGCCCCCCCCCCCCCTCAAACAAAATCAAGCCTTTTTCTGAAAGAATTCCCCATTTACAAAAAATAAACATTTAAACTCAAATAGCAGAATTTTGTATGCATATTCGGTGGCAAGATGAAGGAAATTTTGTAACGACAAGTTCTTTTATGCTTGTTTTTAAAAGTATTGCCAATGAATAATGTTGGCTTATCATTACATTATAGAAAAATCTGCATTATTTCTTAATGATATTCATTTATACAGGGCAGCCACAGGCGACTATTTTGTTATTCTATTTCGCACTACTTTTTCAGAACAAAAATCTGTTACGTACGCTTTGACAATGTTTGCAACAGAAATATGTTACAAAATGTATTTTTTAAAAGTAGTGGTGCGAACAGAAAGTTCCCTGCACCAGCCTTGTTTATAGAATGGAGTCATGAGTAAAGAGGAGGCGACATATAGCATACTGTCTACCAATTGCGAGTGAAGTAACTGAGGAGGTTGTCACAAGATGGTGGCTGTTTCTTTTAAATCAGATCATTAGTTTTTAATTATCGCAGGGGCGAACTTCCCACCAGCAAATTTGAATAGAAAATGTCGTCATAATTAAGCGTTTTATTCATGGAACAATGGAACAATGTGAGCAGCGTTCATGGATTCCCTAGTTCCGTTGCAACTTTACATCCAGGCTATGAGTTTTGCGTGTTTCAATGCATTGGAAGCCATAGAAAAAATAAATTTAAAACGCTGCTGGTGGCCACAAGTAAAAATTTAAAAGTAGAGAAGTAAAAGCAACAAAAAAATTGTTAGTATAGCAATAAGAGGGAAAAAAAAGTTCCATATGATCCTAATAATATGTCCATGACAGTCGAAAAAGCAACCGAAAGGAAGACCCAGCATAAAAAAAAGACTCTTTTCAGAGACCATACATTAGTTTAACATAATAAATGCAAAGCAAAGTTCGAAAGTTTATAAAAAATTAAAATATTTACATATTTACAAATAATAATAATAATAAAAGTTTATAAGTTAATGCGCAATAGAGAATTAAAAAAAAAAAAAGATAATAAAAAACATCACTCAAGAGAGTTCAGACTAACAGAACTGAAAAAAAGCACAAAAAGCATAGCGGAACAAGGGGAAATGAGGACGGCGCCCACACAGTCTGGTAACTCCATGGAAATAGATGATAGAAGGAAATCGTGTTACTAGAACAATAAAACAAAAAAGCAAGGCAATTTATAAATATGAAAAAACACTAGAAAATGCAGTTTAAATGAGTTTTTTTTAAATAACAAAACAGACAAAACAAGACAAGAAAAAGCAAAAGTTTAGCAGAATAAGGAATTATTCTTCATTTAAGTTGAGAAGGCTAGTTTGTCGAATTCGTTTATAATGACAATCACTTTTTGCATAGGGTTATCGTATTTTTTGATTTGATTTGAAATGATTTTGATGCAGCTTAAGAATTTAGTAATTTGAAAAACTTCTTTTATTTCACTGAAGGTGTTAACTATATCTTTAATATCATTAGAGTAATTTGAGGAGATTTTTAAATTTTGAGTATTATTTGAAATTTCACTAGTAGGAGAGGAAGGGGTATTTGAGGATTCGCTACCATTATTTTCGGAATTTATTATGTTAGTACTAGTTGAAGGCTCATTGGTCATATTTTTTTAGTGTAGTTATAATCTTTAAAGATATCGGCACGAATTTGAGTTTCGATGGAGAGATTGCTGACGCTATTACTTGTTGTTTTTCTGTTATGTTTATTTTCAAGTCTATAGGGGGTTTAGGACAGCCGCGGTAATTCGCGGGATGCCCCAGGCAACCATTAGCGCTTGTAGGTTTAATTCTGCCTTTGTGCTCAGAAGCAGTGCTTAAGTGTAATTCACCACATTTAACACATTTGGCATCAAAGCCACATACCTCCGAGGCATGTCCATAACCTTGACAGATATAGCATTGTTTAACTTTAAATTTGGTAGTAAAGGCTTCGATTTTGACAGAAATATAATGGATCACGTTTATTTTGTAGATGTCCTCAAAGTTTTTCGCGGTATGACATTTACCATATAGATTGGCATTGGATGTCCTGTTTTTCTATTTTTAAGCATGGCAGCCCTAGTGAATGCAAACCCATGCTCGCGAAGGCTTTCTTTTATTAGATTAACATCAGTATAACAGGGGAGGCCCCTAATGTATATTTTTTTTATCTTACCTCTCTAGGGTCAAGAGTGGTATATTTGTTCTTATTTTGATCTAACCATCTCTGCGTTACTCTATAGTCATTATCGGAAGTACACTGAGCAACTAAGCGTTCTCCTTTTTGGACTATTTTACGTTTTTCAGAATTAATCTCGGTAATTTCATTCATGAAAATATTTTCTCACAAATATGTTAAACATTTCTGTTTCTTTTTGCTGGTGTCAGTTGTCCAGATATTAGAATATTTTTCGCTCACATTGACAGGAAGTTGTCTAGGTTGTCACAATATGGCGGAAACGCAGAGACTGAGTGCCACCGAAGTAAACTTCTACCAGTAAAAATGAATACCTGTTTCCTTCATTATTTATGACTAAAGTTTTGCATTAATAAAGCGTTTAAATAAGGAGAAAATGTCTATTTAAATTTACTGGTGAAAGATTTCCCTGGCGGTAATCAAGCTCCACAAAAGCGGTTACAGTTGAAGGTTCACTATTTTAAGGATATGTCAGTTCCTCTTTATTAATAGTTCCATGGCTTATAGACAGTGAATACAATTGAAAGTCTATTGATATTAAAACTTTAAAACGCATTTTGTCAGATTTGTAAATCTGAAGTTTGCGCGCACTATTACTTTCTTTCAAATTATATAAACTGCAGCTTAAAAAAAGTTAGTCAAATATGTATTTCATTATAATCTTCTTACTAAAACCAAAATAATTCACATATTTCGATTATTTTTTTCTTTTTTTGCACTTAAAAAAAAAAAACAAAAAAAAAACTAAACATTTTTTTTTTTTTTTTGTGCTAAAATTAAATTTTAAACCAATCTTTTTGCATATATTTTGGTGTTAATTTAGAAGTATAGGTGTGTCATCATTCTATTTTGTTCAAAAATTGTTTTCTCAATGTATAATTTAGAATTTTATCATACGCGCAGCACTTAATGATTTTAATTCACGCATTGGCGAGATGAATTTTTAAATAAAAAATTTAAATATTAATTTTATATGTACAATATTTATTTGTCTGGATAATATAGCTAAGGAAAAATACTTTAGGCACAAGGGGGAAAAAAGAACTTAATTGCATATTATTTGTGTTTTGGTACTTTGAAAAGGGCGATGTTTTTATCGTCTCGACAAACTCAAAGGTCCGGTACCCCTATAAAAATAAAACACTTCCATAAATGAATTTTAGAAAATGATTTATTAACAGATTTTGCTTACATGCTAGTGTAGCGTTAATTATTGATTCATTTGTGAATATTTACAAAAATGAACTTGAACATAATAATTCCTTTTCGCCAGATAGTTCTTCAGTTTTGGTAACTTTTTTTAAAAACTAACAAAAAATAGCTATTCTATCGCTAAAGAAAAACTTGTACATATTGTGATAAAATTTTACTTATATAGACTTTGATAAAATTCTACTTATTGTACTTATATTATAAACTGTATTATCTAATTTTCATATATCATAATTTGACTAAATTTTGTGTCCTACCAATTTGGGGTCCGTGAAGACCATTGAGCTAGGTCATATGTTAGAAAAAATTCGATTAGTGGGTCATTTTGTGTTTACTATTGGGCAATGCATTTCAATGGGAATGAAGTTTGAAACAGTTATTAAACTGTTGAAAAGTTGGCAGCAAATGAAGTCACAAAGTTGCCGACATTTCGCCAAATTTGGCGCTATTTGGGGAAATATGAATTGGGAAAAAGAATGATATAGTGAGGAGTGAATAGGGTCGGACAAACATCCTGACGTTGTCTTTGACAAAGTGACGGAAAAAGCGTTTTTTGTCTTTTGCTTTTTATAAGTATTGAAACTGTCGTTGGGTTTTGACATTGAGCCACTGAGTAAATGAATGGTGTAGCTATACTTGTGCACTACATGCAAGTGTTAGAATGAAAAATTTTAACTATATCTCCTTCCAAATTAAAAGAAAATTATAAATTCAGATTGTAATCTAATTATTCAATTGCAATTATTCCACTTTTCTTTTCTTCGAACTTTATTTAGTAACCTTGCTCTTACAGTTCCTAAAACTTTTCATGCAATTTTCACTTTCTACATGTTATATTGTAGAGTGTACGTTTTACTTCAAAGATAAATAAATAAATAAAAACCATATAGTTTCTATAAGTTTAAATAATAGATAAGCATAAACTATATAAGTTTTATCCTGTGAAGTTACATTTTATGAAGTTACTCGTATATCAAACATAGACGCATTCATTGCTGTTTTTCGCAAGTAATTGCAGAATAACATATGGTTTTGTTTTTTAATTTAGGTAATTTTATTTTTTCGTTTTTCAGAAAGCTTTCCCAGTAACTCTATTTCGCCTTTTCTGAGACTATTTAATAAAAAAATTATGATCAATTAAAAAAACATATTAAAAGGGAAAATAATACCTATATCAACTTTCAGTGTAACAAACATAATATAGTGAATTTGATTTTCAGTTAAAAGAGATTTGCATTAAGTCATTACTTCAGATTGGTTTCTCAGTATTTTTTTAAAAGTATGTTGATACATGTAGATTCAACAACATTTATTTAATCAACTTATAAATTATACAAATATAAGTAATAGCATGGAAATTACATAAAATCTGATTTGAAATCAGCCCAAACCCGACAAAATAAAACTATTCTAGGCCCAAAAGCCGAATTTAAAAAAAATAATCTATGAAAAAATATATTTGTAGAATAATTTGCGAATTTTTTGCTATTTTTTACATTTGAAATTAAACATTTCTTACTAGTGGGTTTGTGTCTACAGCACATAAAGACATAAGAATTCTTCAACACAATGTCAAAAATTCTAAAATGCAATTGTCAAAAATTCTAAAATGCAAATGTCAAAAATTCTAAAATGCAAATATTTATTAAAAAGTTGAAAATATCTTACGAAAATCCTGTCTTTGAACAATTTTAGGACTGTAAGTAAATATGATATATTTTACTCTTTTAACAGTAATCTTAAAAAAGGAAACGAAAACGAAAAAAAGAAGACTGTACGAAAATGAAATACCCCACTCAAGAGTGCAAAAATTTCTGACATATTCAGAAATACATTTTACATGAGCAGTCTTCATTTTCTGATAAATGTCTTTCATCTTTAATTAAAATAAATTGCTACGCTTTGAAAGGATGAGAATTATCTGCATTCCGTAGATTTCAGCTTGTCTTAACATTTTATCTACCACCCTCCCACAACATACCACACACACAGAATTTTTCCACCACACAAAAATTAAAATTCTATATGGCTCTAATTTTTTTTAGATTTCTCTGTTTGTTACTTTTCTGTAAAAAGAAATAATCTTGTAAATACCACCACCCACACACTTCTGTGAAATATTCGCTTTCCAGCAAAAGCGAAGTCATACAACTACCAATTTTAATCAAAATGATTAAAGACGATTAATTATTTTCTGTTTTTAACCCGTTGATGCCTGAATTTTGTTTAACCCATTGAGGGGCGGTGGGATAAAATATATCCCACCTAATTTAAACACGATTATCACCAGGAAATTTTAACTTAATTTTATGTTTTTAACTTTGGAGGAAAATCGTTTAAAATTGTTTTTCCTTATTTAAAAATAAAATTTTCCGACTATTCCGGTGAGAATTCAATATTTAGAGACATTTTTGCTTGCCTCTCAAGGGGTTAACTGTTAAATCAATATTCTGCTGAACCCTTTATTTACTGACGGTACTTATAAGTACCATTAAAATAACTTGTTTTAAAATATATTTAATATATCGATTAGTTGTAATACAGTTTTGAATGAGCTATAGATACATTACTTTATCTTGTTCCAAAAGCATTATTGGTTACACAAAACAAAATATTTTTTAAGGATGATTTATTTTGCCTTTCCATATTTTCAGCTTTCTTGGCGTTGGAAGGGGGGGGGGTGGGATTTTTCAATTCGGAAATATTTCTATATTCCTCGTGTAAGAACCTTCTATTTGTACATTTCCTAATTTTGAAAAATATTTAAAATAAAAGATTTGAGTGGAGTTATAAATATTGCACAAATTCTCTATAAGTCCAAATTTAATTAATCCTTCTAATCCCTTCAATCTTTCTAAAATCCTACTAAAATTTACTAAATGAATGTGTAAACCTTCTGATGTAGTTTAAACAATTTACGCAAAATGCTTTATAAGATAAAATTTTCATGAATTCATAATTCAGTAATAAAAGGTTTAGTAAATGGTGTAAAATGAACGTAAAATAAAAAGTAAAAAAAAAAAAGATCTTTGAAAAAATATTTATTTAATCTATAAAAATTTAAACGGCCCAATTTTGGGACGCTAGACACGAAAGGGTACAGGTTTTTCACATTTTTGAATGGTACCAATCTTAAATAAAATAATTTTTAAACTAAAACATCATTAGAAATAAAGGAATATCAACTTATTACTAGATAAGATATCAAAATGCATTTTATACAGTAGAATATAAATTTTAAATTTATTTAGAAAATGATAAAATATTGCTACTTTGAAACACTTTTCGTGCCATCCAATGTTACATTTGCTATACTTCCTGGTGACCTTCTTTCCATATTTTCCACATCATAACTGTGTTTTATTGACATCGACATAGTGGTTTAACCCCTAGAGAACGAGCGACTTGTATACATGCCGGGTAAGGTGATCAAATTCCGTTATTGTTCTCATCAGTAAATTTTTATTGTAAATCTTGCCTTATTTAATCCGAGCATTTTCCAGATACAATTAGGCAAAAGTTGCTGTTTTGAAAACAAGGTGATAAAAGATTAAAAATCTGTAAAAGTCGCTCGTCCCAAAGGGGTTAAGCAGTCGTATCTAGTTGAATCTAGTACTTTACATCAGTGTGTTTTAGTAATAGGTCTACCTGGTCCAAGTTGCCTGTTCTATGACCATTGGAAATACGTTAAACTCTTTTCGCCTAAATAATGGAAGATCTAATAGTTTTGAAGAAGAAGATGGGCATAATCTATATATGTGCCAAGCATTTTAAAGTGCATTTTCCAATACGAATAAAATAAAGGCCACCGCCACTTCCTAGAACGTATGGAACAACGATATGTATTTAGATTTTGATCCATACGATCTATGCCTCCCATGCACTATTATACTGCGATACTACATTAGGTTGATCAATTCCTATTACTTTTTTTTTCTGTGTTAGACCAACTCTTTAATTTTACTTTAGGAAAACTCCGTGCATATCGCAACCAATTTTAACAAACATTTCAACATTTTATCAATTTTTTCAGCTCATCAAAATAATAAATCACCAAAAATCAACGTGTAAACACACAATAAAATACATTTGATAATGTGAATAAAACCAGACGTATACGTTTCGTGAGTTCCATGACTCACATCATCAGTGTATGAAATCTATGCATAAAAACAATATCCCCCAACTACATACATGGCGAAAACCCAAATGTCAGTAAACACAGTACCGAAAGACCATCAAGTTCCAACAGCCAATGAAATCAAAGATGAAGTGAAGTATCGTGACACAAAAAATCCATCCAGAAAGGTGAGATGTAAGGTGCACTAGACAAATCATTAACCAATGAGTTTTTAAATCTATGAATATGAATAGCTTCAAAAAGGTCTAAATCTAGAGAAGTAATGCATTTCTTGATATTAGTAGCTGAGTAAAAATTGAAATTGTGTCCCTCCCCCCAGCAATGAGAATCAATAGAGGATTTTTGCAATTCTTTTTTCTTTACATAGTTTATGTGTTCCTTGACTCTGTAATCGAGTTTTCGTTTAGTTTGTCCGATGCAGGACAGACCACATAGACATTGAATGTTGTAAACACCCTAATAATTTTGAGGAGGAAATTGACCCTTAAGCTGTAAAATAGTTAATTTATTAACTGGTTTAAAAACCACACTAAAATCATAATATCGTAAGATATTAGCTAATTTAAAGCTAATACTACACTGCTCAAAACAATTAAAGGATATTTGAAGTTTTATATAAAATAAAGATATAAACGAAATTTTTTTTGCCGAAAATAGAAGAAGAGAATCACAAATGCAAATTTTTCTGGTTTTCAAACTGTGGAGTATGCAAATTTTGAGTTCGACGTTAAAAACGTCGCTTCAGCGGCAGCGAATGAAATTTGACTTTCAACTGGATAAAAGAGAATGAAGACAAGGATGATCGGCATTCAGTGATTGCTTTGTTTCGATGAGTACGATGTCTCAGCGAAGTCATTTGACAGATTCAGAAGCTTTGAGAATTGTTGGTAGGTTAGAAGGGGGCCAAACTCAAGCCGAAGTAGCGCAAGCCATTGGAGTGTCACAAAGTGTCATTTCCAGGATCTGGAACCGTTTTTTGGAGAGTGGATGTGCAGGCCGAAGATCAGGGCAAGGTCGTAGACGGGCAACAACGCCCGATGAAGATCGGTATTTAGCGTTAACAGCTCGGAGACACCGAACCATGAACGCTACTCTTCTCCAACAACACCTTCGCTCGGCTACAGGCACCACGATTTCAACTCAGACTGTCCGAAACCGGCTCCATGCTGTAGGTCTGTATGCTCGCCGACCGATGGTATGTGTTAGATTAACATCAAGGCATCGTCGCGACCGCAGGGAGTGGGCAACCGAGCATGTCAACTGGAGGAGAAATGAATGGAGCAATATTCTGTTTTCTGACGAGTCCCGTTTTTCTGTGCATCCGGATAATAGGCGTATTTTCATCTGGAGGGACCGTGGCAATAGGAATAATCCTGCGTTCGTGCACGAAAGTGTCAGATTTGGCGGTGGAGGAGTGTTGGTGTATGGTGGCATCTCCATTGACGGGCGCACTGACCTCTACATCATTCGAGATGGAGCTCTGACTGGTCGCCGATATAGGGATGAGATCCTCAGACCTATTGTAGTCCCTTACGCTGCAGCAATCGGAGATAACTTCATTTTAATGGACGATAACTGCAGGCCACATCGTGCAAACCTGGTGGAGGATTTCCTTTTCGAGGAAGGAATCGTTCGAATGGAATGGCCAGCGTGTTCTCCAGACATGAATCCAATCGAGCACGTTTGGGACGCTCTAGGAAGACGAGTTTCTGGCCGCGAACAACCCCCACAAACTCCCCAAGAACTGGAAAGAGCTCTTCTGGAAGAGTGGGGCAGAATACCCCAACTCGTCATTAATAGCCTCATTGAGTCCATGCCTCAAAGGTGTTCAACGTTGTTGGCCGCCCGTGGAAACCATACCCTCTACTGAAAATGATTTTCTTTGAAGAAAACACCTTTTCTTATTCTTTTTTTCTCATATGCACAAATTGTGTTTTTTTCCTTTAGTACACAAATGCGCAATAAAATGCATTTTTTTCTGCCAAACATGTGCAATTTATTCTCATATAACCTACTATGTCTGTCGACCATGTATCAATCAGCTAAACAGTTTACCAGATACAAAATCCACCTAAAACTGCAATATCCTTTAATTGTTTTGAGCAGTGTATTATAAAATAGTAAAATGATAAGGTTCGAAAAAGAAACCGCAGTAACGGGTGAATGAGGATTATTAACACATTTATTAAGACTATGAGAAATTAAACTATTGATATAAGATAAACTAATACCACGATCGATAGCAACAGATCTATTATAATTTAATTCTGCAACAAGGGAATTGTTAGCTGAACTAATTAAGCGATCTCTATTAATCAAATAAATAAAAGCCGAAGCTTTTTGGAAAAGGGCTGACATGAATTAAATGGGGTGGGGAGTGTGACAGCAAAAGGTTTACGGTAAACGAAAGTGCCAGATGTGTTAAGCTGACGAATGACCAGCACATCAAGAAATGGCAATTTACTATCAATTTCAACTTCATAAGTAACTTGAATAACTGAATCTATTGAGTTCAAAATAGTCAATACATTTTCAACAGAAAAAAGAGATAAATCCAAGAGCGTCAAGGAATCATCCACATATCTGCAATAAAATGGGAAGTTGAAAAGGTTAAACATTTTAATTAACATAATTTAATTAACATAAATCGGCTAGGAAAGGACTGAGAGGATTACCCATTGTCAAACCATCTGACATAGAATAAAATTGATTAGAAAATTGAAATGAATTTTGTTTTAAAACTTTCCGGCACAGTGTGCCCGGGTCGGGATACCTAATTTTAATTCCAAACTTAAGAACGGCACCAAGAATATTTTAGTAAAATTTTGCTTTTTAAAGAAACATGTAAAGTAACATGTTTTTAATATCTAAAAATGTCGTTTTGAAATTCCGGTATCTGTCAATCACTTCATCATTTTACAACAGAAATTGACCTTGTCGGAAAGGGTTATACAAATACTGAATAACTCAATAATGTGATTGATTTCATAATATGCGTAATGAAACTCTTTTAATCTAACAGACTTTGAAATGCATCTTGATCCATGTGCACCTCTATTCCGTTTTTTTAATAATTTAGCATTTCTAGAGGACAATCCTCAGTACGATTAATACATATGGTTCCTTTGCACAAATATTTCTTTTGGATAATTCGTCAATAATAGCAGGACTAGAAAATAAATTATCGAAGTAGAGATCATAAGGCTTGTTTGCAGGTAATTCAGATATTCAGGGATGAGATTTCCGACATTTTTAATACCAGTATAATCTTAAAATAGATGCTATTCTATCATATCGCAAAAAAGTTCCAATTAAATAAAATAACATTTTCTCTGAGATTATACTGGTATGCAAAAAGTCGGAAATCTCATCCCTGGATATTACATCTAATGCAACAGATCCTCCCATTCCTACTCCATGAATATCTGGAACTGTATTATTATTGAATTTATAATAAAAAAATATTGACATATTAGTAATGAACAATTACTTATATAGTATATATAGATAGATAGATACACTATATGGCCAAAGGTGACCGGTCACATGCGATTTTTGACTTTTTGTTAAATATCTAGAAAACTACATGAGGAATTAACCTGAAATTGCAGGTGTGTAAACAGTATTGTATAAGTCATATGTTTAGGCGAAGATTTTTTCCCGAAACCCCATAGGAGACCGTCAAAAATTTGAAAAAGAACGAATATCTTTTGGATAACCCTGTAAAAACTAAGTGAGCAAAAGCGTTTAAACTCGAGATTATTAATAAGTGGCTTATTGTAATATACTGTGTTAATTTTTATGAGGATAGCATGTATACTCGTAGAGAAATTAAGGTTTTTATGAAAACAGTCCCAAATTTCGCCAAGTTTTGTGCTTATAATTTGCAGAGTTCTTACTATAAAAAAAAGTTATTTTCAGAAAATATGACGAACAACATTGTACACAATACCCCGCAATCTGAATGAAAAAATAATAAATATTGGATGAGAAATGAGCAGGTTTACAAAAAAATGTTTCATTGCGCATGCGCGTATGCAATCAAAATATAATGTGCATAATGTGTTAGCTAAGTGTATAGAGCAACTTTTGTTAAAGTCTCAAAAACATAGTTTGAAAAGTCTGATAATAATCGTTTACAGAATAAGCTCAAAATCCGTTGTTCCGAAAATGAAGCAAAAACATAAGGGGTTGTATCCATATATCCATTGATTAGTGCCAATTTAGCATACACAATATTGCACGTAATACTGTATTTGGATACAATCCCTCATCTGTTTGCTTCATTTTGGGAACAACGGATTTTGAGCTTATTCTATAAACGATTTTTAACAGACATTTCAAACTATGTTTTTGAGACTTTTACAAAAGTTGCTCTATACATTTAGCTAACACATTATGCACATTATATTTTGATTGCATTCGCGCATGCGCAGTGAAACATTTTTTAGTAAACCTGCTCATTTTTGATCCAATTTTTATTATTTTTTCATTCTGATTGCGGGGTATTGTGTACAATGTTGTTCGTCATATTTTCTGAAAAGAACTTTTTTTTATATTAAAGAACTCTGCAAATTATAAGCAAAAAACTTGGCGAAATTTAGGACTGTTTTTATAAAAACCTTAATTTCTCTACGAGTATACATGCTATCCTCATAAAAATGAACACAGTATATTACAATGAGACACTTATTAATAATCTCGAGTTTAAAGCTTTTACTCCATTAGTTTTTACAGGGTTATCCAAAAGATATTCGTTCTTTTTCAATTTTTT
This sequence comes from Maratus speciosus, assembly GCA_963932465.1. NCBI lineage: Eukaryota > Metazoa > Arthropoda > Arachnida > Araneae > Salticidae > Maratus > Maratus speciosus. Next base: position 1,039,544 of record CAWVRF010000119.1, on the reverse strand, counting down.
GACGGTCCCCTATGGGGTTTCGGGAAAAAATCTTCGCGGAAATATATGACCTATACTATACTTTTTACACACCTGCAATTTCTGTTTAATTCCTCATGTATTTTTCTAGATATTTAACAAAACGTCAAAAACCGCAAGTGACAGGTCACTTTTGGCCATATAATGTATTAGTAAATACATATATTAGTATCCTCAGGATGTCAAATACTAAATTAGTACAAAACATAACGGTATGATATACATTTTTTACTATGCTAGTATCTAAGGGTGGATAGGGGTTTTGTTCTTCAGCCGAGCCCAGCCCTTACTCCCTTATATTAATAACAAAGATATTTCTATAGGCAAATAATAACCCTTGATATATAATTATGATATATAATGATATATACATGAATTATATATAAGCATTTTGTAACAAAATAAATGTAATAAAACATACATTTAATGCATAGACAGTAACGGAGAAAACATCTACACTTTCGTGCCTAGTGTCCTAAAAATAGGACGGTATATATAAAGGTTAAATTCGAACAAAATTGTAGAAATCTGAAAAAATGAAAAAAAAAAGTATTGTAAAATAATTTTATTTCTTATAAATAAAACCATTTATAAAGTAAATGATAAAAAAATAAAAGAAATATCTTACCTTTTTATTACGCGCTATTTTATTCCAAGAAAATCCAGCTTTATGCTACACAAACATGTATTTCACCTTTTTATTCTTACAAATGTGGTGCCATCTATGGATAAATATTGAAAACAAATACTAAGGACATATTTTACAAAGTTTTGAAAGGATATCATAATTTCATTTGTATTGGGATTTTTTTTTTAAAGAAAGCGTGCCGAAATTAGGACGCGAGGCACAGATGGGTTAATAGATATGTTTAAGCATCACTTGTATTAATCAGAGTTCCTGAGGTCATTTTTATCAGATTTATAATACCCAACTGCAGTAATTTTTCCTTAATTGTTTTTTCAAATATTCCTAATAATTTCTACCCAAGATTTTCCAAACTATTGCTGTATGCATTACTGAACTTAATTCAAGATACGCATTCAGTTTTCCATTATTTGCAATCTAATTACTTTTTTTTCAAGAGTTATATTTTTTCCTTTACAAATACGAAAGTTTATTTCTACACCATAGTTACTTCTGCTTAATAATATCTAAAAATGACATAAACAGCATTTATTCTCTACCCACTAAAATCTTTCTTTCTCCTTTCGAAAACTAAAAACTTTATCTTACTCTTAATTTTCAACCATACTAAAGTACCATTCCCATAACACCTATCCTCACAAGGAAAGGGCCAACCTTGTTAACCCCAGATTTTGATTATTTTAATGTATGTTTTAGGGTAGAGATTCCTTAGTGTCAGGTTCAACGGATTTTATACAACGCTCCTTAGTTCTTGAGAAACCGGGGGGAGGGGTCTAACAGTAGTACACAAACTAAATACTTACTTTGTAAGAAAAGAGATAGGTTGGTCGTAACTCAGTTGGTACGACGTTTGCTGGCTGGTCCGCGGGCCCGAGTTCGATACCTGAACTCGCTACATTTGCTTTTCTCATTTTTAACAATTTCCAACAAAGCTGAAAAGTGTTTATGACTTCGGTTTGTCTGTCCGTCTGTCCGCGCTCTAACTCTCGTAAATATAGTCGGATCGTTCTGAAATTTTTGGATGTTAGTGACCTCTACCATAGCACTATCCCTATTTCAAATAAAGTTTCTAGCATGTTTGGTTCATTCACAGGGACAGTCAAAAGTTTTTTGTTACATTACGGCCTATGGGGGAAAATCGTTTAAAATGGTTTTTAATGATGTTACATGCTTTCAAACATAATAAAATTCATATGCATTTATCAAGTGCACTAAAATATGCATTCTATAGAATATACCATGCAAAGAATAGTTATTAATCATTTACAGGGCAACACAAAATAATTCCGTTACAGAACAATATAGGGGTGGAGGGAATTGTTTGCGGCGTATTTTAATTATGTTAAATTATTTCATGTATATTGAAATTGATATGCGTCGCTGAGGTTTACTATAACTTATTTCGTGTATAATACGAAGGGCATAGCATTTACAGGAACACACAAAAGATTTCAGATACTATAATGTGTCTGAAGTACTGTACAGTTGCGATGATTGCTGCAAATGCATTTTTATATATGTTATGTGCTTTTATGTCTCACTATATTTATGCATAGTATATGGTGCGTATAAATGTTGTAATTCATATACAGGGATACACAAAATAATTCGTAATGGTTGCTGGGTATGATTGCAAATTGCTTAAAGGTGGTTTTTAAATGAGTTATGCATTTTTACGCGGAACTTCATTTGGTTTACTAAGAAATGTTTGTAGAACATAGATAAAAGTATATACAGGGTCACGCAAAGAATTGTATACATGGCCGTCTATAAATGATAATTTCTGGAAATGCGACTTCGGTAGTTTTAGGAGTTTTTTATGTTTAAATAAACTTTAGCTAAATAGTGGCGGGTAATAAAGGTACTGGGTTAACTACACGGCTGTACAAATGTATACAAGTATGTTTTGATCTATTAGTATAAACTGCTGAAAGAGAAATTTCAACCTGTTATGAGTTTTCTTGCTAAACTAAATTTCCCCATTATATAGTCAGTGGCGTGGCGTCCGGTCATCGCTGGATGCGGCGATGACCAAGCAATATTTTAAAACTCTTAATAAGCTTTTAAAACTCTACGATCCAGTTTTAGCAGAACATTTGGAGTTCATGTATAAGTGAAGGTAAGATTTAAAGTTTCTTTTTTGAACATTCAACCATTGAATTTTAGAGTTAATAATTTTTCACCACAAACTTAAATAATTGCGATGACCACCGAAAATTTTCACGCCACGCCACTGTATATAGTATATATATATCAACCTACAGATTAAATACAGGACTGTTCAAAAGAATTAGAATACATATTTGACTATATACGGTAACTGCAGAAGTCAGTTTTTTAGATGTTTCATGCGTTTTCTAAAATGTTTACATACCTTACTCTTACATACCTTATTTCTCTAAATAACGAAGTTTTGTTAAAGCATTCAGGAAGTGTTGGAAAGTGTTTCATAATCTATGCTAAACGCATGATTTTTCTTACTTGTTTGTTTTATAAATACTTGTAAGTATAACTTAATAATCTCATTGTCAATTAAATTTTATAATATTGTATATCAGTTATAATTTTAACCTATTTAATTTTTTTTATTTTTAACTAAATAGTTCTATAAAACATCATAAAACTGTTATTTTTTTTAAAAATCACCTGTAAAATGTATTTTATATATTCTTTATCGATGCAATGATATTGAGCAATTGTGTCAATTCGTGATTTTAAAGAAACATCATTTACGCATTGCTTTAACAAAGGAAGTCAATGCGATGATACTATTACTCTGTTTTTAAAGTAACAAGCATTATTATATTAAAAATTAGCATCAGAATTAAATTACAATCGATTTTTTGCATATTAAAGATTTTTAAATTTGTAATACGTATGCTGGCGCTTTCAATTATTTTGAGTTCCCCTTTATCTTCTTTCTGCTTTTATCTTTATTTTATTTGAATATGTTTTATTTTATCATAACTAGATGGCGCCACAACAAATTTTTGTAACGATTTTGGACTTTTTATCATTCAATAATAGATTCAATTTATTTTTAAATCTCTTTAAATGATGAGAAATAATAGTTTAAAAATAAACAAATAGATAAATTTAAATTAAAATTTGTTTACATTATAATTAATGTACGATACTAAAATTCTTAATTGGAATTATTAAAATTACAAGTATATTTATAAAAAAAAAAAGAGAAAAACAAATGCAGCGCGTTCGGGTACCGAACCCGGGTCCGTAGATCAGCCAGCCAATGCCGTACCAACTGAGCTATGTCCAACCTGTCCTTTTTGTTACAAAGTGAGTATTTAAGTTGTGTACTAATATTAGACTCCCCGGTTTCTCAAGAACTAAGGAGCGTTGTATAAAATCCGTTGAACCTGAGACTAAGGGGTCTCTTCCCTACAATCTATATTAAAATAATCAACATCTGTGATTACCAAGGTTGGCCCTCTCCTTGTCAGATTTAAACAGCAACGGGGGCATTATTTCATTCAATTGTAGTTCTTGTATGTAAAGCTTGCACGACATTGTGAAGACAAAAATCGTTTTGTAAGCCCCTAACACAAAAACCCAATACTAGATACTAATTGTTTATTTAGCAACGGCCTTTCAACGCCGTTATTACTTGTAACAATTTTCCTTGAAATAAGAGCTGGAATTAGGTAACGTTGAACAGGTACTGAACAGGTAATCAGCATTGAGGGGTTTCCTAGCTGTTATCAGCTTAACACCCAGACTAGGAAATTAGAATGTCTTATGTTTTAATGAGACATTGGGATAAAGTTAAACTGTAGCAATGCTACTATAAGAATAAAAGAAGTTAACAAGAGAAAAATAAGAAATTTAAGGAAAATAGGAATAAAATTAAATTTAAGTAAAAACTTAAGAAGAAAGAAAGTTAACAATAAATCTTAAAAAATTTACATGAGTCTTAAAGTAATTAATGTCTAACTGTAGTTGTAAAACTACTATAAGGAATTTTGAAAGTTAAAGTTAGTACTGTTCAGTGAAACACTCACCAAGCAAGGGCAAGAAAAGCTAGGGTGGCAAGACCACAACATCCAACCAAAAAAGGGACAATTCAGGGCCATACATTTTATTTTTTAAGTTTTTCAATTTTTATGGTCTCTATGTATATAGAGAATTTTTTTTTTTTTTAAGAAAAGTATATAAAAAGAAAAATAAGAGAAGGCAAAAAAAGCGTGGAGGACTCAGATGTTACTGAGTGTCCATAATTATGGAAAACCTGGGCCGTTTCCGATGGTGGGGTTCAAAAGCGTCATAATCCGGTAGCTCCGCTACTATTTCATTAGGGAGGTCAAAAATTTTATCATAAAATTTTTTGGCTAAGTCGTTTATGCGCTTACGTAGTGTAGTAGTTTTAAGGTCTCTTCGGACCGTGGAGTTGCGAAGGTAACGAGATGCGTTACGGACAGTACGCAGGTTGGAATTGTGCAAGCGACTAAGGTTGTCCATAGTGGTCTTACAAGTGAAGCCCCAGACCGGACTGGCATAGGTTATGATGGGAAGGATGCATGAGTTATAGAGGATTAATTTATTGTGAACAGACAAGGTTTTACTGTTAAGGAGAGGTTTTATAGAGTTAAAGGCTCCGGCGACGTTACCTCTGATGGAGAAAGTGTGCTTTTTCCAGGTTAAGCGGCGGTCCAGAATGACCTCAAGATACTTAGCTTGGTCTGACCAAGGGATAACAGTGTTGTTAATAATGATTCTGTTAGGGAAAATTATTTTGCGAGAGAAATATACTGCAGTAGTTTTAGTTTCATTTATGACAACGCGCCAAAGCATGCACCAGTTCACGAAGTCATCAACATGAGTCTGTAAGTACCTGTAAAGAGTATACGGGTGGTGTGCCGAAGCGTAAATACAGGTGTCGTCCGCATAAAGAGCGGGGTGAGTGTGCAAGGAGCGTGGGATATCGTTAAAGAAAATGTTAAATAAAAATGGGCCCAACACGCTCCCCTGAAGGATGCCGGCTAGGATAAGGAGAATAATAGAAAGAATGTTGTTAATGCGGACTTGAAAAGAGCGGTCGCAAAGGTACGAATATATTAAATGTATAAGTCTGGGATGAAAACCGAGCTGAATTAATTTGTAAATGAGGCCCATATGCCAGACCTTGTCAAATGCCTTTGCGACATCAAGAAAGATGGCAGCTGCGGGAATTTTTGCACTGAGTTTCTAGCTGAGAAACTCAACAACCCTAAGAAGCTGGTGTTGTGTTGAGTGTTTTGGGCGAAAGCCGAAGTGCTCGGGCATGAGAATGTTGTGCTGTTGAATGAAATCCTGCATCTGGGTACGAATGACACGTTCCATAACTTTACTGATAGAAGGTAGCAAGAAGATGGGTCTGTAATTAGTGGGGTCTGACAGGTTAGTTCCAGGTTTTGGAATAGGAGAGATTATAGAAAGTTTCCAAGGTTTAGGGAAGTAGTTATGTTTTAAGATAGCATTAGTGAGGTCAGTATACTTTGTAAAAAAAAAAAAAAAATAGGTAATGTTATATATATATATATATTTTCATAGATACGTAAATACTTTCATTTCTTTCTGATGTGAAACTATTAAAAAGTACTTTGTAAAATTCATTTTATTTTTAAGCATACTTTTGAAAATATTTAAAACATTATAAAAAGATTTGAACAACTGGGGTTTGCATAGAACAGCATTCTGAAATTCATTATATTTTAAAACACACGTCTCTGAAATGTTCTTTATTTTCAGAAGTGTGCAAATCATTTACCTATCTGTTTTAATTATATGTTTTGAAGTTAAAAACAGGTGGAAAGATTTATAAATAATAAACAAAAATGTTCAGTAATATATATTGTACCTATATTATTATGAACGTAAAACAGCTATTGTGGATAGTAAAATCTACCGTTATATAGATGATATTATTGTCTTCTACTTTAAAAGTAAACCAAAATATTTTTTACCAATAAAATATCATAAAAATTTAAAATATAGCTTTAATGATATGCTAAGTAATGGAGTTAAATTCCCTGATTTAAAAAGAATTCTATGTGATAATAAAAAAAAAAAATACTTTTCGACATTTATGACAAGCGTAATGATTTTGCATTTCAGGTAAATTTATTTACTCATTATAATTCTTGTCTTCATAAATATTTTACTAAACTTCCCAGCAAAGAAGAAATTGATGGCCAGCAGAAAGATATGTGTTGGCAATGATGGAGAAGTGTTGGCTAATGGTCTACCACTGCATGACCACTGCGGGACAGCTTCAGTCTACTTTGCTGTTGGAAATCATCAGATAAAATTCTGATGGGTCTCCGTTTTATCTCTTGCGCTGGCCCACCATACCATGGAAGTGCACGAACTTTTGCAGTATTATTGCTGGGAACCCTTACGCTAGGTTGTGTAATTCATCTAAGTTTTAAAAAAATTCACCGGTTGTAATTTTTATTCAAATATTTTAATCTGAAGTGTAAAAATATTTAAACAATTACGTTTCAAGTTTAACAAATAATAATTTATTAGACTTTTAAATATTTTGTCAAGTCAATATTAAAATGAGAGTTATTTTTAAAACCCCGTGGCAAATTAATGAATTTGAACACAAATCGGAAATGAATATCTTAACACAATGTAAGCTGTCAAGCTATTTCTTTTTTGAAACTGTAAATAATATAGTACCACTGGCACCAACAAAATAAATAGTTAAATGATGAAATAATAAATTCTTTATTTCAAACACTTTTTCTTTTTTTAATCTGGTTTCACTAAGTTACAAAGGATTTCGGTTTTCGTAATTTACACAGTTGAGAATGAACCATCGTATAAAATATGTAGGGGATTTCTATACAATACAATAATTTCTATACAGGTTTAATGATTGGGAACGCAAATCACAAAAGAAACAAACTTGAAACAGTATAATGAGAGCGCCAAAACAACGAGCCGTAGTAGAATACGCTGAAAGTATTTGTTCATGTCCGATCAAGAAAACCAAACGGCATCGAGCGTGGTTAGTACTTGGGAGGGTGACCACATGGAAATAGCTGGAAGTTCAAATATTTCTATAGCCATTTCTATTATAGACACTTCTATAGCTGCTGATGAATCTAGCTCATAGAAAAACGGGCCATTATTCTGTAATATTTTTTCTATAAGTTTTTTTTTAATAGAATTCTCTAAGAAATTTTTGTGAGGGAATTTTCTGGGCCAGCAAAGGAATACCAGTAGGATAAGCTGCTAGCACTGCAGGAAAAGTGCCGGATTGAAGAAATGTGATGGCATACCAATGCTGGCCTGCTGTTGGCCATCACTGATGGGCCAGCTGCATTACGCTCGGACACGTTTTTACAGGTTTAAGTAAAGGCACCATTGCACTTTACCGCTGCTGGCTGCCACCTTTTTTCAAGTTGATGGCCCACTATTTCTTTCATTGCTGGGTTTGCACACAGAATTAGTAATCTTGGTTCAAATAATTTTAATCTCAAAATATAAAACTTGTACATCAACATACTATAAAATATGGGTATCCTTCTTTTCTAGTTCAATCTATCTTACACATATAATGTACTTTCATTATGGTATTGTGTATTAATGGATTTTATGACACATCTCAGTTTAACCCTAGAACTACCGGAAATTTTACTCAAGTTTTATAAAAACATTCTACACCAGAATTTTTACTTAAAACTATTTAATTTGTTTATTTAACTTATTATTGTCTGATTTATACATTTAGTTTGTTTTGAAGAAATTTCTGGTTTGAATAAATATTTTGAATGTACATGTCGGGTCCAATGGACCCGTCTGGTAGACGGAAGGTTAAGTTTAATACTAATGATGATTCAGTTACATATCTATTTATTTTATATAATGATGCTTAAAACTATTTAATATTATTATTTATTTATTGCGATTTTCATAGTAAATTTATTAGGTAGGATAGCATGTCGTTTGTGTGCATTGGCCGCAATGAAATAGATGCTCTACTTTTATTTTAATAAATTGATAATCCATTTTTTTGTTAAATATCATTATGGATAAATGTATTTCTGGATTTTATGTTAATTTAAGTTTAATAAGAGAAGCTAAAAGCTGATAAAAGCTAAGTAAAGCTGATTAAGTTAAATGTCTATTGATTTTAATATTTTTGTTCTTAATACTATTTATTATTATTTATTTACTAGCTAACTTGCCCGGCGTTGCCCGGGTACATAAAAAAACTGCACGAATCGCGAAAAACCTCTGAAAATCACAATAAGATATTGCGAAAAAATTTTAAATCGCTGCACAAATTTCGAAAAGAGAAAGAAAAATTATATACTGTGCTCGAAGATTGAAAGTTGATTCAACTTCTATCAACATCTTTCACTAATGTGGAAAATTGGTAGAAAATCGCTAAAATACACTAAAAATCACATACAAAATACCCGAAAAATTCGAAAATTGTTATACGAAATCCGAATAAACTTTATTGAAATGAAGGTAGAAATTAATTTAGTATTATAGGTCAAAAATGGAATGTCAAAAAATTGCAGCAGATCGCGAACAAACGTAAATATCGAATTAAAAATCACCTGATGACGTAACAAACATGTGTAAAGTGTTTAATGTCAAGTAAATTTGACATTTACGATCACCCATTATTGGCATTTAATCTTATAGTTTCGCGATATTTTTTTTTTGGTCTACGGGATAATCAGGTAGCACCACAAATTATTTCTGTTCATATTTAAAGGTAGATAAATAGCTCTTCTTTATATAAATAAATAAAATAAATATTGAAAAAAAATGCTTGTATCTATATGAAAAATAAATAGTTTGCCAGTAAATATACGTAAAACTCACTTCACTCGCCAAGGCCATTTTCTCTAACTCACCAAAGCCCATATATCAAAAATATACCAAATACTCTTCAATCTGTTGCCTGATAAGAAACATCATCCAGGTAAGAAATTCTGTGTAAAACATGGTACTATAAAAGCGTCGGATATAATTGTTATATAACAATTTGAATGGAAATGAAGAAACTAGTTAAAAAATTGCTCTTTTGGCTAGCATATGTTCAATATTTTTTAAAAATACACTAAAGGCTATGTTATCGAATTTTCTTTGTTAACTGTAAATTTGGTTCTTGCAGCTGTTTAGGAATCTCAACATTTATAAAAACTAAAGCAACCATAAAAAAGAAATTTTTTAGGAGACTATGTCTCTATAAAAATATTTAAGGTTGAATATTGTTGAACGTTTATTTACTAACAGCAAATTTGAAATTTGTTCTGTTCAAAGGTGATGAGCAAATAAGGCTCAGTTATGCCTACATTGGAATTAACTTTTAAGGCTGTTCTCAACTGCTCCGCTCAACAAGCGCAAAACCTTTTGACATATTTACAAATTCATTTTTTAACGGAAAGATATAAAATTGGAAAGCCTGACTTGGAATCGAACCGTGTTTTCGATTTTTTGATCAATCAATTACCCATTGGGTTATAAGCGATTTTGATCACGTGACACGGCATTTTTCTCCCCTTACTGACTGGATTTTCTTCTTTCGTTCGGAAGTTCAGTTCAAAATGCCCAGTTTGACAATATTTTCTGAAAGATCTATGGCGTTTACAAGAAAACGGAAAAAACAGTTTGATGGCATAGTGTCTGAACACCTTCTAGTTTCATGCGTATCCGAACAAAAATGAATTAAAACTTATGTCAGAAAGTTGACCCTTTTGATTTGAGAACAGTCTTAAATATTTTGATAAAATTTAGGATCTAAATGCATTTTGTTCTGTAAAATTTATTCTTTTTTAATTATTATTTGACTTTTAATAAAAATTGTTTTTAACTTAAGTGTATGTTAAAATAAAACATGTATGAAAGTCAGGATGGTGTTACGAGAACATATTTAAAAAAATAAAATTTCCTAGACCTGTTCCAAATTTTACATAGTATAATAATATATAATATGTGAAAACAGTTTATAATATAAACTGTTTTCAGATAAACACTTTAAAACCAATAAATTTAGATTCGAATGTTTATTAAAATATTTTTTAGAAGAAAAATTGTCCGTCTCCCCCCCCCCCAAAAAAAAAAAAATCATTTACTGAACTTTTGTGGGGAGGTGGGGGGTGTTAAACAATATAATTCCGACCAGCTTCGGGCTAGTTTTCATCCATGATAACCAATAGCGGCATTGATGTGGCTAGTTTCTGGTTTGCATTCATTAATGATGCCCATTGATGGCACAAATGTGGCTAGCTTCCGGCTTGCATTCATTAATTATGACCATTGTTGGCATAAGTGTGTCTGGATTGTGGCTAGCTTTTATTTAAAATGACCCTTAATGGCATAGCTGTGGCAAGCTTTTATTCCAGAATGCCATTAAATGTATAATTGTGGCCAGTTTGCGGCTAAATATCAGTTTTAGATGACCGTTAATGGCGCGTTTGTGGGCAACTTATTGTACTTGCGGCCAATTTCCTTCCGGCCTTATTGTGTACGGCGTGACACTTTTTTGACGGAGCCGTTACGGACAATGATAGCGGTCCGCCATCGAACACTTTCGGCCAAGGCTAACGAACCCATCAGTGGACCACAAGTTCTGTGTTTGTTGGGAACTTTACGTTTCTAGCCCCTTCAATATTGAAAAAATCTCAATTTTAGAACATTTTCTGTTCCTGCATCCCCCACTTTTTGGTAATGGCCCCGACATAAAATATAGCCTATGTTGGAGTCACCATCGATTTGCCATCATTACTTTTGAAATCGGTTTGGTATTTCCTGATATTCCATAGAAGAGCTAATTTGGAAAATGACACTTTTTACTCATTTAAATTAAGAAATTTTTAGTAACTGTCCTTGGAGATCATTTACGTTTTATAAGCATCTTCCACGTCAAATTTAAAGTTTCTATCTTTAACAATTCCATAGAAATAGTAATTCAGGACCTTTCCCCAACCGTTTTTAGAACACTTATCGCGCATTTTCACACTTTTAAATTTGTAATTTTTTACAATCTTCGAGAGCATTTACATCTTAGAAGTATATACCATGCCAAATTTTAAGGTTTTATCTTTAACAATTCCATAAAAATTTTAGAACGCTTTTCGCGCATTTTCACCCCTTTTAAATTTTGATTCTTTTATAAACTGTTCATAGAGAGTATTTTGATAATTTCAAGTTCTATTTTAATTCCAAAGAAATCTTACTTTAGGAAGTTTTTAGAACTGTTTTCGCGCATTTTTACACCTTTTAAATATCATTTTTTTTATAAACTGTTCTTTTAGAGTATTTACATCTTATAAGTTACTACCATGCGAAATTTCAAATTTCTAGGTCCTTCATTATCACAAAAGTTGCCTTTAAAACGTTTTTTGCTCCCGTAATCCGCCCCTTTTCCGCTTTTTTGTTCCAGAAAAAATTAATAGATATTTTTGCCTTATTTAATCGGCAGATTAATGCGATCTTAAAAGACAATATTTACTGTATAATTTTTGTGGTACAAAACAGCGTAAGATGTTGACCACTATGGTTGAGGTTATTTGCAACGACATAAAATATAGACTATATTGGAACAGGGACATTCACATTTAATTTGCCATCATTACTTTTACAATTGCTTTGGTAGTTCTAGAGCAGTGGTTACCAACGTGGGACGTACGCCCCACCGGGGGGACATTTGACCTTCCAGGGGTGACAATTCCAAATTTATTACTTACTCATTCACTATAAGTTTTTTTTTTTGTCTTTTTTGGGATAAGTTGTGTAGTAGTCTAAAAATACATGGAATACAAGCAAAATTTAATAAATCAGTTTATTATTGAATTTTTAAAATGTTCTGTATCGAAATTTTAAAATAGATTTAACACCAGAATAAGTATGTAAATAATTTTTGAAAATATTTTGATATCCTTTAAAGTATTAAAACTCACTATAATTTTTCTGGTGGAAATTTTAAAATGTTTCGTAACGTTTTCCATTATTTATTAACCTTCCGTCTACCAGACGGGTCCATTGGACCCGACATGTACATTCAAAATATTTATTCAAACCAGAAATTTCTTCAAAACAAACTAAATGTATAAATCAGACAATAATAAGTTGAATAAACAAATTAAATAGTTTTAAGTAAAAATTCTGGTGTAGAATGTTTTTATAAAACTTGAGTAAAATTTCCGGTAGTTCTAGGGTTAAATGAGTTTTCTACTTCTATTCACTAATACAATTATCGATATTGGAAAAGGAAAAACAGAGAGAATGTGGTATTCGAAATAACGGCTACTTAATTTGATAAAGATGCGAATATTAAAATACTTCTTGTGTATTGTGTTATTCATATAAAGAAAAGCCAGTGTCCAAAGCTTTTCTGCCAACTCTTAATAAGTTACAAGAATGCATTATAAAATGTATGAATTTATCAGTTTTAACATTAAATGTATGTGTTTATTTAAGTTACTTGGGAAGATAAAAATGAGACTGTATAACACTTTTCTTTAATATTGAGTTAAATTGGAAAAGTACAACATAACTCGTTTTGGCATGCAGGCAAAGATGTATAATCTCATTGCATTTATAAAATTATGTTAAAAACACATTTGTGGTAGAAGATTCCCCTCTTTGATAAGTTAAAAAATATGAAATGAATAGATTTTATTAAGGCTCTATTACACTTCCACCGTGTGAATAGAGTTCATTTTTAAAAAATGAGAGGCATAATTTACAGATTATGGGAGGGTGGGGGGGACATAGTGACTTTACGGATGCTTTGGTGGGGCGTGGCCAGTATAAGGTTGGGAACAACTGTTCTAGAGGTTTCATCCCACAAATAAACAACCGTTACGTTTTTATAATATTAGTAGGAATTTATTTATTTTGAGAAGTATCAATTATAGTGATTTGAATAGTTGACTGCAACAATTTTTATCTTACTTTGCGCAAATGTTTCGTTTGGAAGTACATTTTCTATACTCATATTTAGAGGTTAGATACCACAAATTTTCAAAACTAATTCTTTTCCTTATTTCATAGTAGTCTTTTGTGATTACATGAAACGGGTATTTTTATTCAAATATAGTGGTAATCAAGGATTGAATTTATTTAATAAACGTTAAATTTTTATTAATTCACATATGCATGACTGCCCAGGTAGGGTTAAGTGATTGTGAATTTTAAAATCCTCATGAGAAATTAATATATTTGTGTTACTAACAATGTTACAGAAAAAACTAAAAATACTTATTTGGTATTATTACATATCTAAATTCATCCCGGGATTTCTATTTATTCAACTTCTATACATTTGTGTACGCCTTCTATTATATTTGCAATTGTATATTGAAATAAATTTAGTAACTTTATGTATTATAAAAAATAATGCAGAAAAAAGGCTTGTAACCCTCACCTCTTTCGAAAAAAAAAATCCAGGAACCTACATCGGAAATAATGGGCTGCTCTGGCTACTCGAAATCACTTTCTTGGAAAATTCAGATATCCTATAATCTAGAATAATACACGAATAAATAAATAGCAAACCGGAAAAAGTAACAAATTTAATTTAAATGTATTTAGAAAAGAACCTCGTTATGGCGGGTTTTCCATAGCATTTCGTGTCTAATCTAGTACATCTGATGCTTTTTAGCGACGGATAACAATATACACTGTTAAAAATTTGCAGCCGTGTGGGAGGTCATTTGACAGTTTTTTTCTTCCGAAAACGGTTAAAACAACCGTAATTTAACACTTTTCTAACTATATTATTGGCCATTTTATGGTGAGAATATAGTTAAATTATGGTTATGAAACCGTTTTATCAAAAAAAAAAAAAAAAAAAAAACGGTCGAATGACCTGCAAGAATGCTGCAAAATTTTTAACAGTGTAGAATATATGTGGGAAATATTTTAAATTGGTAGCCAAGGGTCAGAACCGCAAGCACTCAGTAATGTATCGTAGTTTCAGGTGTATAAACAGAGGATCAAACAGGATTGCCAGTTTGGCCTCCATTTTTGCCACCTTGGTGGTAGTGGGCTCGAATGTAAAATATAGCGTATCTTTGAACACGGACTCTCACCATCAGTTTGCCAACATCACATTTGAAATAGGTTTGGTATTTTCTGAGATTCCATTGAAGTCGTAATGCAAAACGTTTTTGGAATGCTTTTCGCTCATTTTGCGCTTTTAAATTTCGATTCTTTTAGAAACAATTCTTACATATCATTCACGTCTTATAAATATCTACCATTCCAAATGCTGTGTAATTATGTATAACAATTTAACAGAAATTGTAATTTAGACCACTTTTAGGATTCGTTTCGCGGATTTCAAACTTTTAAATTTCGATTTTTTTTAGAAACTGCCCTTAAAGAGCATTTACATTTTATAGCTACCTCAAGAAATTTTACGGTTCTAGCCCCTTTAATATTGAAAAAAATCTCAATTTTAGAACATTTTCTATTCCTGCACCCTCCACTTTTTGGAAGTGGTACCGACATAAAATGTAGACTATGTTGGAGTCACAATCGATATGACACCCTTACTTTTGAAATCGGTTTGGTATTTCCTGAGATTCCACAGAAGACCTAATTTGGAAAATGACGCTTTTTAAATTTCGAAATTCTTAGTAACTGTTCTTGGAGATCACTTACATCTTATACGCATCTACCACGTCAAATTTAAAGTTTCTATCTTTAACAATTCCATAGAAATAGTAATTCAGAACCGTTAAGTATCGTAATTCAGAACCGTTCCCTAACCATTTTTAGAACGCTTATCGCGCATTTTCACCCTTTTAAATTTGTAATTTTTTACAATCTGTTCTTCGTGAGCATTTACATCTTAGAAGTATCCACGATGCCAAATTTCAAGTTTTTATCTTTAACAATTCCATAAATAATCTTAATTTAGAACGTTTTTAGATAGCTTTTCGCGCATTTTCACCACATTTAAATTTCGATACTTTTATAAACTATTCATAGAGAGTATTTAGATTTTATAAGTATCTACCATGCCAAAATTCAAATTTTTAATAACTGTTCTTGAAGAGTATTTACTATAAGTATTCTATGAGCATTTACTATAAGCATTCATTATAAGTATTTACTACACAGAATTTCATGTTTCTATCTTTAAAAATTCCAATGAAATTGTAATACAGAACTGTTCCCTAACCGTTTTTAGAACGCTATTTGCGCATTTTCACCCTTTTAATTTTGGAATTTTTTAGAAAGGGTTCTACGAGAGCATTTAGGTCTTAGAAGTACCTGCCATGCAAAATTTCAAGTTTCTATGTTTAAAAATTCCATAGAATTCTTACTTTAGAACGTTTGTAGAACTTTTTTCGCGCATTTTGACGCTGTGTAAATATCGATTTTTTTTTTATAAATTGTTCTTAGTGAGTATTCACATCTTATAAGTACTACCATGCGAAATTTCAAATTTCTAGGTCCTTCATTATCACAAAAGTTGCATTTAACCTTTTGAGCTCTGGAGGTGAATTTCTTCAAAATGCCCAAATGTCACATCGGCACCAGTGTTTTGTAAATAAAAGATTCGCCTTATAATATAGACGAAAAAATGTATAAACCCTTAAAGCCCCGGCATCTCTTCCACAAATTCTATTTGATCGGCACCACTTTTTTAAAAGAAGTTTCCTTCATTTACACTATTTAAAAAATGCTCTGATTAAATAAGGTAAATTTTATTTTCCTTTATTACTGGTGCCAAAAACAAATTTTGCAAAGAAAGATCATGTCTCCGCAGTGGAGCCAACGGAGTGGTAAGGGTTAATCTATTTTCAAATTAATTTGGTTGAATATTCCGGGACCAGTGTGACATTTGGAGATTAACTGTAAGTAGAAAATAATTCACCCATCAGAGCTCAAAGGGTTAAAACGTTTTTTGATCCTGTACCCCCACACTGAGGTTATTTGAACCAACATAAAATATAGTCTATACTAGCACAGGGACATTCACCATCAATTTGCCACCATTACTTTTGAAATTGATTTGATAGTATTAGAAATTATATCCTGTAAATAAAAAACCGTTATTATTTTTTAATAATATTAGTGTGGATTTATTTATTTTTAGAAGTATCAATTATAAGAGTGTTGCAACAGGCGACTATTTTTTTATTCTGTTCGCTACACTATTTTAAAAAAAATACATTTCTTAGTATATTTTCCTTGCTAATGTTGTCAAAGTATATGGTAAAGATTTTCGTTTAAAAAAATGTGTGCAAATTAGAATTAAAAAAAAAGCCGCCCGTGGCAGCCCTGGTTATAAGGATTTGAACAGTTGACCTAAACCGTTTTAATCTCGCACAGTGCAAATGTTTCTTTTGGAAGTACAATTTCTATTCTCATATTTAGGGTTAGATACCACAAATTTTCAAAACTAATTCTTTTCCTTATTTCATAGCAGACTTCTGCGATTAAATGAAACGAGTAATTTTATTCAAATATAGTGGTAACCAATGATTGAATTTATTTAATAACGGTTAAATATTAATTCAAAAATGCGTGACTGAGCAGGCAGGGCCTGATTACCAACGGGGCAAATTCCTACCAGTAAAAAGGAACAGAAAATTTTGTTTCGTTCATGGCAGAAATTTTACATGAATATGGCGTTTAGATAAGGCGAACATTTCTTTTAAAATTTATTGGTGTAAGTGTGCCCCGTTGGTAATCAGGCCCTGTGCGCAGGTAGGGTTAAGTGATTGTGAATTTTAAACTCCTCCTGAGAAATTAATATATTTGTGTTACTAACAATATTACAAAAAAAACTAAAAATATTTATTTGGTATTATTACATATCTAAATTCATTTCAGGATTTCTGTTGATTCAACTTCTATACATTTGTGTACGCCTTCTATTATATTTGCAATTGTATATTGAAATAAATTTAGTAACTTTATGTATTATAAAAATAATACAGAAAAAAGACTTGTAACCCTCCCCCCTTTCGAAAAAAAGTCCAGAAACTTACCTCGGAAATAATGGGCTGCTCTGGCTACTCAAAATCACTTTCTTGGAAACTTCGGATATCCTATAATCTAGAATAATACACGAATAAATAAATTTCAAACCAGAAAAAGTAACAAATTTAGTTTGAATGTATATAGATATTAACCTTATTGCCATGTTTGACAGCCCTTTGTGTCTATTCCAGTACATCTGCTGCTTTTAAGCGACAGATAACAACATCGAATATATGTCGACAATGTTTTAAAATTGTAGTACGGCCACGAGTCAGACAGTGTTGCCAGATTGGGGATTTTGTCCCCATTTTGGGGAATTTTGAACCTCTAGGGGAATTTTTTGGGGACAAGTAGTTCGTGGGGAAATTTTTGGGGACTACAAACAATTTTGGGGAAAAACTTGGGGATTTTTTTTTTTTTTTACTATTTACCGTAAAAATTTCTTTTAGTCCTGTAGAAAAACTGGATCTGTCTGGAACTCAATTTTGATTTGAAAGACGAAAATACAATCCAGAAATCGGAAATATCAATAATTATTCTTGGATGTGGTCGTGTTCGTTGTTTACAACATTACATTTTACACATATTACAGATGCATGAGACGATTCTTAAGCAGCTTAAACCTGCGCGTGACTAAATCTGCAGGACTTTAACGAAAAATTCTTTCGCTGTACTTTAAAAAAATTAAATATGTGGAAAACAGATATTTTTCTCTTTTATGATATACAAAAGCACATCGATTGATACTGCGAAAATACTTTGCATTATGATTATGTACTTCAGTATAGGGATGATAAAAATATTAAAACAGCGTACCATCTCGGATTCATTCAAATCCCTACTGATAAGAGATTATCTAAAGCTATGGAGCTAATGTAACAATAGTCCGACATTGTTAGACAATACTTTTAAAAACAAACGTAAAATAAAACTTGTCACTGCAAAATATATCATTCTTTTAATGTAGCTACAAAATATGCATTCAGCCCAGTTTAAAAATTTGTTTTTTGTAAATGGGGAATTTTTTCAAAAAAGGCTTGATTTAGGAAAAATTTTTGAGCTAAAATTACTTAAATATTTTTTATAGTGGTAAATTGAAAATTTAAAAATTCCCCTTTACAGTAAAAACTGAGTTGGGGACTTTTGCGGAAAAAAGCACTGATTTGGGGAAAATTTCAGAAATTTTGGAGAAATTCACGTTTGACTATCTGGCAACACTGGAGTCAGAACCGCAAGCAATCCCTACTGTATCGTAGTTTCAGGTGTATAATCAGAGTATCGAACAGGGTTGCCAGTTTGGCTTCCAATTTTTATCAGAAATTTTAAATTCGAGCAGGAAATTTTGAAAGACAGACCTTTACTTTAACTGATGGCTAAATCTCTCTTATAAATAAACTATAAAATACTATTTTTTATTTCTGGTATAAACACTAAATTTCCGAATAAAAAGGGAAGCCAAACAGGCAACCGTGGGATCAAACAATCATGTTTGATCCTTTTAACTTTCTTAATCCGTGCCGTGCATCCGGAATACTAGAGGTGTTAACGTTTGAGAATCACTTTTTCAAAATAGCAGTCTTAGTTAAATAAATCGTAGAAATCTGTGATTGAATATGGCGAAATTTAATATTCGAAATAGTTTTAATGAGAGATAAACATCTATAGTCACCGTAAGCGGTTAAGTCTATTAACTTTTCTTTTACGCAATTCCAGTATCCATAAATAATAGCGGAATCCAGTGTCAATATGTATAAAATGTGAATTTTAATATTTCACCTTTCATATCTTTTTAATTAAAATTGGTATCCCAAAATGTATCTTTTACAGAATTTCCAATCTTTAGTCACCGGATTTTTAAAAAAGAAATTTTTGCTTAATTGAATCGGGAAAATGCTCGGCTTAAATAAGGCAAAATTTACAATATAATTTTACTGGTGAGAGCAATCACCGATTCTGAGCACCTTACGCGGCACGAATACCGGTGTCTCGTCCCCAAGCAGTTAAAGCTTCTTCACACTTTTTTACAATTAAAATAAACATAACTTGAACCTGAAAAAGCATTTAATTTAATGACATCTCGATCTTAAATGATTTTTATTTAATTTTATTTAATAAAATTTCTATTATTCCTTGATTTGGAAAAAAAGGAAGGTTGGCAGTTATATTTTTGGAAATATAAAGTTTCCTGTAATCTAGAAAAGTACGTAATTAAATAAATAATTTCTTCACCGGAAAAAGGAACAAATTTAGTTTTAATGAGTTAAAAAAAAACGTTTTTGTAACATCGAGTCATTCTTAACCCTTTCCGAAGCGCTGTACCCAGGTCGGGATACCCAATTATAATTCTAAACGTGCAAACGGGCCCGAGAATATGTTAATAAAATCTTGCATTAACAATGAAAGTATAAAGTACCACGATTTTCATTTCTAAAAAAGTCGTATGTAAATTTCGGTTTAGGTCGATGTTTTCATCATCTTACAACAAAATTTGTCTGTGCCGGAAAGGATTAGCCTTTTAAATCACGAAGATCTGCTTCTTAATCACGGCAGATAGCATAGTAAAATTTATAGAATGCGGAAAGCTGGTGGGTAGATCCACTTGAACTCCATGATGCAAATGATGCAGTGGATCAGTGAATGGAGAAAGAAAGAAGTTTAGCAGAGTTCGTGTGCCTCAGGAGGTTTAAGAGGTTTGTCTATAAAATTTTTCATAAAATAACGGTTGTTGTATCTAAACACAGAATTTTGTTTAGTTAAATAAAACAAATATCACTTTACGAAATTTCTGTTATTCTATCCGTTCAGCCTACGAAACTTGTGTAAGAACCTATTATGTTTGTTAAAAAATGAAGAAATATATTTATTTCTTTGTGATTAAACACAATTCATATTGTAGATTTTCAATTATCTGACTTTATAGGTACCAGAAATGGAAAATAGACAATTTGGAGGCCATTACAGTAGAATGACGATTAATCATACTCTGGAATACATTTTTCAAACTCAGACAAAAATAACACTTATTTTATGAGGAAATAAGCATCAGTGCTGCCAATTCTTGGTTTTGATCCAAAGCCAAAAACATTCAGCTATATAGAAATAAAGTAACAATATAAAAAAAATATCAAATATTTTAGTTTATATGTGAGTTAATTATATATACATTTTGAATCAATAACTAGTGTAACCTGCATATAATGCTCAATTGTTGGCCCGATTGGATTAGATATTCTTTCTAAGTACACAACTAACTTACATAAATAAAATGATGAAATATTAAGTTCGTTATCCAGACAGTGTTAATTACATCACAATTTTCGAAAAGAATTTTTTAACTGTTTGATAGTAGAAAATTATTACAAATTCTAAGAAATTTTTTTTATCTAAAAATAAAAAATAAATCAAGGATCTCTAATCTGAAATAGCGGTGCCAGGCTCTTTAGAAATTCAAAAGGAGTGTATGAACATTGGGCTTCACAAGCTACATCACACGTATTATTAATAAAGTTATTAATAAAGAGGAGGAGGCATATTACGGCATACCCAGGGTGGGCACGGTTACTACATTTCTCACTCTTAATTTTCGAAAGGTCATCTTCAAATTATTTTATTGCCGAATTTAACAATATCACCTGTTAAATAACATGAAGCTTTATGTTTGAATTTATTGGTTGCAAAGTACAAATCATACATGTCCTGGACATGCCTGAGAATTCCTGGGTTAAATCGTAGAATTTGTAACACATTTCTGCAATCAGATAACACGAAAAATAATTTTGAAACATTTCTGATAACACTGAATGCAATCGGAAAAAAATATTTTAATGCTACAGTGGAGCTATGAATAAAGAGGAGGGTACATATAGTGTAGTTTCTATAGGTTTCGAGTGAAGTAACTAGCGATGTTGCCACAAAAGGGCAGTTCTTGTTTCTTCACATCGCATTAACCCCTTGGGGACGAGCGACACGTATACGTGCCGCATGAAGCGCTCAGAATCCTTGTTTTTCCTCACCAGTAAAATTTTACTGTAAAATTTGCCTTATTTAATCAGCGCATTTTCTCGATTCAACAAGACACAAATTTCTGGTTTTAAAAAACGGTGACAAAAGATTAAAAATTTCGTAAAAGGCTCCAGTCCCGAAGGGGTTAAGGCCTGTTTAATACCGAAAGAATCTTCCATCAATACAAAAGAATAAAGCTAACTTTTAATTCAGTAGGATTTAGATTGAATTAGATAATTAGAATAGGCTAATTCCATGCGTACTTGTAGTGTAAGCAGTGTTACCAGATTGATGACATTTTTGTCCCCAGATTGTTGATTGTCACAGCTTTTAGGTAGCTTTCATTACAAAAAGCTACCTATTGCAGCCGTTCGGAGAAA
Source organism: Maratus speciosus (assembly GCA_963932465.1). Lineage (NCBI taxonomy): Eukaryota > Metazoa > Arthropoda > Arachnida > Araneae > Salticidae > Maratus > Maratus speciosus. The sequence continues at coordinate 1,017,527 of CAWVRF010000119.1, read as the reverse complement.
AGCGATTTCAAAACATTTTGGTATATTTTCATCGATCATGACCCACAGACTCCAAAACAACCCTCCGTTCAAATATTGATATATATATCTGATTTTTGTCACACTGTAACTCTCGTATTTATGAACCGATTTGGATGAAATTTCGTGTTTACATAGTACATATCAATGTCTCGACCGAGTTCGTTGGCCAGCTTCATCCGCCATCTTGTTTCAAAATGGCGGCCATTTAATTTTTTTTTTTAATTTAAAATTTGAAATGTGGTACCAAAAAATTGAAAATAAAAAATATTTTTTTTATGTATTTGACCTTGATACAAAGATTCCGGAGAAGTTTTTGTTTCGTTTATATCTTAAAAAATGGCTGTGTTATAGAACTTTGAATTTCTGGCGTGGCTGGCATTTTGAAATGACCTGATTTTTGTCACGCGATAACAGGCGTCTTTATTAATCGATTTGGATGTACCTTGGTTTATACATAGTACATACCAATGTCTCGACCGACTTCGTTGACCAGCTTCATCCGCCATCTTGTTTCAAAATGGCGGCCATTTAAATTTTTTGAAAAAATTTAAAATTTGAAATGTTGCACCAAAAAATTGAAAATTAAAAAATATTTTTTTCTTATGTGTTTGAACTTGATACAAAGATTCCGGAGCAGTTTTTGTTTCGTTTATATCTTAAAAAATGGTTGAGTTATAGCACTTTGAATTTCTAGCGTGGTTGGCATTTTGAAATGACCTGATTTTTGTCACGCGATAACAGGCGTGTTTATGAACCGATTTGGATGTATCTTGGTTTATACATAGTACATACCAATGTCTCGACTGAGTTCGTTCGCCAGCTTCATCCGCCATCTTGTTTCAAAATGGCGGCCATTTAAAAAACATTTTAATTTAAAATGAGGTACCAAGAAATTCGAAAATGAAAAAGATTTTTTTTGTATGTGTTTGACCTTAATACAAAGATTCCGGAACATTTTTTGTTTCGTTTATATCTAGAAAAATGGTTGAGTTATAGCATTTTGAATTTCTATTAAGGCTGACATTTTGAAACGACCTGATTTTTGTCACGCAATAACAGGCGTATTTATGAACCGATTTGGATGTAAATTGGTGTGCACATAGTAAATAAGAATGTCTAGACCAAGTTCGTTGTCCAGCTTCATTCGCCATCTTGTTTCAAAAGAGCTGCGATTTAAAAAAAATAATTAAATTTAAAATTTAAAATGAGGTATCAAAAAATTGGAAAATGAAAAAAGTTTTTTTTATGTGTTTGACCTTGATACAAAGATTCAGGAGCAGTTTTTGTTTCGTCTATATCTAAAAAAAAGGTTGAATTATGGCACTTTGAATTTCTAGCATGGCTGACATTTTGAAACGGTCTGGTATTTGTCACGCGATAACACGTGTATTTATAACCCATTTCGATATAAGTAAACATGTGGATAATGTATAGCAATGTCTTGCCCAAGTTCGCTGGGCAGCTTTATCAGCCATCTTGTTTCAAAATGGCGCCCAGTACATAAAAAATATATATATATTTAAAGTAAGGTGCAAAAAATTTAGAAATTGGAAAAGGTTTTTTTGTTTAGTATTTGACCTTGATACAAGGATTCCGGAATATTTTTTGTTTTTGTCTTTATATTAAAAAATGGCTCAGATATAGCAGTTTGAATTTCTAATGTGGGTGACATTTTGAAAAATCTGTTTTTTTGCCTGCGACAGCACTCGTATATATCAACCGATTCCGATGTGAGTGAACATGTGCACAGGAATTACTAAGGTCTCGACCAAGTTCACTCGTTAGCCTCATCCACCATGTTGCCTTAAAATGGCAGGCGTTTCAAGATATCACCGAACATGGCAACCAAATATAAGTTACCTTAAGTAAAAGCAGCTTGGATAAAGCTGACTGATTTCGCGAAATTCTCATTCATAATGATTTAGTATTAATAAAAATTAGTATTGACTCTCCTATAAGCGGTTTCCACTAAATTGAGCTTTGTGCGTTTGAATAATATAAGCTGGCTTAGAAAATAAATAAATAAATAAATAAATAAATAAGGAATATGAAAGCTACCTCTTCCTCCCGGCACTGGCAGGAAGGACTTTTTTGAAATAGAAATATTCGGCATACTTAAAAATAGATTAAAAATTTTGCAAAATACGACAAATTATACTATTTTAAAAAAGTGGTGACTGTCAAATAATCTGAATTAAAAAAGTCCCCAATTTGGCAACACTGAGTGTAAGTCACCTAGGTGCAAATTGCTATAATGTTTCGCTACCAGTATTTTAGAACGGAAAACTTGACTTGTTTTATCGGAGCTATCTCATTAACTGAATAAGGCGTAGAATACTTTGTGAAAATAACGGTGGCCCGAAAACATAGCGGTTATCATCTATGTGACTTACACAACAAAGACCCATGGAATTAGCCAATATCAAAGTTTCATTCTTAAAGGCAGCAAGTTACTCCTTCGAAAATGAAGAGTACTGAATATATTATTTATTTATTCAATAGTAAATCTAGTGGCTTTCGTTGCGCAATAGTTGAAATACGGCAAGTGGTATTTGTGTGCCTATTTTTATTCGAAGAAATGACACTTCTACTGATAGCTCAAAAATTACTAATTAAGCCAAAGTTTGACGAAACTTCATTATTACACTGCTTGAGGTGTAAATGAGACTGAAATTAATGAAAAGAACTAAAACTTATTCTAAATAAATGATAAATTAGAATGTATTTCGAAAGTTTTCACTCATTTCAGTCTACATTTGAAGTTTTGAATATTTTAGAAACAACTCTTAGCAAGCATTAACATTTTAAAAGTAGCCATGGTAAAATATTACAAGCTTCTAGTCTAACGTCAACAACCCCCTTGATGCTGGTAGTGGGCACGAACGTAAAATATAGTGCATATTTGAACACGGACTGTCACCATCAATTTGTCAACATCACATTTGAAATCGGTTTGGTATTTTCTGGGATTCCATATAAGTCGTAATGCAAAAAGTTTTTGGAATGCTTTTCGCTCATTTTGCGCTTTTAAATTTCGAATCTTTTAGAAACAGTTCTTCCATAGCCTTCACATCTTAAAAAACGTTCTACCATTCCAAAAGTTATGTAACTGCATGTAAAAATTTAACAGAAATCGCAATTTAGACCACTTTTAGGACTCGCTTCGCTTATTTCAAATTTTTATATTTCGATTTTGTCCTTAAAGGGAATTTACATTTTATAACTACCATAACAAATTTTACGTTTCTACCTCCTTCAATATTGAAAAAAATCCCAGTTTTAGAACATTTTCTGCTCCTGCACCCCCCACGTTTTCGTAGTGGCACCGACATAAAATATAGCCTATTTTGGGGGTCACCATCAATTTGAAATCGGTTTGGTATTCCCTGAGATTCCATATAAGTCCTAATTTGGAAAGTAAAGCTTTTCGCTCATTTAACCCTTTTAAATTTCGAAATTTTTAGTAACTGTTCTTGGAGATCATTTACGTCTTATAAGTATCTACCATTTCAAATTTCAAGTTTCTATCTTTAACAGTTCCATAGAAATCGTAATTCAGGACCGTTCCCCAACAGTTTCTAGGACCCTTTTCGCTCATTTTTAACCTTTTAAATTATGAATTAATTTACAAACTGTTCTTTGAGAGCATTTACATTTCAGAAGTAGCTACTATGCCAAATTTCAATTTTCTGTGTTTAACAATTCCATAGAAATCTTAATTTACAACGTTTTTAGAACGCTTTTCACGCATTTTGGCGCCATTTAGTTGTGGACTTTTTTATAAACTGTTCTTAGAGAGTATTTACATCTGAAAAGTAACAATCATGTCAAATTTCAAATTTTTAGTAACTTATCATGTTGTTCATTTACATCTTATAAGTATCTACCACGTCAAAATTCAAGTTTCTATCTTTAACAATTCCATAGAAATAGTAATTCAGAACCGTTCCCTAACCGTTCTTAGAACGCTAATCGCGCATTTTCAGACTTTTAAATTTGGAACTTTTTACAGTCTATTCTTCGAGAGCATTTACATCTTAGAAGTATCTACCATGCAAAATTTCAAATTTTTATCTTTAACACTTCCAGAAAAATCCTAATTCAGAACGTTTTTAGAACGCTTTTCGCACAATATCACTTCGTTTAAATTTCGATTCTTTTGTGAACTGTTCATAGAGTTTATTTAGATTTTATTAGTAACTACCATGCAAAATTTCAAATTTTTAATAACTATTCTTGTTACGTCTTGTATTTCATTTACGTATGTATCGTCATTTACGTCTTGTAAGTATCTACTACGCAAAATTTCAAGTTTCTATCTTTTACAGTTCCAATGAAATTGTAATTCAGAACTGTTCCCTAACAGTTTTTAGAACACTTTTCGCGCATTTTCACCCTTTTAAATATGGAATTTATTAGAAAGTGTTCTACGAAAGGATTTAGATCTTATAAGTATGCCCACAGTATACCTGCCATGTAAGGCACACTTATTTGGTAGGTATACTTAGGAAGGTATACCACGGTAGATATACTTAACCCTCTGTCTACCAGAAGGGTCCAATGGACCCGACATGTACATTCAAAATATTTATTCAAACCAGAAATTTCTTCAAAACAAACTAAATTTATAAATCAGACAATAATAAGTTAAATAAACAAATTAAATAGTTTTAAGTAAACATTCTGGTGTAGAATGTTTTTATAAAACTTGAGTAAAATTTTCGGTAGTTCTAGGGTTAAAAGTATATCTACCATGCGAAATTTCAAGATTCTATCTTTAACAATTCTATCGACATTTTACTTTAGAACGTTTTTAGAACGCTTTTCGCGCATTTTGACCCCGTTTAAATATCGAATTTTTTATAAACTGTTCTTAGAGAGTATTTACATATTATAAGTTACTACCATGCGAAATTTCAAATTTCTAGGTCATACATTATCACAAAAGTTGCATTTAAAACGTTTTTTTCTTCTGTAACCCCCACTACCAACCCACACTCTGAGGTTATTTGCACCGACATAAAATATAGTCTATATTGGAAATGGGACATTCACCATCAATTTGTCACCATTACTTTTGAAATTGATTTGATAGTATTAGAAATTATATCCTGTAAATACATTCTACATATTATATTTTGCAAATAAACAACTGTTACTTCTTTATAATATTAGTATGGATTTATTTATTTCGAGAAGTATCAATTATAGCGATTTGAAGAGCTCACTGAACTAGTTTTAATGCTACACAGCACAAATGTTTCATTTGAAAGTAAATTTTCTATACGCATATTTAGGCTTAGATACCACAAATTTTGAAAACTAATTATTTTCCTTGTTTCCTAGCAGACTTTTGTGATTGCATGAAACGAGTAGTTTTATTCAAATATAGTGGTAACCGAGGATTAAATTTATTTAATAAGGGTTAAATTTTTGTTAATTTACAGATGCATGGCTGCGCAGGCAGGGTTCGTACGGGTGCTTGAATTTCATGACTAAGAAATTCTTCATTACCAATATTTTCTTATGGAAAATCTCTCCTGAAATAAGGCGAAATATCGTCCGTTTAAACTTTATTTATTTTTCTATAAAAAAATTCTGATATTGGGCCTTGAAAATAACGGTACCCGTTCGAACCCTGGCAGGTAGGGTTAAGTGATTGTGAATTTTAAACTTTTCTTGGGAAATTAATTTATTTGTGTTACTAACAATATTATAGAAAAGACTTAAAATACTTATTTGGCAATACTACACATATAAATTCATTTCCGGATTGCTATTGATTCAACTTCTATAAATTTGTGTACACCTTCTATTATATTTACAATTCTATATTGAAATAAATTTAGTAACTTTATGTATTATAAAAATATAGAAAAAAGTCTTGTAATCCTCTCGTTCTGACAAAAAAAAAAAAAAAAAAAAAAAAAAAAAAAAAAAAAAAAAATCCAGCAACCTACCTTGAAAATAATGGGCTGCTCTGGTTATTCAAAAACACTTAGTCGGAAAATTCGGATATCCTATAATCTAGAATAATACACGAATAAATAAATTTCGAACCGGAAAAAGTAACAAATTCGGTTTTTATGTATTTACAAATGAACCTCTTACTTTCATTTCTTTTCATGTAAAGTGCATCAGTTCTAGTACATCTGCTGCTTTTCAGCGACAGATAACAACATAAAATTTACGTAAACAATATTTTAAAATGGTGGCCATTGGTCAGAATTCAGTGTTCCGTAATGTACCGTAATTTACGGCATGTAATCGGAGGATCAAACCATGTTTGATCCCCTTAGGATTCTTAATCCGTGTCGTGCATCCGGAATACTAGATGTGTTTACTTTTGAGAATCACTTTTTTCGAAATAGCAGTCTTAGTTTAATTTAATCGTAGAGATCGTTAATCTCTGACTGAATTAGGTGAAAATTAATATTCGAAATAGTTTTACTTAAAGATAAGCATCTTTAGTCCCCGTAACTGGTTTAAGTCAGGGTTAATCTTCAGGGTTCTTAAGCTTTTATTTCACGCATTCCAATATCCATAAATAATAGCTGTATCCAATGTCAATATGTATGAACAAGTGAATTTTAATATTACACTTTTTATATCTTTTTAATTAAAATTGGTATCCCAAAATGTTTTCCGTCTCGCCTATGCTTACAAATTGTGTATTTGTTGATCTACTACAGGAAGGTATCTCTTAGGTTTTATTCGAACCAGACTCCTTCTAACCAGAACAGGTATCCTAAACTTAAACTCCTCAAATGAAATAACAATACCTTTATCTAAAAAAACTATATTTATGTAACTGCGCGATTGCATAAGGCGTGATTTTCTCTAATAAAATACTGGTGTTTATCTGACCTAAAGTAAGACAAATTTCTTGATCTGTATGAACCCTGTAGCAGCATGTAGCGAGGGGAAGAATAAACTGTTTTTGTATTCGAATGAAGCATTCGGGCATGCACTAAAAGCATAGCTGCCAAGATACTTTTTTTTTTTAATTCATATTCTATCAGAAGTTCATCGAATAAAATTTTCTTCTTTTAATTAGAATTAATTTAAGAAATCCATAAAAATACAGAAAATCTTCTTTTCTTCACAGTTGCTGAAGATAATTGATTAAAAAAGTTACAAATGTTGGCAACTATCAGTATGTTTCTTTTCTTTTTTTTTGCCAAATTTCTGGTGGTACTTGAATAAAAATATATACAAAGGTTGGAAACAATTTTCTGTGCATGCTCGAATGAATCATTCGATAGTAAAATCATTCATTCTGCCCAACACTAGTAACGTGTGTGGTAATTACAATCATATATATTAAAGCGTAAATCTGATTCTGTAAGATCAGACTCAAATATTCACGCATTTGCGCATGCGTGAAGCTAAATTTACTACATCTTTCATTTACGGGAAAGGTAGAGCAAGTATGGTTAGCAGGGTGGTCTAAAGCACCAAGTTTAAAGCTCTGAACATTTGTAGATGACGCATGTTCCAGCCCAATGCCCGGCCAAATGATTTCTGCACCATTTTTAGCGATGGTTCATTTCAATAATGAGATATTTTATTAAGAGGAGAAGTTATATGATTTTGATTTTTTTAGTATTTGAATAGTTTATTATTAAATAAAATGTAACACTCAAAAATATTTTGAAAAAATCATAAATTTATATTTAAATATTTAACCTAAAGTATTTTGCATGTAATTATCAAATAAATTGAGCTGATCTACAACTTTTTTTGTATTTTTTGATTATTATCAAGAATATATAGGTGTGTGAGTCAGAAGGAAAAATTTACCATTCTTTTCCGTAAAATAATAATAATAATAATAATAATAAATAAATAAATAAATAAAATGGAAAGAAAGGAAAATATTCATATAAAAACTATAAAATAAATTATATTGATATCCATGGTTTAATATTTAAAAAAATAAGAAAAAAGTAAAATAAAGTTCAAGTAATAAAAAAATATATATTATAAATCGTTAGTTATACCAAGTTTCAAAATTAAGCTTTTAGAGAATGAGACTGATATAAATAAAAATCATGGCAGCTTTTAAAGGTCGTGCAGTTAAATAAATAAATAAATAGATATTGTTATTTAAAAAGAGAGAGAGAGAGAGAGAGAGACCGTAGTAAGTAAAAAAAAAATAAAAATGCTCTGCCGAGTATATTTTGGTAAATTTCTGATAAAAGGCAAGCAGAATTGGCTGTAAATTATAAACTTAAAGTTTTTTCACTTCATTCAATAGGTTAGTTAATAAAAAATATATATTATAAATTGATAGTTGCATCAAGTTAAAAAATTCGGCTTTTAGAGAATGAGACTGATATAAATAAAATTCATGGTAGCTTTTAAAGGTCGTGTAGTTAAAAAAAAAAAAAAGTTATTGTTATTTTTTCAACAAAAAAAAAATTAGAATGTAGTAAGTAAAAATAAATTCTAAGCTCAGTATTTTTTGGTAAATTTCTGATAAAAGGCAAGCATAATTGGTTGTAAATTATAAACTTAAAGTTATTTCACTTCATTCAAATTGTTAGACTGACAGCAGCCTCTAGCTCGCCCTCAAGAAATCAGAATCACTTATGCAATATAAACATTTGTCACGATTTCAATAATTAATTTAAAAGCAACTAATTCAAAATTCAAGAATTTTTGTAATGGAACATTCAAGTTATTTACCGTCAAATCTTGATGAGTACTATCTAGTTATATTTTGTTTAAGTAATCTATTTAAAATGCTTCGGATCAGTCTATCTGTGTTGTAAATCAGTGTAATACTAAATCAGCGTTCGATATTTCTCCAATGACAAATAATTAAAAAAAATCTCTGAAAGTTTTGAACAACATATGAGATAATTCTGAAATAAATTTACTGTTTTGTGAACTTATTCATTTAACTGAAATTGATTATAACAATCTAGCATAGTAACTATTAGAATAAATAACTTTTTTAGAAAAGCTCATTTAATTTGAACGTTTTAGTTTTAACAAACCAAGCTTAATATTTTTAATACTTTTAATACGTGGATATCTGCAGTTTAATAACGGCAGGTGCGAAAGTAAAACTTACATAATTTAGAAAGCTGGTGTGTATCCATCAATACCGAACAAATGAACAAATGTTTCATGGTATCGGCAGTAGGAAGAAGTGTAAGAGCCTATTGATTTTATTTAAAAATACAGTTCCATTTATCCTTTTGTACTTATAAGGAATACACAAATAAGTTTCTATGCCTGAAAAAAAGTAACTAATTCAATTTAAATGTCTTTTTTTTAATGTTCTGGGATTCTGTAAAGTTAGACAAAATTTAACTCGAGATGATCTGCTTCTGCTTCACAGCAGATAACAAAGTAAAATAAGCATCTAATGATAACTACCGTTCAGAAAGGTTGACTCTTCATAAAAACTACTTTGCAAATGGTCCTGGGTGTCTGTTACATAAAGAGGTGTAAAAGCCTATTCAGTTTGTATAACAAAATAAATTATAGTTTGCATTTATCAATTTACGATTAAGAATAATTATTGTTGTAGACTCTTAGTTATCCGAAAATCTAACGATCATGGTTACGTTGTTTATTTTCAATCGTTAGGTTATAGGAATGGCATTATTGCAAGTTGATTATTGTTTAACGAACTTTCTATTGCTCGAATGTAGGCTTCCATTATAAAAAATCGCTGATCAGTCGCTGGGAAAACCATTATAGGCTACAGTTTGTTTATTCTTTATATATATTACAAAACGTTTCACTGAATGTTTTTCTTACAGTTAATTTCAATATTTATTTTAATATATTTAATTATTAGTCACTATTTGGAATTGAACGTAATTGTCGGCGCTAAACTTGTCTAGAGTTCATGAAAGATGGCGAACTATAATAAGAATATTGTATTTTAGACATAAAAAATTCCATGTGAAAGTTCGGCATTTTAGCTACCGTGTTTTGGCACAAATATTGATTCTTATAATGAATTACAAATGTTTGGAAGGAATATCCAGTATTTTCACGGGATTTAACAAACAAAAACAGTTTGCTGGAAACATAGAGTGAAACCCCTAATAATTGAGACCTAACCAGTTACTGACATTTAAAAAAAAAAAGCACATGTAACAGGATTAAGGTATTTACTCGTACAGTAGATAAAAATTATTTACGTAAAAACGCATGTAAAATTATCATAAATGTATGAGAACCAAATATATGTAAAACGTCGCAGTGAAAAGGGGAGGGTTAAGAACAAAAAGCGGGTGCGTGCACTTCACGAAATTCCCGCGATCTTTTCTCAGCGATCTTCCCGCGATCTTAATGCAGTTACATGTTGCATATCAAACTTGATGTTTGTTTTTCTATATTTTTAAAATGAACTCGAAAATTACACGTAAGTAGCTTTAATTCAGCATTGATTTAACAAAATTATTATTTTAAGTTAAGGAATTAAAGCCAAATTATTGTTTGAATACTAGGGGTGATTTTTAGAAATATATTTTTTTTTTGGGACCAGAAGTTCATGGGTTCCACCGTGTTTCACTGTTACTTGTTTGGCAATCTAAAATACACATTAGAAAATACTTTGTGTGGTGAGAGGTTTCCGATATGTGCCTGTTTTTTTACCCCTTTTCAGATTTGTAAAACGTTCTAAGATATGGTATCCTCTTTAAAGTATGAAATCAAAGAATTAGTACTGTAATGAAAATAATTTTTTTTGAGAAAACTAATTAATCAGGGCTAATTCCATGGGTTTTTGTAGTGTAAGTCACATAGATAATAACTGCTATGCTTGTTGGCCACCGTTATTTTCAAAATGTTTGCTTCGCCTTATTCAATTAATGAGACATCTCTGATAAAATGTCACATTTTACCGTTCTAAAATACTGGTAGCCAAAAATCGTAGCCTGTGACTTACACTACAAGTACTCATGGAAATAGCCTCAGATAAAACTTAAGTAGGAAGTAGAAATATTAGGCAAAAATATAAAAATATTGCTCGTAAAATGAAGAAGAAATGATAGAAGACTCACAGATTGCCAAATTACTTTAGATCTCAAGGGCACTTTTGAAACAAATATTTTTATTTCTAAAAAATATTTTTTTCTAACTCTGAGACAGCAGGAGGAACATAAAAAAAAAAAAAAAAAAAAAATCTGTGAAAGTAAAATTCAAACGATGCCGGGAAAAAGTTTGAGATCCTTTGCAAAACCATAATATAAATGAATTATTACACGATACATTTTGTAGCGTGGGAGATAATGCCAAGGGAGTGAAGCCTGATCATCGCACTCTGAATACTAGCCTTGAGCGCTGACGCAAAGATGGCGGCGGCCGGAGGCGGATTTTTTTCAGCATTTGCATGGCCCCTTCAATTTTGTTACCAATAATTCTTAAAAGAATTTCCGCTTTATTTTTCTTGGATTAAACAATTCAAAGAAATCTTTTATAAAATTGCTGGTGTCTAAATTTAAGGGACCGTGCATACGTTTAAAAAAATCCGCCTTACGCAGCCGCCATTTTTGTGTCAGCGCTCAGATCTCGTATTCAGGTGGCGGTGGCCTGATATTGTAAAGCGAATTAACATATAGGGTCAATAAAATAAAAAATAAGTACCTCAAATAAACAGTATCCCTTAAAAATAAATCGTACTCGAGAAATTGCATTAATTTATGACAATAAAATGCCGATGCAGTATTATACGGGCCGCTGATTTTCGAAGAGAGGCAAGTCTATTTTCTGTGAAAAAATTGTTAAAGCTAAAACTTATAACTTAACATAAAATTTATGTTTTTAAACAATTCACAAAGATATCTTTTAATATCAGTACCAGTTTGTCCCTAACAATGTATTTGGCTAGCCATAATTTAAATGCGTTGTATTTCAAAGGAAGGAAAGACCATTTTGAATAACATTAATTTTTAGGTTGCACAATATGTTAATATCATGCACAAGAACAGTCAGAATTTCATAGTGAAATCGTTAAACATCTTCGCTATTTAAATGATGAAATATATTCATATATATAAATTATATGGCGTGCAACTTATTACAGAATATTTTTTGCACTTTTTTCCTATAAAATTAAATTTATTTTTTGTTTTAATGTAATTTTTCCAAAGGAGAATGAAATCTATACTAATAAGACTAAATTTCGCTCTGTTTGTGTGTCTGTCTGTGTGCGATGGCTAGCAAAATCTACGGCACGTACGAGACTCAAACTTTGTGTGAGGATAGTCGAAGACCTCTCCTGGTACATATAAATTGCAGAATTTCACATTTCTAATAATTAGTTGAGAAATTAATTAAAATCCGCAAATTAAAAGAATGGAAAAGAAATCATAATTCAACAAAAACATAGATTTTTATCAAACCGCAGAATATTTCTTCGAAAACTGGAAGAGAGGGGGAATGGTTAATAGAATTATTCCGCTGCTAGGGCGATAAATGTACTGGGCTTTTTAAAAAAGACTGTATTTTAAATTCTATTGGTCCTAAAAATTCGAAAATTACACAGACAGACGCTTAAAATAATCCCCTTTCACAAATTCTAAAAATTATTTTTATACTCCTGTAAACAGTTGACAAAACCATTAAAAATCCATTTACAAAATCTCTTTTATTTCCGTTCATAGAAGCACAGATTTTTGAGAAATCTCTTACAGCAATAGCAGGTTTTTGAATAGAAAACGACTGGCTACGGAATAAAAACCCCAAACCGCAAATGATTTTTATACTAGGGTTCTTTGGACGCCATTAAAGTTTTTTAAATACACCATTTAGATATTTTAAAGCTATGCATCTAGCCCTATCTTTAAACGCTGTTCAATAATATCTAAATTTTATAAATATCGATCCGCGAGTTTTTTGTTTTATAAAAAAAAATCCATTTTGAAAAAGGAAAAGGAATGCTTTGTTGAAACGTGAATTTGTTAAAATTAAGAAAACTAACGAACCGATTGATTTGGAACTTTTAGATAGTTTATAATACATAATAAAGATTTTAAAAAGTAAGGGCATCCAATTTCTGGGAGGAAGAGGGCTGCGATCAAATATTTAAAACAGTACCGTTATCTACCGTTTAATATGCAGTTTTTTGACGGATCCCTGGGAGGCACTTTACTTATTTAATATAAAAATTTCTAAAGTGTAGTTACCATTATTTAGAATTGTAATCTCAGTAAATCTCTTAAATTGTTCCTTTAGTCCATCACCCCCTTTACTAATATATGTACGAGTAAGTTGTTTAACGGAGTTTCGTTCGGAAGCAGTTTTGTTAAGAGTAGTGTTACGCCCACTGGTGGTGGAATATGGAACTAAAAAATTCGAGATTGGTTTTTTGCATGATTTTGCAGTGCGTAGGCAGCATGCCTGTTAAACCTTCATATAATATATCATCGGAAAACTCTCTAACAATTCTTTCATTATGAACCTTTCTACCGCCTCACTCTAATTTATACATCCCGGGGTTGAATTTTCTAACTAAGCTCCTAATTAATCTACAGCAAGAGGCACCGATATAAAATATAGCTTATGATGAAGCAGTGAAAGTCACTATCAATTTACAACCATTAATTATCAAATCGGTTTGGTATTTCTTGAGATTCCATATAAATCTTTTTTTAAAAAAAGTTTTAGAACGCTTTTCGCTCGTTCCACCCTTTTGAATTTGGAATTTTTTAGAAACTGTCCTTAGAGAGCATTTTCATCTTATAAGTATCTACCATGCCCAATTTGATTTTTCTATCTTTAGCTATTCCATGGGAAATTCAATTTAGATAGTTTTAAGAGCACTTTTTTCGCATTTTCAAACTACTTAAATTTAGAATTCTTTATAAACTGTTCTTAAAAAGTATTTGGGACAAAACAATTTATGTCCTTTTCCCAAAAGATAAATAAATATATATATATTTAAGTATTCTGTTTTCAACAAATACAATTTTTTCTGTGTTTATATGTATACAACCTATATAAAATCAGTTCCAGCATCGCTAAATTCATAGTTACTATAAATAGATAAAAATACAGTCACCTAAAAATACCTTATCCCCTAACTTAATTTTAATTCCTAAATGGCACATATGCACAAGAATATGGAATGAAAAATTCCTTTTTATTAAGTATGTGAAAAAAAAAATTTTGCTTATTTTGAAATAAATTTGTTTGTAAATTATGGTGTCACCATTCATTTCTGCATTTTACGAATAGAAGTACCTTGTCCCAGAAAGGCTTGAAGGTTAATATTGTACTGGACAATATCCACTCAATTCACAACATTTATATTTCTATCAAAATATTATTTCTAGTCTATTATATAATCATTAGTGTATTAGACTTCAATATGTAATTTTATATTCAAATGAAAACAGTAATGTAGATTAATTTATATGAAAATATGAAACCTCTGTTACTTGTATTTAGCATTACAGCCAAAATTTTCAAATCCCCGTACTATATATATTTTAAATAGTCAAATGGTTTTAATATATTGAAAGAAGAGATGCCTTTTGATGTTTTGGGAACATTTTTTAAGAGCTACTGATATACAACAAGAGAAAAATAGAGAAAAAGTGCGAGCAACAGAAATTATGCATGTAGTACAGGGGTTACATTTTTGTAACAGAAGTTAAATTGAGCAACACGAATTAGACAGTAATAATCTAACAACAATGGCACCACTGAAGAACTGTGATGGATTTCTATTACGCACATGAATTTTAAACTACATTTTTGTTAATTTATCTACACCTGTTACAAATATGTACTAACAGAAGTTACAGGTAGCAAATGTTACATTTAACAAAGAAAAAATATAGTATTTTCTATAGTTTTACAAAAATATGTAAATCTGACATTTATTTAAAATACGTTATCTTAATTTCATATAATAAAAATAAAACTTTAATTAAAATGACAATATTTTAATTTAAAATTTATGTAAGATAGGTTACAAACAGAAAAAACACTAATCTCGAATTCAGATATTTCAGCTTACTGACCATATATGTGCAGAGCAAATTCAAAATGGCTGTATCATATCATTTCTAATATATTTACCTACACGTAGGCGCAGTAGTAACGTCTGTACGAAACAATGGAAGTCATTTCTTTGGTAAGAAAAGTTACAGTAACAGATATTACAATTTCAAAGTACAAAATTTAATCTTAACCCCTTGAGGGACAAGCAAAAATGTCTCTAAATATTCAATTCTCACCGGAAGAATCGGAATTTTTTATTTTTAAATAAGGAAAAGCAATTTTTCGACGATTTTTCCCCCAAAGATAAAAATATAAAATTTACATACAATTTTCTGGTGAGAATCTTATTTAAATTAGGTGGGATATATTTTATCCCACCGCCCCTCAAGTGGTTAAAATATAACAATAATAAATAAATATTTTAGTGTTCCGGGCCTAACTAGTTAAAATACTATGTTTTATGATTACATAAAACCAGTTAAAAATGTAATTTTAAATATTATTAGTTAAAAACCTAAATTGAAAACTATGCTGTCCCGACAGACTGTTTTGTTAGTCAGGATGAATAAAATTGGATAATTTAAATTAAAAAAAAAATATCTTTTTAAATAATTTTTTGTTTACTAATGAAGTCCTTACTGATTGTTTTAACCCTTTCGAGGGCGGTTTCCTTAAAAAAAGGACACCTTATTTTAATTTCAAAACTGACAAACGGCACCAAGAATATTTAATTAAAATTTTTCTATTATAATGTACGTGAAAATAAGCATATTCGTATTTCCTAATAAATTCGTTTATAAATTCTGGTGTCAATCCAATATTTCACCAGTTTATAAACAGAATTACTCCGCGCCGGTAACGGTTAATGGAAACAAAAAATAAAAAGCGTTCTTTCCCATTTTACCCAGAAAAAAAAAAATCTAATTATTGACATAGGAAGGACATATTTTTTTTATTTCACCCATTTACATCGTATAAGTAACTACTACGCAAAATTTCTAATTTCTAATACCTTCAGTATTACAAAAACCGCATTTTTAGAACGTCTTTTGCTCCTGTATCCCTCGTGAGGGTATTGGCACTGACATAAAATATATTCTATGTTAGAACAGGGACGGCTACCATCACTTTTCCATTACTACTGTGAAATCGGTTTGGTAGTTCAAGATATTACACAATACAAACAAACAAACAGCCGTTACTTTTTTAGGGTTCCGTACTTAAAAAGTAAAAACGTAACCATTCTAAGATCACTAATTTAATTAGAATTAATCACATAATTACTATGGGACTTGCGACTAGTTTACGGTGAGTGACTCTTTCAATACGCCACTCGCGTCTTTAAATGTTAAGAAACTTTTCTAGGAAAACGTGGCACGGATCTTATCGGCGTCGCAATTTTGCTACCTCCTTTCGAAGCGAGTTTAGCACAGTGCAAAGTTTAAACTTTGAACAAGGGTTTTGTCTTAGGTGCACTGTAAAAAAAAAAAAAAAAAAAAAAAAAAGATTATTACTAAACTGAATTTGGATTTATGGAATGGCAAATGAAGTTTAAATATGAACTACTTTTATTGTTATCACCGAAATACGTTCATCATAAACAGATTAAGATAAGATAAAAAAAAGGGGGGGGGGGGGTTGTACAGAATAGCAATATTTGATACTATTTAGGCTTCATATCTCCCTGAACTTTCATTGTATATCCATTTGTACTTTTCTAGTATATACAGCTATACGCAATCCTACGTTGTTTAATTTTTTACATAGTCTTATTATTCTCTTAGCAAAGATTGTTTTCTGTAATAACTCAGCTCAGTTAATAATTAATATATTTAAGGTACGGAATTTTCTGCGCGCGAGTAATACTTGTACATGGCCGTTTATTTTAATATTAGTATAGTTTTTTTTTTTTTTTAAGTATAATCAGTTATAAAAGTGAAATCGTTTGAAAAGTGGATAGAAACAGTTTTAATCCTAAACTCCACGAATGTTTCTTTTGGAGGTACATTTTCTATTCTCATATGTAGAATTAGATACCACAAATTTTGAAAACTAATTCTTTGCCATATTTCATAATAGACTTTTGTTATTACATAAACCGAGTATTTTTATTCAAACATAGTGGTTACCAGAAATTGAATTTATTTAATAAAATATTTAAATTTTAATTATTTCATATATGCATGGCTGCGCAGGTAGGGTTAAGTGATGGCGAATTTCAAACTTCTCGTGAGAAATTAATTTATTTGTGTTACTAACATTATCAAAGGAAAAAACTAAAAATACTTACTAAAAATACTTCTAAAACCGTTTCAGGATTACTTATAGTTTCAACTTCTATACATTTTTGTACTCATTAGACTATATTTGAAATTCTAAATTGCAATAAATGTAGTAACTTTATATATTATAAAAATATAGAATAAAGGCTTGTAACTCCCCACCCCCGAAAAAAAGGAAACCATATACAGGAACCTACTTTGGAAATAATGGTCTGCTTTAGTTACTCCAAAACAATTTTGGAAAATTCGGATTTCCTATAATCTAGAATAATACACAAATAAATAAAATTCAAACCGGAAAAATTAACAAATTAAGTTTGAATGTATTTACAAATTATCCTTTTTACAGTACATGAGAACAACAAATCATATTTTGTTCTAGCGCATCTGCTGCTCTTTGACGGTAGATAACAATATAAAATATATGCGTATACGATGTTCGCTAACTTTCCCTTAAGCTTCCGTGAAATGCGAGTTAACCCCTTAACGCTCAAATTAAATTGCTGTTAAAGAATTCAACTTGCTTATTGGCACCACTTTTTTTAAAGGGAAATATTCACCTTATTTAATGAGAGGTAAAACGATACTAAAATAAAGCCAATTACACTATTTTATAAAACTGGTGGGAATCGAACAATTTGAGTAAAAGACACTGCCCGAGAATATGACGGGAGCGAGAATTAAGGGGTTAAATTGACCCAGTTCACCAATCACCTTTCGAACCAGAAATTTACTAAAGAAATTAACTCAAAAATATTTTCATAGTGAAACAAGATTTTAAATGTATAATGATAAATCAAATAAATTTTCTGGTTAGTAACGTGTATAACCTGGGTCAATTTAACTCACATTTTACGGAAGTTTAGTTAAATATTGGCAAGTATGCGTATACGATATTGTAAGTTGTTGAGTATCGGTCCGAGCTGCCGACACTCCGTAATTTCCGGCGTATCATCCGCCGATCAAATAATCATGTTCGACCTCTTTAAATTTCTAAATCGGTGTAGTGCATGCGGAATACTAGATGTGCTTACTTTTGAGAATCACTTTTACTAAATATCAATTTTAGTTTAATTTAATCGTAGAAAACTGTGACTGAATATGGTGAAAATGAATATTCGAAATAAATCACCAATAATCAACGTTTAAACACAGAATAAATAAATTAGGCAATGTGAATAAAACCAGACGTATACGTTTCGTGAGTTTCAGGACTCACATCATCAGTGTATAAAATCTATGTTTAAAAGCAGTATCCCCCACAACTACATGCAAGTCCAAAACACAAATGTCAGTAAACACAGCACCGAAAGACCATCAAGTTCGAGACACCAATAAAGCCATCAAGTGAAGCATCATCCCAGGTGGCATAGCAATATCAGCAAACATCGGGGACAGCGAATTCGCAATATCGGTAAACACCAGATCGGCCGATATTGTATGGCAAACTATTTTTTCCAATATTGTCCAATATCGGGATCCAATACCGACCGATATCGGGACCCAATAAAGCCGATATCGGCAAACGCCGGGCCGGCCAATATCGGGGAGCGCCGGACCAGCCGATATTGGTTACAACTGGATTCGTCACTATAAAATAGCAAGGCTTTTTTTTTCAATATAAGGAGATATACTGATTACCTGTCTTGACATAGTATTGGTAATCAATATATCTTTATATTAGGGGGGAAATGTTTGCCATTTTATATTGGTGAATCCAGGTTCGAAAATATATGCATATAATATATATTTTTTAACTATTTCAAATATTTTTTTTTTTGGTTAATATAGAAATATCTATCTATATATATTTTGCTTATATGGAAAATCATAACTAAGTTCACTGTCATGATAATGTAAAAAATATCTGAAGCAAAATTTTTCATGATTATGTTGAAAGTGAAATTGCTCTGAAATAACTTAAACATTTTTCGGAATTTATTTTCTTTTATTAAAAGGTGTACCTTTTTAGGAAAATTCAAATGTCATTAATAAAATAATTTATTCAAAATTTTCCAGTAAATACATTCTTATGTTTTTTAATTTTTCTTTCTGGTGGTAATGGTAAGGTTGAAAAGTGTTTTATTGTATTGTTTGAATAAAATTACTTTTATTACCATGTAAGCAATTTTGATAGATTTTTTTCACATAATCAATAGAAATATTCAACATATATTGAAATTAAAAAATAATAATATGTAGCTGAAATGATTTATTCTTTTCTGCCTTTACCATAAATATAGATGTTCAAATTTGTTTAATTGTAATAATGTATAAACTTTGTCAAAAAAAAAAAAAAAAAAATCTGGCAAAAACTTAGTCGAAAACAATTTATGTTAAGCTACACATGTAAAAATCTACCTTTGTTGATTTTTCAAACTTAACTTTAATTATTCCTACTCAATTAACTTAATGGAAAATTTATATTTTATCTGTATGACCATCATCCTGAATCAGAGTATGAACTTATCAATTCTATAGTGTTGGAAGATGAATACTCTGTTCCTTATGTTCACTCTACATTCTGGTGGTTTCCTCTTTTTTCCGATGTTCATTGTTCTACATTAAAACATTAAGTTGTTGGAAATCTCATAATAAAATGCTACCTTTTCATTAAAAGTAAAAATTCATATGTAAAATTAGGTCCATAATACCAATTCGTGGAAATACTAAGGTTGAAAAATTTAACATAATATTAACCATCATTAAAATAAAAAAAATATCTTGCAGCTGAAACAATTTATTTTTTATGCCTTTACAATAAAGGTTAATATTTAAACTTGCATATAGTATTTATATACAATAGGTCTTTATAATGCAAACCAAAACATACAACATTTTGCGTTATATAGATCATTTCACACATTAAAACTTACCTTGTAAATATGACAATGTACGTCTGGAACAAATCAATTGCATTAGATCTTTATATTGCAGTTCTTAGGACCAAAAGTTGTGCAGGTTATAAAGTTTTGCATGATATTGATCATTTTGCATATCGTTAAATCATTTATAAAAATTATCCATACATGCCGGGTCAAAATCATTGCATTACTTAATTCCAAAAATTTTACATTTAAAAATAGCAATATTTTCATTAAAAAAAAATCTGAATTAAGCAGATAAAGATGAAATTATGTTTGAAATTTAATCCTCTAAAGGGTGTCCATATTTTTACAATATGGATTACAGGTGCTTCTTAAATACAAAATTCATTGCTTACATCTCAGAAGCTGTGCATTATATATGACTATAAAGATCTTCTACTGTACAAATAAAATTTTCTCCTCTCTCTGTTCCTTTTTTTTTTTGGTTTGTGTATTATTCCGCTATAATGAAGTCATATGCATACTTTTCTACAGGTGTTGCTTAAGACTGGGTCGTAAAAATAGAATGATTTAGCGAAGCAAATAACGTCATTTTATATTTTTAACCCTCCGTCTACCAGACGGGTCCATTGGACCCGACAGGTACATACAAAATATTCATTCTAACCAGAAATTTCTTTAAAATAAACTAAGTATATAAACCAGACAAAAATAAGGTAAATAAATAAGTTAAATAGTTTTAAATAAAAATTCTGGTGTAGAACGTTTTATTAAAACTTGAATAAAATTCCCGGTATATCTAGGGTTAAAAAAGATGCGTTTTAATTCTTATTAATTATTGGAAACTGAAATATGTTTTGTAGAAGTGCGCCATTTTCACCCCCGCTGCTTTAAAATTCTTTACAGGTGAAAATGCTTCACTTAATTGAAATCAAACACTGATAAAACGCAACGTTTTACAGCAATTTAGAGTGTCGTTATAGAAGAGTAGTGACATACAGCGTTCATGCTCAGATCGGATGGTTCTCGCCTGGATGAATTCACTTCGCGAGTTAGACAAGTAAACATAAAGATATAAGCAAAAATTCCAGGTTTAAAATATTATCGGTTTCCCAAGTTTCAGTTCAAAATTCTCTTGACTAATAAAATTTTATTGCTATTCTTTAAGACATTATACTATAATTTTATAAAAATAACATAATTTGTTTAATTTAATTTTTCATAATTTTATATAATGAAAATTCGGTTTACAATTTTCGCTACTGCAAATTTTTAATTACTAAACATCGCACATTTTCAATTTTTACACCGTCGTATACGGAAAAAATGTTCTTTTAGATGCAATTTGTTTGAAAGCTGTATTTCAATTTATTTTTGAGATATTAATTGTTTTGTATTTTTTAATACTTTTTTGTAATCGTGGCAACTGAAGTACTCCATTTCTATTGAAAATAAAGGGAAAATTGTAGATTACTGTATCTTTTTGTTGCCATTTTCTAATAAAAACTGAAAAGGAAAAATTAAATTAAAATACGTGCTATGTCGTGCTATGTGTATATTTAAAATACAAGGCAGTTTTTTAGTTATCTGCCCTGTTCTTTCTGCTGAACTATATTTTACTAATAATTCTTTTAACTGAAAGCTCTTCATTTGTAGATGTACCCGTACTGGATGTTTCTTTTTTTAATATCCCCATTTTATTATTTTTATTTTTAGAGTATTTTATGACATTTCTTCATAATGGTGGTAATTAGATAGCTTTCATTATTGCAGAGAAGAGAGAAAAAAAGAGATTTATTTATCTTTATTCGTGCCATTTTCTGATAAAAAATCAAAAATTGTTGATACAAATTGTTGTAGAGGGTTTCGTGGTTCAAAATCCCATTAGGGATATAATTTTTGGAACGGCAAATGACGTAATTCTTTCGAAAACACGCATTTTTCCTCATAAAGTTTTCATATTTGTTTCCTTCTGCGTGTGTACTGATACTAAGTTTCAGACGCAAGGCGAAATGCTTAAGTGAAAATGACGTCATATTTAAAAGAAAATTATCATTTTCCTAGATAAAACTAAACATTTTTACAATGCGCCTGAAAAACATAATTTACGTCAATTTTTACTCCCCGGTACTGCGATTAGAATCTCGAGTTAAGAGTGCGACTGTTCACATGCACAGATATTTTCGGTTTTGAAATTTTCGCAACTGCAATTTTTTAATCTTATGACCACCGTATATTTTCAATTTTTAGAACGTTCTATAAGGAAAAAATTCACTTATATTCTGTGACCCGGGAAGCCCGTGTACGATCCCATAGTACTACTAAGGGATAAACACTTTGCTGGAATGTTTTTCATTAAATAAACAAAATTTCCAGCAAATATTGAGCAAAATTTATAAGTATTAATGGCAGTGTAAAATTGAAAGTGCAACTGAAATGACCATTTAATAGAATAAAAAAATATGTTACAAACAATGTGATTAAATTAAGCGAGAAAATCTATTCTGAAACTAAAATTTTAATAGTAAGTTTAGTATTTCCATTTGTAAGGTAATTGTGCCTAAATAAGACGCGATTCCCCATAATTTTGTCGCATTTAGGGTATATTTGGCATTTCGTTAAATAAATATGTATTTTATGAAGCTGAAAATTATTGAATACTGTACATTTAGTTACAAACTAACTTCTTTCCTAAAAATTGAATCGTAATTTTTGCTATAAGCCAACAATATACCATTTTCATATTTAAGTCATTTTTGTCGCATTTACGGCAGTTAAATCCTAAATGAGACGTCCATTGTCCTAAATGTGAGAATGCGTTTTATACACGTCGGTTCATCTTAAAATATTCAATTACTTTCTATACATATTTTAATTACTTATTAATTACATACATAAAACTTAAATACATAAAATACCTAAAATACATAAAACTGAAAGTTGAATAGCTTATTATTGAAAAATTAAATAAACTAATAATTTAAATTAAAAATCATAACGGTACGTTATCATGAATACATTGTACTTAAATAATGAATACTTCAAAATCCATATTTAACAGAGCTTTAATTTTGACCATCGATAAAACACGAAGTAAATAATGAATGCCTGATACAACAATTTTTTTCATATCTTTTCCTTTTCAGTTTGCTTTTAACTCATTTTTGATTTTCACCTTCCTTCTAGGCCTCAATTTTTCTTTTTGATTCCTAAATGGTATGGTTCTATATAGATTAAGGTTTTGGTTGTTGCAGCTTTACTTCTAGGTTGTTTTAGTAACTGAGTTCAGGCGTCTAACGAATCTTGTTTTTAAAATGCTGTTGTTGTTTTTTTACGCTTTAATTATTCCCTCTTTTTCCTTTTTTGAGGCTGCTTTTGTTTTTTCAGTGTCCTATTTTATTTTTCCATATACGCTACTGTTTTTAAACGTGCAGCAAATGTTGACTCTATGGCTTTTCGCAGGATTTTAAATTGTTTGCAAAACCGTTTTTAACAATTAGATTGCAAGCGCAGAAGATGGATTAGCTTCCGCAAAGTATGAAAATGCAGGAACTTCACAATAAAAAAACGGCCATTTGCGTTCCCACGCGTCTATTTAAAACGAACTTCTGGCAATGACAACGCATACATTTTTAGTATGCAATAGCAAACCTCTGCTCGGGAAGGTACCGTTTACGTTCAAGGAACAGACGAGAACATGGCAAGTGTAAACCTGAACATGTAAAGTAAATTCATATTTCCACGTTGCTGGTAGTGGAAACTTGTGGCGATGAAGTTTTACATAAGCAGATGAAAAAAGAAAAACATCATATCGTAAGCATATTTGACAGCAGATAAACATTTTAATCTTTAGACTCGAAAACATATGATAAAGTTCCACATTTGTTCTTTTGAAGCTTTTTTATAAGTGTTCCATGTAGCGAGACATGCCGCGCCACCTGTAATTAAAATTACAGTGACTATAATCTGAAGTGAACTGAACTAAGCTTTGAGTATTGTGTTGAGATGTGAGTGTGGGAGAAAGAGGCGGTGCGCTGCTTCTGTGTTAAATAAATTCTTATATCAAGTAACCAGCGCCTTTAAATAATTTGTGTTATAGTTTGAGTTCTTAAACATGGTTTGTCGACCCAACGGAGGAGTACAATTAAAATAATTCGTGTGCTTTTGATAACAAGAACAAATTCGAACAGTATGTGATTTAGTTCTGTTTGTGCTTAACCCCTTCGGGACGGGAGCCTTTTACGAAATTTTTAATCTTTTGTCACCGTTTTTTAAAAACAAAAAATTGTGTCTTCTTGAATCGAGAAAATTCGCTGATTAAATAAGGCAAATTTTACAGTAAAATTTTACTGGTGAGGAAAAACAAGGATTCTGAGCGCTTCACGCGGCACGTATACGTGTCGCTCGTCCCCAAGGGGTTAAAGATGTTTAGTTCACCTTTTTTGTGAGAGTGTCGTGATAATTTGTGCCTAATAAGAGAAGTTTGTGACTAAGAAGAATTCAATGTTGAGATATTATCTTTTATAAATATGCCCGTGGATTTATACAGCTATACTTCGTGATTGCCGCAGCGACTGAGGTAAGAGCAATTTTCCTAGTTTTGATTTAGTTAAATTATGTCTGTTATTGATAATTTAAATAAAGACGAGCTTAAGCTCGTCGTTGAGGAATTAGGTTTAACTGCTCCTGAAAGCAGTAAAATTATAGAGTTGAGAGATATTAAAGAGAAAAGTGAGCATTACTCAAATGAGCAATTAATGAAAGATGTAGTCAATTCGGTTGTTGAGGAGTATAAGTCGCGAAAAGAAACTGAGAAATCTAAACTAGAATTAGAGAAAATTAAATTAGCGCAATTACAAAAAGAGTTAGAAATAGCAAATATTCGCAAAGAACCTTCCCAAAATTCTGAATTTGAAAAAATTAAATTAGTTCAGATAGAGAAAGAACTAGAATTGTCCAAAGTGCGTAGAGATTCCCGCGAAAATTTATCGTCCTTAACAGAAAAATCGGAAAAGGAAATAGTGAGCAATAACCTATAAAGTTTTATTAAAAGTGTTAAAACATTAACTTTCTGTGTACCGACGAGAGCTGGGTCATTTAACCTTTTCTTTCAATCACTTGAAAAAGCGTTCAAAACTAAAAATGTACCCGAAGAGTTTAAGGCAGAAATTCTTCTAAACATTCTCGGGGAAAAAGCGAGTAATTTAACGATTTATTTGTCAGAGGAGGAGTTGATTAGTTATGATAAATTGAAAACTATAGTCTTAAAGGAATTTCAACCTACAGCGCAAGAGTGTTTAAATAATTTCCGGAAAACGCAAATATTACCGTCAGAAAATTACGTTAAATTTGCATCCAGGTTGAAATAAATTTTTCTATATTACTGTAGTCTGCGTGAAGTAAATGATTTTAAATCATTATGCGATCTGATTGTTTCAGACAGAATTTTCAATTCGTTAGATCGCGAATTAATGAGTCATATCGCAATTAAGCAAGCTGAATCATATTTTAAACCACAGCAACTTGGCAGAGAATGCGATATTTTCTTATCGGTTAAAAATAAAAACAGAAAGGAATCAAATTCGAGAAATTTCGTAAGTGAAAATAAACAAATAGCGGGAAATAAATTGCGAAGTGCACGCCCTGAAAGGGGGGGGGGTCTGAAATGTTTTCCTTTCAGAAACAAAAAATAATAAATGTATTTTGTGTAAACCTATTGCGTATCATGCATTGCATTCTTGTCCGCAATTCAAAAAACTTTCGATAAAAGAAAGAGTTGATGTTGTGAAATTAAATAAAGCATGTTTCAAATGTTTAAATTATAATTGTTGCGTACAGAAATGTAATTATAAAAACTGCGAATGTGGACTGCCCCGTAACAAGCTCATTCATTTTCCAAGGGAAGAAAATGAATCGAGTAATAATCAAAATAAATTTCGAGGTCATGTGTTTCAGGCAGGTGCAGCAATAAAAAGTTCAAGCGAAGAAAAATTTTCTTTTCCTCCGAGCCAGACTGTCGCCACTAGTTTCGAAAGAAATAAAACAAAAACTGTGTTATTGAGCACGGCTCGCCTTTTCATGAAAGATAAATTTTCGGAATGGCAGGAAGTTAGATGTTTATTGGATGTCGGATCACAATCGCGTTTTATAACTTCGCAGTGTGCTAATCGACTGCAACTTAAAATTAATAAAACAAACACTTTAATTTCGTGTTTAGATGATTCTTCTATCACAGTAAAGGGTTGCGTAAAGACAAAAATCGGGAATAGAGATAAAAGTTTTGAAAGGGAATTGAATATGCTAGTAGTAAAGAAAATTACAGATTTCATTCCGCAAAGAGTGATTAATGTAAATGTTGAGGTCCCAGATTTAAATATGTTAGCAGACTACCGATTTAACTGTCCTGATAAAATTGATTTGTTGATAGGTGCGGAAATATATTATGAATTATTAAGACCAGGACAAATATATTCTCAGAGTTCGAAATTACTTTTTCAAAATACTGTATTTGGATACGTGGCTAGTGGAAGCATAGAACAGGGAGATGAGGTTAAAGTTCATTGTGGGCTAATTCAGGAGGAGGACTTAAACAAAACATTAAAAAAGTTTTGGGAAGTCGAAAATATTGAGGTAGAGTTACCAAAAAATAAGGAATTTGAGATATGCGAGAAACATTTTGCGCGTACTCATTCGAGAAATGCAGAAGGTAGATACGTAGTGAAAATGCCTTTAAAGGAAAATCCTTCGTGTTTAGGCCAATCTATGGATCTTGCTTTCAAAAAACTGTGATCGCTGTGGACTCGCTTATCAAGGGATGAGCAATATTTTAAACTGTATAAAGAATTCTTGAAGGAATACGAAGATTTAGGGTATATGAAACAGGTGACAGAAACACAAGAACCGGATATTGTGTACTATGCTCCACATCATGGTATATTTCGTCCAGAAAAATCGACAACTAAACTCAGAGTTGTTTTTAATTGTTCTGACGCAACAACAAATGGGACATCCCTAAATTCATTACAATATAATGGCGGAGTCATCCAAAACGACTTATTTACAATCATGATTAGCTTCCGAGAACATGTATATGCTTTAACTGCAGATGTCAAGATGATGTATAGAATGATTAATATTGACCCTAGTCAGCACTCATTGCAGAGAATTTTATGGAACGATAATGTTGAGGAAGAACCAAAAATTTTCGAATTACAAACGGTAACTTATGGAACGGTCAGCGCGCCCTATTTAGCTATGAAAACGCTCAATCAATTGTCAATTGATGAAGGAAATAATTTTCCAATGGCAGCACCAGTTCTTCGGGAAAATATGTATATGGATGATATTTTGTGTGGTGCACCTACGCTTGAGGAAGCCAAAGAGTTGCAGCGGCAACTCATAGCAGTTATGCATAAGGCAGGTATGCAACTTCATAAATGGTGCACAAGTGATAAAAATCTTTCGCTGACACCTGGAGAAGGGTATAATTTTGAGAACAACAGTGAGACTAAAACGTTGCGGGTTTCGTGGAACCCAAGGGATGACTGTTTCTTATTTAGAGTTAAAATAAAATTGAGCGATTCCTATACCAAGCGACAAGTATTGTCGACAATTGCTAGAATTTTTGATCCGCTAGGACTTCTTGGCCCAGTTATAGCAAAAGCCAAAATATTTATGCAGCGATTGTGGAGAATTAATATTGACTGGAATGACGAGCTCCTTGAGTCGGAATATCACGAGTGGCACCAATTTCTTATATCGCTTAAAAGTGTTCATAATATACAAATAAGTCGAGGCATTATAATTGAGAACCCAGAAATTGTTGAAGTACATGGCTTCGCAGATGCTTCAGAACGTTGTTATGGAGCAGCGGTTTATTGTAAATCTTATAATTCTCTAGGAAATGTGATGGTGAATTTAATAGCTAGCAAATCACGTGTTACACCAGTAAAGAGTCTAACTATTCCCAGACTTGAACTATGCGCCGCAGTTTTGCTAACCAAGCTGGTAAAAAGAGTCTTATCATCCATGAAAGTAATAGTTACTAATGTTTTCCTGTGGTCCGATTCAACTATTGTTTTAGCGTGGATTCAAAAGGAACCTAATGATCTCAAACAATTTGTGCAAAATAGGGTGGCTAAAATTCAAGAAAACTCTAGATCTGAACAGTGGTGTCATATGTGTTCTGAACAAAATCCGGCTGATAAACTTTCACGAGGTATGGATCCAGATAAACCCATTGATTGTGACTTGTGGTGGCGTGGACCCATTTTACTTAATAACACGAACTATCACCAAAATTCAGTAATAATACCAGAAGGTAATGAAGAGTTCAAAAAAGAGCTCAAAACAAATTCAAATCCTTTTAATGAAGTTAGTGTAATGAACTGTAATGTTACAGATAACTGTTTTGTTAATGACTTAATTAATCTTAGTAATAATTATATAACTATTTTACGTATTCTTAGTTATATTTTCAGGTTTGTTATGAATGCAAGAAACCCACTTTATAAGTGTGGTGGGCCTTTGTCAACGTCAGACTTGGAGCAGTCAGAGATTTATTTAATTAAATCTGTCCAAAGGGCAGAATTCAATGCAGATATACGTAGTCTGCAGACCAAAGGTTCGGTAACTCCAAGTAGTAAGCTAAAAAGCCTCAACCCATACTTAGATGAATTTGGAATTTTAAGGGTTGGAGGCCGGTTAGATAACAGTGATTTAATTTTTGCGAGAAAGCACCCAGCGATTTTGCCTAAGTCTAATAATTTTACTGTAATTGTTATAAATTATTATCATAAAAAATACCTTCATGTCGGTGCTTCAACATTACTTTCTTTGGTAAGAGAAAAATTTTGGCCAATAAATGGTCGTGCAACATGTCGAAAGGTAGTTCATCAGTGCATCCCATGTTTTAAAGCTAAACCAGTTATTGCAAACCAATTAATGGGCGATTTGCCCAGGGATAGAGTCCAATTGGACTACTGCTTTAATATTTCGGGAGTAGATCTGTGTGGCCCATTTATGGTCAAAGTGGGGTATGCACGTAGAACTATCTTGCAAAAAATTTATATCTGTATTTTTGTTTGTTTTGTATTGAAAGCTGTACATATAGAAATTGTTTCAGACTTAACCTCCAAATCATTTATTGCTGCATTGGAAAGATTCATTGCACGTAGAGGTAAATGTGCCAAATTGTATTCGGATAATGCGAAAAATTTTATTGGTGCAAATAAGATTCTTAAGGCTTTTTATGAGTTAGTAAAAAAACCTGATGAGAAATCAGCAGCATATTTATCCACGGAAGGCATTGAGTGGAAATTTATCCCTCCCAGGGCACCCAATTTCGGGGGTCTTTGGGAGGCCTCTATAAAATCATTTAAGTATCACTTTAAGAGAGTTGTGGGAGGTGCTAATCTCACTTATGAAGAACTTCTTACTGTAGTCATACAAATTGAGGGAATTCTAAATTCCAGGCCTTTGAGTCCATTATCAGATGATGAGAATGATTTTGGAGTCTTAATTCCGACTCATTTTCTGATAAACAGGCCGTTAAATTCCATTATTGAGCCTGATCTAACCAATATAAGAGAAAATCGCCTCAAAAAATGGCAAAGAATAACTAAAATTCTACAACTTTTTGGCGTAAATGGCATCATAATTATTTAAGTGAATTACAACAAAGGGGTAAATGGAGATCCGAAAAAGATAATGTAAAAATCGGAGATTTAGTGGTATTAGTAGAAGAGAATTTACCGACAAATAAGTGGCCATTAGGCAGAATTATTGAGGTGTATTACGGTCACGATAACAAAATTCGAGTAGTTAAAGTAAACACTCAAAATGGAACCTTTAAAAGGTCGATAAGTAAATTATGTGTTTTACCCATGCCTGATGCCAATGACAGATAAAAAAAAATAAAAAAATAAATAAAATAAAATAAAATAAAAATAAAAATAAAAAAGTAATTGTGTATATATGTGTGTTGTATTGATATTTTTTCAAAGGATTATATTTAAATTAACGTATATGGTGAATCTTTGTATTAATTTGTGTAATTTAGAGTACTTGGTAAAAATTGTTATTGAATGTTATAAACATGTCAATGGGGGCCGGTATGTTCCATGTAGCGAGACATGTCGCGTCACCTATAATTAAAATTACAGTGACTATAATCTGAAGTGAACTGAACTAAGCTTTGAGTATTGTGTTGAGATGTGAGTGTGGGAGAAAGCGGCGGTGCGCTGCTTCTGTGTTAAATAACTTCTTATATCAAGTAACCAGCACCTTTAAATAATTTGTGTTATAATGTGAGTTATTAAACAATAAGAATTACAGCATTTTTTAAATATTCTGTCTTTTTTTTTTCTTTTTAAAACATTAGTTCCACAATTTCTGTCATTAAATAAAATGCTCTTCAGAAATAGTGATGGCAGTTTGTCAACTGGCAACGGGCTCGCCATCCCTAATTTACAAATTACAGATTGGTTTTTATGAAATTTAAAATGTTTAGCAATTTTCGAAATTGTTTATGATGTAATAATTTTGTCCGGATTTTGCTAACAAATAAAAAAATTATATTCCCACTAGTTTACACTAAAAGCATTGTCCTGATATACATTTTTCCTTTGTTCTAAACGTTATGCTGGTGTAGTCCGCGAGCCAGGCACAAATTTTGTCAATCATTTCCTCTCGGCCGGTAACTTGCAAAATGCTTCAGAGAGTTGTATCATGAAGCTCTGTGAACTTCAACTGCGGTGCCATAGGTGGGTTGAGCAGCGGTATCCTCCCACGCACGTAAAAAAAAAAAAAAAGTCATTTCCTCCCGATTGAAAATTTAGAAAATGATAGTTAACCCAATATCTTGCAGAAAAGTCAGCTGATTATAAAGTGGTGGATAGTACGTCAGCTGGTCATGCAAACATTAAAAAATATATTCAGTGATTTCCTCTCAATGGAGGATATTCCAAATCTGAGTTCAAGGCTGAAAAAGTCACGTGATACCGGTAATTTACCCAAGAAACTTCTAACTGATAAGAAGGGAAGGTACTACTGCTTTGCCTCATGAACTGTTTCATTGGCTATCGGAGATTTACATTACTCGTCTACGGAGCCGTACCTTCTTTACGCTAGAAGTTTTTACCTTGATCACGTGATTAAAACGGGGATGGAATATACTCCATTGAAAATTTATCAGATGATAGTATATATCCTATTTTAAATAAATAAACAAATCTGCTGGCTATATCTCAGTGAAAAAATTGTCAAGTGATGGCCTGAAGGTTGTAACGCAGGAGCCAGACAGGAGCACCTATCACTTATTTAAATGCACCAGCTAACGAGTTTTCCCTCGGCATATTGCTAGTTGATTTTTTCAATAAGAACAGGATTATATTAACTATCAGCTTACGGATATTCATCCGGGAAGAAATAACCTATCTTAAGTTATTCGACATTACGCTCCATGCTCTAACTGTAACATATAATTTTATTGTGGTGTTTCATTTACATCAATATTTTTTATAGATACTTTAAAATTGATTATCATATAAATAAATAAATGAGGAAATACTGTGATATGAAAATTAATTAAATAATAATTTATTGAAACTTAAATATGTATGTAGTACATATTATTTATTTTAAAGGGTTATCCAATTTAATTTTGTAATTTAATTTCAATATTCCTCTTTGCTTTGGCTCGTGTTGCTCTCATCTCCTGATTCACTGTCAAAACTACCTGCCACCATGTCTTCGTTATCATCATGTGTACAAAAATACAAAGGAAAAATATAAATATGTATGTTTAACGTAACATAATCGACATGATTAAAATTAAATAAAAAAGTTACCTTTTTCGGGCTGAACAGTTATTCGATCAATTGATGATGTTTAAGTGAGGTCCAGAAAACCAATTGAATTCATATTTGCTGTCGATTTCTACCTAGCCATAGTCTGACGGTTCATCTGTTGTTGGCACTTTTAGATGTGCGTGTGACCAAATTTGCGCTATGTAACATGTTCGTAAAATATGCTGATATAGTTCCAATTTGCATGGAGGTAGAGACGACGACGAACCATCAATTTCTTTTTTGGGTAGTTGGAACGAGTCATCATTGTCAAAGAATTTGTATGTTTTTTGAACCGTCCCGTTTTTCCTAACCGCTAGGGCTGTATCTCACCTTAGGTAGGGATAAACGTACACAAAGGGGTAAGAATAATATAACATGAGTTACCGATATGAGTACTGACGGCGGAATGTTAGAGCGGAGAGCATTTTCACCGATCCCAATCGTTATATCTAAAATAAGAAATTGCGCATGCGTGTGGACTTGAACGGAAATTGTCTTACTAGAAAAATTTTACAGGGTTACCGAGTTTGCTATATGTCATCATGTTAAATTGGCGATTACCTTTTGGCTTTCGAAAATAAAGAGAGAAAGTTAAAATTAAAATAAAAACATAGGAAAAGTATTTAAATAGTTAAAATAAATATATTTTATCAGTAAGAATTTAAATAAAATCAAAACGGAATAACTCACACACATAAAGAGTGAAAAAAGGAAAGAAAAATTTACTGTGCTGCCATCTATGTCCAGTGAGTTAAACGAAATTGGTTATTGAAAGAATTTTATAATTATCTGAATAGTTAGCCTGTAATTGCTTATAATGGAATTAAAAAAACAGTTCTAAGAAGCTTATTTAAAAAGGAAAGCCATAGTAATAATATTCAATAAAAATGTATTTAATATTTAGTAAAATTACATAAAAAATTAGAGTATGATGTAAAAAAATAATACATTATTAAATTTGTAAAAATCATAAACTATTACATTTAAATTTTTATGTAGGGGTTAAAATAAATTAATAATGCCTTTAAATATATACTATTTTGGCAGCAGACCATACAAAATTTAAAAGAATATATTTTTAACTTTATCTTAAAAAAATAAATATATAAAATAAAAATAAGATAATCATTCTTCTTCTTATTATTATTATTAAGTGTGGAAATGAATAGTATATATTTGCAACTGCATTTTTATTAGTTTAAATTACTCAGCTCATTTGCAAAATTTCACCCTTTATCAGTTGAGTAATAAATAATTTTCTAATTGTGTTAGCATTAAATACTATAAGAAAATCACATGAAGCTCTTTTTAACGCAGTGTTGTTTGTCAATAAAAATATAATAATAATGTACTTGACATAGGAAATTACAAAATAAATAAAAATAAAACATTAAATTGATGGTAGAGGTATTTTTATTTATTATAAGCCATTAGCTTTTTACAACATTTACAAAAAGTTTTAGAATTTCTATCTTAGTCCACACGCATGTGCAGTTTCTTATTTTAGATATAACGGTTGGGATCGGCGAAAATGCGAGAGGAGAACGTGAATTAGAAGGGGATGAGATTTTAAAAGTATCTATAAAGAATATTAATGTAAATGAAACATCACAATAAAATTATATCTTATATCGATAACATGACATTATTTGAAATGATTTAAGTTTTAATATTTGTGGCAGTGAGTGTGTTGTCTGTAATTTAAGCTCCATAGAGGTAAAAAAATCCCTTGATGGTGACTTGTTAGAATACGGCTGAAACGTTGGGTGTATTTTTAATTTTAAAGTGGGTTTAATATAGTTTTTATATAAGTAGTACGCTGATCAGTATTTAAAGTGTTTTTAATCATTAAATTTGACAGCGTAAGTCCAAGTTTTTATTGAAATTAATGGTGTCCAGAACATTTGGAGCCTCGATTTATCCTTGAAATCTGGCAACACTAGCAAGGGGTCAAAACTTTCAAAATAGGTAAGGAAAATAGAAACTAATCTAGTTTTGATTAGAATTATCTAAGTGATAGATGTGTATTTAAACTTTTATTAACCCCTTGGGGACGAGCGACACGTATACGTGCCGCATTAAGCGCTCAGAATTCTTGCTTTTCCTCACCAGTAAAATTTTACTGTAAAATTTGCCTTATTTAATCAGCTGCCTTATTTATTCAGCGCATTTTCTCGATTCAATAAGGCACAAATTTCTGTTTTTAAAAAACGGTGACAAAAGATTAAAAATATCGTAAATGGCTCCCCCCCGAAGTGGTTAAATGAAGCAGTAATTAGAATTTTATGTTTTTAGTTTCAGTATTACTTACCCATCATATGTAGTATAGGGTAAATCTTGTAATCGTTTTAAAAATCGAAAAAAAATTTTTGACGGATTTACGCGTTTCAGACTCTGGAAATTCCGAAAAACATATTTTTTGAAAAAAAAAAAAAATTGTCCGATCGTCTGTATGTCTGTGTGACTTTAATCGCTCTATCTCCCGAACAAATTGAGATAGAGACTTGAAATTCGGTATGTTCTTAGGGTGTAATAATGGAAAGAAGCCTATTGAATATCAGTAACCTCGATTAACCGGAACTATTTTTTTCGGACTCTTGAAATATTCGTTCTGATAAAAGGTAGGCAAATTTTTTCGAAATTGTTTATTTGAAGGAGTGAATATAAAAGACAATAAAAAACATAAATTTTGCATCATGAATGAACTCGATCGGATAATTAGTTGCCAAGATATTTGTAATTCTATTTTTCACACTGTTCGATTTTTCATGACCATTCATTGAAATTTGTGTATCATGTATTTCACTGAAATTTCAATTCAGAGATATGTTTTAATTGGAAATGAGACGTTTAATCCGACGCAGTAAACTGTTAGTTAATAGGATTATAATTTTTCGAGTTATAAGGATGTTTCTTTTACGCAATTCGGTACTACTCGATTATCCCGCCGACCGAAAGAACTTTCGCCAAACTATAAGATTAAATGCCAATATTAATTTAACGTAAATTTCAAGCATTTAATGCCTCTCCATACCTATAAGCATAGCTTCCAAGTTTTGTAACCAACTTAGCGGCCAAAATAAGTCGCCAAAAGTGACTCCAACTTGGCGATATCTCTAATATTTTGCCAAATTCCCATAGACTTCCATTGTAAACCTATCGGGATTACTTGCTTACAGAAAATCAACAAATTGAGATATTTTAATGCAACAAAAAGTAATATTAGCTTAAGGGGTTATATTAATTGTATTTAAGGGAATCCAAATAAATTAAATTATGAATAAAAGTAACATGGTACAATGCTTAGAAAATATCACACGTTTTATTTTCATATTTTATATTATCTATATCCATGGTGGGTAAGTATTACGGTGGTCCCCAACCCCCAACGACTAGTTTTCTTTGCAAAAGGAATTTTTTACATAAAACTATCATTAAACTACATACTCGTATATTGCACATGTCATTTGAGTTGGAAATTAGTTTGTTTCAAGTTGGGAATTTTTTTTAATTCAACCCCCCCCCCTCCCCCCCCCCAAAAAAAAAATCAGTCTCTACGCCCCTGGGAACGGAACTTTCTTTCGACCGCTGGCGATTAAGGTCTTAGAGATTTACTTGTGAAAAGATAAAATTATTGTGTTTATTCTGCAGTGAAACCCACTAAGACGGAATATCTAGCGACCGGATAAAGACTCCTTTCAGACATGTTTCATTCTTAGTAATTCTATGCCATTTCTTACTTAGCGGAAATGATTTTTTTTTCTTTTTTTGCGTTTAAGCCAAGATTCAGTTACAGAGAGTTCCGTTTCATTAGATTGCCTGTATTTTTTAGTCCAGGCAACACCGGGAAGAATACAGTCTAAATGGATTTCTAACTACCTCTATGAAGAGGCAGAATATCACGATACATGGTAGTTTCATTAATGAACCTTCTCGGACTAGGCAGCTTAACTTGCAAATCTATCTAAATAACTTCTATTTATTTTTCCGGTGAATAATTTGATTTTTAAGTGGTTAATCTTATACACTACTCGATAAATATAGTATTACTTATCACACATTGTTATTAGTAAGTCATAAAATGTAATTAGTTTAAAGTAACGTGATACATTTTGAATATGCTATTTATTCAGTAAAGTATAAATTTTGGAGATAAGTTTAAAGTATGGTCATAATTTAAAATTAGAAATACATATGCAAATTCTAGCTTACGAAACTATTTTAACCGGGGCAAGTAATTGTGTTTCTGTCATGTCGAATTGACGCCGGAATCTTCCAAAAAATTTATGACAAAATAAGGAAGAGCAATTTTACGACATTTTTCCACCAAAGTTAGAAAAGTAAAATTTAATAATTTTTTTCTGGTGCAAAACATTATTAATCGTAGGTGGGATAGAATATATCCCACCGCCCCTCAAGGGGATAAAAGAGATAACTTTAAAAAATACTCTAATGTATAGCGAGCTGATTACTAGGCTAGAGCTGTTTCGTTTCTATTACAGTTGAGGCCACGGTTGCCAGTTTGGATTGCATTTGTATTCCGAAATTACGAATTCGTACCAGAAATTCCAAGTAGAATTTTTTCTTTATTAAATAACCGACATTTCGTGGATAAGTAAAAATTGTACTTACGAAAATAATAGTATAAATTCGGATTTCTGAATAAAAAGAGAGATCATGCTAGAAATTAGGCAAATGAAGCGAAATATATCGTTGGTACTAGTCAAACTATCCAATATAAATTTCATATTGGATAGTTTGACATGGTATCGACTATATAAAGATTTTTTTTAATAGTTTTATTCTAAAATATGTATTTCTTTTCATATTAAAATAAATACAGTAGCCTCCCTCTTAACCGGCCGACTTTTTTTCCCATCGTCAGGCAAAATTCAAGGATAACAGCATCGAGAACCCAGCTTTGTTTTTTGAAGTTGAAGTGCAATCACGACGAGAAGAAAGCAAAATTCAGAAAGAAGAACGTCGGTTCTAAATGGATACGCGTTGACCTTCACCAGTGTCGAATTCAGGGCATGGGCCGGGGGGACTTAACCCCACCCCACCCCACCACCACCACCACCACCACCAGGAACAGATGAGATATCCTTTCGGAATTTTTGAGATTTTGTGTTTTTGATGGTCAAAGGTGCAATCTCCCTCTCCCGGAACTCTATAATGTCTGTTTTATCTGCAAATTGTTTTGTACAAACATTTAAAAAGCTTGAGTTGATGCGAGCAGACAACCGCATAATATGTATAAGTTGTTTGCGTCTGATAAAGATCTCAAGCATGAAACATTATTTGACGAATATAATTAGGACTGTAACTGATGTTGTTCAATACGAAGACGATCCTGATGATGATACTGTTGAAGTTGACGCTGCTAAAATTCATCATACAGAAGAGGCAAAACTTTAGTGTTGGCGCTACGCTATGTTGAACAGCGGCTAACAACTTCCTCGGTTAAACTTATGATGTTAAAGAGATGGAGAGATTATGCTGCAAAACGTCGGGCATCTTGCCTTCAACAGACGAAGGTTACTAATTTTTTTATGGTTGATTAATTTAAATTTACATAATGTAGACCAATTCCTACTTTTTATAAAGGTGTCTGACACGATTTTCAACAAATTAATTTGTGTTAAAAATTTTTCATTATTTGTTATTAGTGATAATTTTTCTTTCAATTCAGTTAATTATAACTATTATTCATTTCACAAAATATAGAAAATATGTACTTTTTTCAAAACTACACAAATTGAAAAACTAAATGCATCGAACGGGTTTAATTAATTAAATTACGTAGAAACTTATTTCATTTTTTTCGCTTCTCCGCTTTAACCGGTTTTTCTCTTAACCGGCTAACCTTCGGTCCCGTTTAGGCCAGTTAAGCGGAAGGCTACTGTACTACATTACGTTAGTTTTGCGTTTGGCGTACTCGTTATTTAATTTTAAAGAAAATGTATAAATCAAGGTTCATACACTTACATCTGAATTACAATTACTTTTATATAGAAAAAAATCGACATATATAATCGTGTGATTGCAAAAGGCGAGTTTTTTTCGAAAGAAAATGCTGGTGTTTATCTCACCTAAAATCAGGGAAATTCCCTGACATGTAGGCACCCTGCATATATATACCGAGTGTTTCAAAAGTTTGGTGCAAAAGTAAAACGCGATTAAAAAATTTTTACCTGATTTTTTTTTTCTCAAATTTGTTGGTAAAATCACTTTAAAATGTTGCAAAATGAGCTGGAAAAATACTAAAAAAAATTACGTTAAAATTTTTGTGTATTTATTTGATAAAATGTAAATTTACTAAATATGGGAATATCCATTATATATATAATAATATAATATGAATAATTATATATTTTGTGTAAATTTATGCTAAATAAGCTTTTAAATGGTATATTATACAATATACTAAGTATTTTTATGAACTACTAGAAAAATATATTTAATTCTTTACAGAGACTAATAATATTATTAATAATATTATTTTAATAATTGATATAATTAATAATAAAGTAAGAATTGGAGATTTAAAAACATTTTTGAGGTATTTGAGGTTTAAAAACAATTTAATTCATAATCATCTTGAAAAAGACATTACATAAATAACTGCCCCCTAAATGGATAATAAAAATATATATCCAATCGTCTCAAGCGCCCTATATTTTGTACGTTACAAATCCGCATAAAAAATAGGCTTGAACGTATAATTTCACAATTTTTAAAAAATATCTATTTCAAGGAAGACTACAAGCTAAGATTATCACTTATTTATTTGGATCCTTGATCGAAAAAATACAAATAAATTCACTTTTTACATTTCGCCATCTTAAAAAATGAAAAATCTATAAACATCGAAAAAACCCATCGCGCCCGTCGGCCTAATCGTTCGGAGTTTTCGCGATTTTCTTCGAGCCATGGATTTCCATGCGTAAGTACGGGTTAGGTTCCCTTAGAAAGACCCCCACGAAGAGCAGCCCCCCCCACCTCTGGCCTATATCCCTTGTGTAGATAATCGGCCATCAAAATCAACCAACCAACCAATCGAAAAAACCCTTCATTTAAGTAAATAAATAGCTACCTTATGCTGTTATCTCTCAGTATCAGATAAAGACATTCATAGACAATTATTTCATACAATTTTAACGTTATAAAGACGAAAAAAATTATAGAAATTTATTAAAATTCGAAGCGTCCCAAACATAGGACGCTAAGCATAAATAGGTTAATTTTTTTCACTGTATTTTTTTGGGATTAAACAAGTCAAAGAAATCTTTCATCAAATACTGTTGTCTAAATTTTCGGGACGTTAAAAAAGAAAGAAAAAAAAAAAAAAAAAAACGGCTGTGGCAGCCGTCACTTTTGTGGATCTAGTATTCAGGGAGCGGTGGCCTGATATTATAAAGCGAATCAACAAAGAGGATCAATAAAATAAAAATAATAAGTAACTCAATAGCCCAGTAGTAGCAAAAAAAGGCCGAATTCGGAATTAATTAGGGGAATGCTGGAAATTGTTTTAATCCCTTCAGTTTAGGTCTAGAATGAATATGTTATGTTTTCCCCCTCGTACTAGGTGAGCGTTAGGAAATATGTATAGATTTATAGTAAAAAAAAGCGTTTTTTTACATACCATAACAGTATCTCCAAACAGCTAACTCTGTCAAAAACATTGTCAACACAAATGTTGTAGAGCTTAAAATTCTGAGTAAAATTAGTACCTATACTTAATATTTTTGTTGAACATTAAGGTCACAATTCTAATTTTAAGTTTTAGACCCGCGTCAGGGGGTTGAACTCAGAATTAATTAGGAGAAAATTGGAAATTGTTTTAACCTCTTCTGTTTAGATCTAAAATGACCGTACTATGTTTTCTTCCTCGTACTTTAGTGAATGTTAGAAAATATGTACATATTTATTTTCGAAAAACACGTTTATTTTAATTACCTTAACAATGTCTCAAAACAGCTAACTCTATAAAAAACATTATCAATACAAATGCCGTAGAGCTTAAAATTCTGAATAAAATGAGTACCATCATTATTATTTTTGTTCAACATTAAG
The DNA here is from genome assembly GCA_963932465.1 of Maratus speciosus. Lineage (NCBI taxonomy): Eukaryota > Metazoa > Arthropoda > Arachnida > Araneae > Salticidae > Maratus > Maratus speciosus. Next base: position 977,495 of record CAWVRF010000119.1, on the reverse strand, counting down.
GTCGCAATTCTATTTACAAAATTTTGCCTTAATCGCTAATCAAGAGCTTGAAGCCAGGAGAGACAAAGTTAACTTAACAATATCTCAAAACAATTAACTCTGTCAAAAACATTGTCAGTAAAAAAGTTGTAGAGCCTAAAATTCTGAGTAAAATGAGTACCTACACTTAATATTTTTGTTCAATAATAAGACCGCAGTATTGAGATATTTTTAAGTTAACTTGATCTCTCCTGGCTTCAAGCTATTGATTTGAAAAATTTTGAAATAGAATTGCGACCTTAATGTTCAATGAAAATATTAATGATGGTACTCATTTTGTTCAGAATTTTAAGCTCTACAACATTTGTATTGACAATGTTTTTTGTAGAGTTAGCTGTTTTGAGATATTGTTAACCCTAGATCTACCGGGAATTTTATTCAAGTTTTAATAAAACGTTCTACACCAGAATTTTTATTTAAAACTATTTAACTTATTTATTTACCTTATTTTTGTCTGGTTTATATACTTAGTTTATTTTAAAGAAATTTCTGGTTTGAATGAATATTTTGTATGTACCTGTCGGGTCCAATGGACCCGTCTGGTAGACGGAGGGTTAAGTTAATTTAAAAAAAAACGTGTTTTTCGAAAATAAATATGTACATATTTTCTAACATTCACCAAAGTACGAGGAAGAAAACATAGTAGGTTCATTTTAGACCTAAACTGAAGGGACTAAAACAATTTCCAGTTTTCTCCTAAATAATTCTGAGTTCAACCCCCAAACCTCTGGGCTTACAAAGAAAGAAACTTGTTTGTCGAACAAAAGCAAAATTTGTTTTTTTAAAAAATCTTTTGTTTTGGTTTAAATCAATCATTTCACCAATTTATGAACAGAATTACTTTGCGGCTGATAGGGTTTTAATCAGGGTTGCCACACTTCAGGGAATTTCCAGACCAGGAAATTCTTCGGTATCCATATTTTCTTATAGAGAATCTCTCCTTAAATATGGCGAAGTTTCGTGCGTTTAACCTAGATTTGTTTTTCTAGAAACATATACTGATATATTACCTGGAAAATTACCTGAAGCGTGTCAACCCTGTTGATGGTCTTTTTAATTGATATTTAGTCCATGTAAAATGACGAAAAACAAAACTATAATGCAGAGCTATTACAAATGATAGACCCGATTTAATAAAAATCATATTTTCCAAACTACTGCACATATTACAATAAGTGATACATGAATTTAAAGATAAAGTTTTCTCAGTTACAAATGTTCGATGTGTGACCCTCTTGTTACATGGCATACGTCCAATCTGTAATCTAGTTCGTCCCAAGCATTTTGTTGCATCACTTTGTCAGTGGTTCCGAATTCTGCACAAATGCATTTTTAAGTTCTGACAGTGTCAAAGACATAGTTTATGTAACGCCAATGTCTAATACAAAGTCTTCAGAACTTAAAGAACGCATTTGTGAAACTTTCAGACAGAGTGATGCAACAAAATGTTTAGAACGAACTCGATTACAGATTGGACGTATACCGTGTAACAAGAGGGTCACACATCGAACATTTGTAACTGAAAAGAACTTGGTATATTTCTCTTTAAATTCATGTATCACTTATTGTAATATGTGCAGTGTATTCGAAAATATGATTTTTTTTAAATCGGGTCCAACATTTTTAATAGCCCTGTACTAAAGAAGAACGCAGAAATCTGTCCGTCAGATTGATATACAACAATGCGATATCCCAATAAAAAATTATAGATAAAATTCCTGTAAACTATCCAATAACAGAGGCTGACATTATTTTTTAAGTAAGACATTTCTCAAGCATACCATTAATACTTACGTGGTACTCTAATGAGAAGCAAAAGATCTTTTATGCATACTGAAGATATACTTAAAAAAGAAATCTTGAATTTTTTTTAACATCAGAAACGAACTTTTATTTCAACTCTGCTATCAGTTAATGCATATACTTTTAAATAAGGGGATTTATAATGTGTTGTATTGGAGTACCAACGTTTCATTCTCAAAGGCATGTTATTCTCGTATGGTAAGGTTCCATTACAGTCTTTTGAACAGTTGAATAAAACGCTTTTAAGTTATTGTGAATTTTCAACTTCTCAAAAAAATTTATTACTATTAGTATTTCAGGATAAAATTGAAATATTTAATTGACATTATTATTTATCTAAAATCATGGCGACATTGTTCATTGTTTTGAACTATTACACATTTGTGTACGTTCTTGGATATATTTGCAAATCTAAATTGTAATAAATTTAGTAATCGTATCTTATGTATTATAAAAATATAGAAAAAAAACCTGCAAACTCATTTAAAGAATCCCGAAACTTTCCTGGGAAATAATGGCTCCATCTGTTTGCTCAAAACAAGTTCTTAGAAAATTCTAGATTGCTATATCTAGAATAGAATACGGTAAAATATATTTCTACACCGGAAAAAGTAACAGATTCAGTTTTAATACCTTTAAAATTAACCATTAGCTTGTGTCCCAAATTAAATAATCGAAGTTCAAGAAGATCTGCTGCTTTCTGACGGCAGATAACAAAGTATAGTTCAGATAAAGTATAGTCTTTGAATATAAGGCAATAGAGAAAAGAGGTGAGCCAAACCCTACGCAGTCCTTTGAATAAATGTCAAAGACCTTAACCCTAGAACTACCGAAAATTTTACTCAAGTTTTATAAAAACATTCTACACCAGAATTTTTACTTAAAACTGTTTAATTTATTTATTTAACTTATTATTGTCTGATTTATAAATTTAGTTTGTTTTGAAGAAATTTCTGGTTTGAATAAATATTTTGAATGTACATGTCGGGTCCATTGGACCCTTCTGGTAGACAGAGGGTTAACAATAAAAATAAGTCGGAAATTGTACGTCAAACGTGGCAAATGAGCTGTCTTCGCACTATAACTAGTTTTATAAATAATCAGATCTTGGTACAATAGCTGTAGCACTCTTATACAAAAATACAGTACAGCCCCGATTATCCACGGAATTGGGTGGCAAGGGCATGGCGAATAACAAAAATCGCGGATAACCCGAAAAAGACTGAAAATTGGGGTGCAGGCACGAAAAAAAGAAAATTCAACATAAAAACTATGCTTTAGTGTACAAAAAACCATAATATAACGTTTAAAATACATACATAAGCACAGTACAGCAGAAACCTTTGCTTTACGTCTAAATCACTAAAATATAGAACAGAAAACAAGAAACAATGCCATACATACTGTACAAAAAGTGTTGAGTTACACCTTTTTTTTTTAAAAAAAATCAGTCATTTGTTTTTGCTTCTTGCTTTGTAAACACCTTTTCTACCTTAACCCTCTGTCTACCAGAAGGGTCCAATGGACCCGACATGTATATTCAAAATATCTATTCAAACCAGAAAATTTATTCAAAACAAACTAAATGTATAAATCAGACAATAATAAGTTAAATAAACAAATTAAATAGTTTTAAGTAAAAATTCTGGTGTAGAATGTTTTTATAAAACTTGAGTAAAATTTCCGGTAGTTCTAGGGTTAAAGATAAAGCTATTCTTAATATGCTCCCCTGGAATTTATCATAATAGTCTTATTTAATTGTTAAATATTTTAATTGCTGTGTTTACGTTTTGTTAATAAAATCAAGAAAAGATATCAAGACTTTATATCTGATAGTTTAAACATTGCAACCGAATCTAGAAATATTCTTCTATTACTTTCGAATACATGAATTTTTCTGTTTATATTTATTAGTAGGTTTTATTGTATTTTCCTTAGGGCTTATTGTATTTTCTTTGCTGCTGGGTTGAATAAAAAATAAAAAGAAATTCGCTTCGCGGATAAACCGCACCGCGGATAATTGGGGCTTTACTGTACATTAATACAAAATTCATTACTACTCAAACAGCAAATAATCCTTGGCCGAACTTCCGCCGAAAATCCTATCTCGACTATATTTCGTCCTGGCGATCTCATTTTCTGGGGTCGGCAGATATGACTTCTTGTCCGCAAGGCAAATCACCCTTCGAGCATCGCCTCTCGACTACAATTGTGTCGGTTTTGAATCCTTTGCGTATTAGTTTTTGATAATTTGGTCACTTGGTAATCTTTTACCGAGTACATTTCAATATCATATGATCTTTTGCCGATTAGCTAATCATATCGAATGGAAGATTTTGTACGATGCAAAAATAGTATTTACAACGTAAAAAAATTCGTTTTAATTCAAAAAATAAATATTGTTAATTGGGAACACTTTCCCCTATAAGATGCAAAAATATTTCCATACCGAGGATGTAACTAATTGAAATGTAATAAATCTTGTTTTGTTTAAAGTCAAAATATTGCTGTTAAATAATTTTACAAATAAAATTACAATTAATTTTCTATTGTAAGATACAAATAAAATTACATTTAATTTAAAAATTATGTTCTTGCTTGTAAGTGACTCACACTGTTGATATACAAATATTATTGTATCTTACAAAGAATAATTAATTGTAATATTCATCCCAAGATCAGCAATATTTAGAATTTAAATTAAACAAAATGTCTTACCTTTTAATTAATTACGCCTTCGACATGAAAACATTTTTGTATTTTATAGAGAAAAATATTTCCGTCTCACAATATTTATTGCTTGAATTAAAACGAAATTTGATGCATTTTAATTTTATAATTTTTGCATCTTACAATGTAAAATATTCCCGTTTAACATTGCGTCCTAGCTGTGAAAATTCCATCATTTAAAGCGTCTCATTAAATTTTGGTTATGTATGAAAAAATTTTCTTTTTTTCTTTTTTTTTTTTTTCAATATCTAAATAATTATTTTAATTTAAAGAAAATTTCAGTCTTTTTTTTTTTTTTTTTTTTTTTTTTTTTTTTTTTTACTTTTAAAAGCTATAAAATGAAATTTATCACTATCTGGAAAAAAAAAAAAAAAAAAAAAAAAAAAAAAGAAGATCAACTTCTTTATAATTTATACAATAACATTATTTGATTTTTTCCCCCAAATAAATTAAATTTTTAATCAGAAATTTCTAATTCGTAACTAAGAAAATACATTTAGAGCAAATATTTTGTTGTTGTAATAGTCTAAATTCCAGGCATTATCCTGATATAATTTAAATTTCAGATCTTATGATTTTCAATTTATTTATCCAATAATTATTTTAATTAAAAAAATTGTTCAGTCATTTTTTTTAACATTTTGAAAGGGTATAAAAGTAAATTTATCACTATTTGAAAAAAAATATAATAAACTTATTTATAATTTATACAATACATTATCTGAATTATTTTTAAATAAATAAAATTTTTAACCAGAAATTTCTAATTCACAACTACGAAACAATCATTTAGAGCAGAGGTTCCCAATTGTGCTCCACGGAGCCCCTGGGGCCCCGTGTGAACTTTCCAGGGGCTCCTCCGCGCTTTAGGAAAATAAAGAAAATTTGAACGAAAAGACACACTTAAAGCACGGTTTTTTCCTTCTTTTTTTTTTCCAAAAATGTAAACACATTGTTTTTTGCTTTTTTTACTAAAATATTTATACGTTGACCTTCAACTATCAGAACCAAAGCGTTATAAGTAAGCGAACAAACTTAATGCTGGAATCAGGCGTAAATTAACACAGTTGCGCCACCTTGTGGACGGAGTGATAATTCACATACGCGGGCTTCTAGTGTGGCGTGTATTTTCTAAATCTTCAGTCACTCGTGGAAATTAATTTTGTTAGTCACGTTTATTGCAAAATAATGGCGCGGCGAAAGGGGCATCAAGACGCATTTGTCACCACGAAGTTTTTCTTCGACTTAACAGAAGCGCTTCAGTTATTAATGAAGGTGAAAAAACTTTACAATTTTTGTGGTGTCAGTAAGAAAACAGTTAGGTATCTACCTGTAGTTCACACTCCATCCGCTACGTGGCGCATGCCCTTGATTGGTGTGACCTCGCTTTTGATCTTGCGGTTACTTCTGCCATTCAAGATAGGACGCTTACTTATATCGCTTTGATCAGAACCCTTTTAATAAACTAAATTCTATTTTCTTTTAAAAATTTCTGGTGCGAATATTTATTTCTACTAGCACTCTATCTTTACGTTTTCCGATCAAAAAATGCGATAAATGGAAAACAAATTGTAAATTGTATATAAGAAAGCAAGAAATTGTATTCTGAAGGGAAATTTGGATATTTGAATTTCTCAACTCCTCCTCTCGGTGTGACTTGAGGTGTAGTATTATGCAATAACTCGACGTTTTCTGGTCAGCTGCGTCATTACTTCGAAAAATAAAACATTCTGATTTGAAAGATAAACCGCTTCAGTTTTTTCAATATCAACAGGGCCCGACTAGCAAGTTTCTGTGCCCAGGGCACTTCGTTTTTCGTGTCCCCTAAGATTGTTTGATTTACTGATACTAGTTTTTCTACATATTACACACTTATTCGAAAGGTGTCAACTCAAAAAATTACGCTTTACAGAAAATTGAGAAACTGTTCTAGGTATAAAAATAAAATATTTTTTTTTCTATTATTTATTGAAATGTGCTTTTAACCATATATTGAGATATATTTTTGTCATTTCATAGTATTAATATCTCAAATATTATATTTTTTCACAATTATGATTTTTGTAATGGAAATTTAAATAAAATTATGAAAACATCTGTGCCCCTTAGAAATTTTGTGCCCAGGGCACGGGCCCGGGTACCCGTGCGATAGTCAGGGCCTGAATATGAATGGCAAAGTAAAGTATGCATGCATCAAAAGAAACAATCACAACACTTGCTAAAACAAGTATGAACAGTCCTGGGCATATTCGCAGACTTCACTGGGACGAATTAGGCAATAAGTTACACTTGTATCACTAATTTAAATTTTTCCTTTTGTCCTGTTTAATCAGTGTTATTAATTACTATAAAAAATGTTCTAAAATTGGTGATGGAAGTTTACCTAGTTTGACCCCGTCGCCACCGCTAAGTCGGCGCTTATGATGCCACCTACCTCAGATCCATGGCGCCTGCCTGATAGTTAAACAAGTCGCTTGAATTCGTGAAGATCATATAATTGCAAAGAAAATTAATAAACATTGTAAAATTGATATTGTCAAGAATTTGCTTTATGGAAAAGTTCTCAATTTAGTGTTCCGTATTCCCTTATTAAACAACATCATTTCTTTTTTCAAAATTAGCTATATGACGGACGGCATAAAAGAATACTTAAGGCTCATTACTCAACTGCTCTGCTCAATAAGCGCAAAACATTTTGACACATTTACAAATTCATTTTTTTTAACGAATAGACATAAAATTGGAAGGCCTGACTATGGAAACGATTTGGAATCGAACTGTTTTCCATTTTTTAATCAATAAATTACCTACAGAGTTATAAGCGATTTTGATCACGTGACAAAGAGTTTTCACCCTTTCTTGGGTGATTATTCTTCTTTCGCGGGGAATTTCGGTTCAAAAAGCCAACTTTGACACTATTTTCTGTAAGATCTATTGCGTTTGCAAATAAAAACGGAAAAAACAGCTCGATTACATAGTTTTTGAACAACAGGCCCTGCTAGTTTATCCATTTCTGAAGAAAAATAAATTAAAACTTATTTCATAAAGTTTCCATTTTAGATTTGAGAACAGTCTTAACAGCCTCTTTTGATGTTACTAAATTTACCCTACAAATGCAGGAATCTACTGACGTTACTGAATTAGCAGTTTCATTGGTATTTTTTAGTTGCATATATTAATATCCCGTTGAGACCAAGGCAGTTAAGAGTCTTAACTTACTTTTTTAAAACGGACATCCGCAACAAGTCTGAACTTCTCCATCACTACAGTGTTTGAGAACATTAACTCGATTAAAATTAAGTGTCTTACTAACGCTAGTCTGAAAGAGGTTTCAGGATCATATTGTTGCTATCAGGCTATCAGGATCATATTGTTGTCAGATCAGTACAAACCAAAACGCTAAGGGACAAACTATTTTTGGATGAATACATAGTAAGACACATATGAACATGAATGCATTGCTGATTCGAAAGCAATGATGGGTCACAATACTAGAGACATTGCAAAAGTTGAACAAAAGGCAAAGCACTATAGCCCATCTGTTGCGCTCTTTATACTAGATACACGCTATCCCGGAGAAAACGTCTTCTGATCTTATGAAAAGGTTGAATAATACCATTAAAATAATAAACTATATAAAATCACGAACTCTTAAAAGCAAAATTTTAAGCTTATGCCGAAGTTATTGGAAGCCAGCATCTGCCCTTTCTACTGTATATAGCGAAGTAAGATGGGTATTGTCAAGGGATAACGTTTCCGTGATTGTTGAAACTGCAGAGGTGATATTAGAAGAACCATAACACTAAACTGACAAACGTGTCTTCTTTTTAGATGAAAGGTCTATTGGTCTGATTATGAGCGAAACGATGACATCGATTACATATCTCTTGATAAACAGGAATGCAAACAACACCAGTTAAAAAAAAAATACAAATAAATATTCAGGAACATCCTACAGTTTTGAAAAATTCGCTTAAGCAACATTTCTCAACAGCTGAATAGAAAGTGCTTTGGACAACTTTAAATATGTACTGAATGTGTTCAGCAATGTAAAAAAAAAACAGCTTAAGTTTAGCGAAATACGAAGTCCTCGTTGACTTCATATCTCATAGGAAGTTAACACCGAATGTACAATAACCGGTTATTCAGTGATACCAAATGAAAAACTTGATATTCATAAAACTTGAGTAAAATTCTTGGTACATTTAGCGTTAAAGATATTACTTTAAAACCAAACCGAAATACAGAAGTCTTTTAAATGCAGAATCAAACATTCGCCTACCATTACTATCAGAGGACCCGAATTCAGACATTTGTGCAAAACAATCCAATCAAATAACATTAAACGTTTATGCCTTATTGTTCATCAATATAATAAGGTTAGTTGGGGCAACTGGGACATGATTTTACAATGTGACTCTGGAGATTCTGACAATTCAGCTTCAAAAAACTAGTGTTCATTTGAATTAAAGTCTGAACTTCTGTAAATGTGTTCAGTTAGGTTCCCTCTATCAGACAGAAATGCTCAAAATTACATTTTAATATTTAAAAATATAAAAATACGCATATTTCATCTTTCTTTCCTCATGGGTCCAGTTGCCCCCAAAAATGGGGTAACTGGACCAGGGGGGTCTATGTTCCACACGCGTTCATACTTTTTCATATCAGATATCAGGTCTTGTTTGAAAAAGTGTAAACAACTTAAAAAAATTTAAACCAGGCAGATCATGTAAATTATATGTCAATAAACAGCGTTGTAAGGGAAACCTTTTCTGTCAATGTGTCTAAAAAAAGCAATAAGAGTGAAAATATTAGATTTATTTATACCAAAAACATAAAACTTAAGGAAGTGCTTATGTACTTTAGTATAGATAATAAGTATAAAAGTCACATGGGTATTTTAAGGAAAAAAATAGCAAGGTAAATCTATGAACAAACGGCTACGTAAGTACTTAAGTACTTTATCCAGGGGTCGCATTATATAGGGAAAATTTTATTGTTCCTACCAGAACCCTTACAGAAAGGTGCGATGAAGATATTATTTTCAAAATAGTGGTAGGAACGATAAAAGTTTCCCTATAGAATGCGACCCCTGTGTACAGTAAAATTTCAAGGTCTGGCTAGCTCGCTTTCAGGGGCAAGGTATTTGCATTCGTAAAATGTTGAAATAATTTAATGACACCAATATTGACAAGAGAATCTATCAGAAACAAAGCCTGATTACCCACGGGGCAAATTCCTACCACTAAAAATAAACAGAAAATTTTGCCTCATTCATGGCAGAAATTTTACATGAATACGGCGTTTAGATAAGTCGAACTTTTCTTTTAAAATTTATTGGTGTAAGTGTGCCCCGTTGGTAATCAGGCCCTGATCAGAAAACAAGTAAAAGTATATTTTCGCGTACTTAATAAAGGTGAAATTTTCATTATAAAATTCAGGTGCCAATGTGGCAATTAGGAATTAAAATTAAGTGATGCCATAACGACATCACCGACTCTCAAGGGGCCAAGAAATTTGGTTTGATACCACTCAATATGCTTATATGCTTTTTTTTTTAATTTCATTACATAATTTTAATAAGGTATTCTATCATTTTCTTTATTGGGAGCAAAAAACAATGGTTGGTTGGTTGGTTGTATATGGTTTTATGGCACAAAGTCCCATGAGGGACATGCTGCGCCAAGCAAAAAACAATGGAGAAATTTACTTCCCGTACTAAGAGAAACACAAAACAATTATTTATAACTATTGGGGTAACTGGATCCAGCATGGTTCATTTACCCCGGATACATGTCCCAGTTACCCCATTCTTGAAAAATTTATGGAGTAACTGGGACACGGGCTTACATTTGAAACATGAAGTAAATATGTATAGATACCTAATAGTATTAATGTAGTTATATGTCTCATCTTTAAAAAAAATGATTCTTTAACAAAAGTACTTACAGTATTTTAATAATCAGCCGAGGAAGTTCAACCACATAGACGTTGTTTTTAAAAAAAGAAACGTAAATTTTTGACAACCTATCACAGCAAAGTGAGAGTTATGATTGAGTTGATACATGTTGTTTTAGGAAGTAGAGATTAAGGGGCATTGTTCACAAAAGCTAAAACTTAAAAAAACACCAACAATGTTTTTTTATAAAATAGCCCATGGCTCAGTTACCTCGTGGTTCCAGTTACCCCAACTAACCTTAATGTAAAATGTAACGATTTTCTGAGTTTTGGAGGTTTTTGAAGTATGTAAACTTTTGACATTAACATCTGTATCGAAGGTAATTAAAAATAAATTCAGTAAGTAAAAGTTTCAAAATATACTTTTTTTTATTACTATTCATTCGCATTTCCTGTGCTCGCTAGCAATGCACATAAAAAAACCTTACCTTGTAACATAGGACACGGTACGCTTCAGGGGCTCAGCCATAGAAGTTCATTCTAAAAAGGGCTCCGCGAGTCAAAAAGTTTGGGAACCACTGATTTAGAGCAAGTAGTTTGTTGTTGTTATAGTTTCAGACATTATCAGACAATTTCAGACATTATCCTGAAATAATCTAAATTTCAGATCTTATAATTTTCAATTTATCCATCTAATAATTATTTTAATTAAAAAAAATGTTCAGTCATCTTTTTTAAACTTTTTAAAAGTATAAAATTATATTTCTCACTATCTAAAGGGAAAGAGGATGATCAACTTCTTTATAACATTATCTGAACTATTTCTAAATAAAGTGATTTTTAAATCAGAAATTTCTAATTCATAATTAAAATAATAATTTCAGAAGAAATAGTTTGTTGTTTTAATAGTCTAAATTTCTGATATAATCTAAATTTTAGATCTTATAATTTTCAGTTTATTTATCTAATAATAATTTTAATTAAAAAAAAAATGTTCAGACATTTTTAAAAAATTTAGAAGGTATAAAATAAAATTTTTTACTTTTTTTGGGAAAAAAAGATGATCAACTTCATTGTAATTTTTACAATAACTTTACCTGATGTATTTCTAAATAAATTAATTTTTAAATCAAAAATTTCTAATTCATAACTAAGAAAATATATTTAGAGCAAATAGTTTGTTGTTGTAATAGTCTAAATTTCAGATATTATCTGATATAATCTAAATTTCAGATCTTATAATTTTTAATTTAGTTATCTAAATCAACAAAACAGGAAATATCTCTAATAATTTTATTAAGTATAATTTTAAGTATGAATGTCTATACGTTATTATTGAAGAAAAGAAATAAAGAACAAACAAGCGCTTTTAAATTGTTAGTTTACTCTTACACTAATTGCCCTGCTATCTGTAAGTTTTTAAGGTATTTAAGTTTACTGATTTGTAAATAATAATGTATTCTCACCAAAGAACATTTCTTGGAAAGTATTTTTTTCCCTTATATTCCTCCGATTGTCCATTTAGAAATGATGTCCTTGAAACGTGAAAACGTATTTTGAGCGGGAGAAAGATAAGATATTGTAGGGCATTGGTCAGTTTATTTACGTGACACACATCCCCTATCATCACTGCAGGGGGTATCTATACAGCGGAAACAAACAATAACACCTCAGTAAAAAGATTCGTTTTTCATTACTTTCCGATTGCCGGCCGATTACATGCATAAGAATAAAGCCCGATTAATTGACTTGTAGTAATAGTCCCCAGTAGCAAGAGATATCGGCTAAATTTCGGCCTAATACCAGAATTGTCGGCAAATGATGAGTAGTCGAATGGAGAGCTTCACATAACATCGTCTGAACAAAATCTAGCGATTTATCTAGACAATGTCGTGGGAAAACGTCAACAGGAAATCGTATTATTACTAGATAAACGAAGAGATAAAACGAAGGCTCATCAGAATTTTATCTGATGATTTCCAGCAGCATAGTTGATTCAAGCTGTCCAGCAGTGGTCATGCAGTGGTAGACCATAAGCCAGCACTTCTCCACCATTGCCAGCACCTATCTTGCTGCTGGCCAGCAATCTCTTTTTTGCTGGGAAGTAATCTAATATTATATATATAAAGTACTGTATAAGATTAAATAAATATATCAGTCACCGGAAAAATAAACAGAAGTTATTTATATACATTTACAAGTTAATTACATTAATCAGGGTTTTGTACGGAGATAAGTTCAATCGTGATATCCTGCTGTTTTATAACGGCAGATTGAAGTCTTAAACAATCGTCTAGCGATCACACTTTTTCATTTTGCTCCTGTGATCCTGCAAGATCAGCGTGCTCCGCGCATGGCGTAGCGATGTTTGTGTAAAATAATATTCTAAGTAAAATTTTTTAAGGAACCTTCTGGTTTAGTGGTATGACGTTCAACTTCAGATTAGATGGCATGGGTTCGATTCCTTACGGAGCTGAATGAAAATGAATGTCAAGATTGTTTTTAAAAACTAAATTTTTTTGAAGAGAAAAATTGAAAATTTATATTTTTCAATATTTGTACCACTATTAACAATTTTTTTTTTTTATTGAATTTTCCAAATACTTAATTTTTGATCGTAGTTTTCAGATTTAATGCCACTTAGTTAGTTTTTAAGTTATTAGTAATTTATTTTGATTCAAATTAATTAAACTCTAAAATTATTTTAAAAGGAGGAAAAAATTATAAAATTGTAATTTAAAAAACAGAAATTATTAAATTCAAAATTTTGAAAAAAAAACCAAAACAATTTAAACATTGTGAAAAAAATATTAAATTTAAATTTAAAAAACCGAAATTATTAAATTCAAAATTTTGAAAAATACAATTTAAACATTGTGAAAAAATATTAAATTTAAATTATTAAACATAAAATTATTAGAAACATATAAAAATTTATTATATTCAGAATTTAAAGTGCCTTTAAATGATAAAAAAAATTACTAAATCATTATAAAATTTATTATATTCAGAATTTAAAGTGCATTTAAAGTTGTTAAAAAAAAATAAATTACTAAATCATTATAAAATTTAAAATTATGAAAAAAATATTAACAATTATTATTTATTCAAAATTAAAACTTCTTTTAAAATGATGATAAAAATTAAAATTATTAAATTTAAAATTATGGAAATTTGGAAAATTATGGAATTAAATTTAAAGCATTCTTTATGATTTGCTTATCTTTACACCACTAGATGGCGCTACTAAAGGCATTAAATGTGTTAAAATTACGATCACCATATCAAATATTTGGAAAATTCACAATAATAATTAAAAAAATTGTTAATAGTGGTACAAATATTGAAAAATATAAATTTTCAATTTTTATCTTCAAAAAAATTTAATTTTTGAAAGCAATCTTGACATTCATTTTCATTCAGCTCCGTAAGGAATCGAACCCATGCCATCTAATCTGAAGTTGAACGCCACAGCACTACACCATAAAGTTCCTTAACGACTTTTGCTTAGAATATTATTTTACACAAACATCGCTACGCCATGCGCGGAACGATATGCGCGGAGCACGCTGATCCCGCGTGAACGTGGTGTTGTCACTCCGCGGCCCTCACAACGGCTCATATCACAAACGTACCCGAGAAGTTCCCTAGCACGGCGCGCTAGCTCATACGATGCTTTGTTTACTTTCAGCATAACCCCTTGGGGACGAGCGACACGTATACCTGCCGCATGAAGCGCTCAGAATCCTTGTTTTTCTTAACCAGTAAAATTTGCCTTATTTAATCAGCGCATTTTGTCGATTCAAGAAAACACAAATTTCTGTTTTTAAAAAAAGGTGACAAAAGATTAAAAATTTCATGAAAGGCTCCCGTCCCGAAGGGGTTAAAAGCGGAGAGTTGTGCATCGTCTTCATAGTTTGAAAAAAAAAAAAAAAAAAAATCAGAAAACAGCTAGCAAATATCATTCACGTATAAGTTAAATTAGCTTTATTTAAAACCGGATTTTAATTGCTATTTATTTATTTATTTATTTATTTATTTTTTTAATCTGAATAAAATCAGTTTATTATTTCTTTTGAATTTTTTTTTTTTTTTACTGGAGACGGGATTTTTTATTTATTACTATTCAATAAAGAGAAATTAAAACAATATTACAGACAACTTAAACATAATGAAAGTGGTAACATTTTATAAAAATTCTGTCTTTTAGAAAAGAAAAAAAAAATTCGCTATTATTTTATGAAAGTAAATACTAGAATACATTTTAAAAAAATCTCTCTTTTAAGTATTGATGCGAGATACAATATCCTAAAAATAAAAAGCATGGATAAATATACTTTTTTTAAAAACTGCTTCATTTCCTAGTTAGATGATTACTTTATTTTTGTAATAACATAACAACACTGATGTGCCAATTCCAAAACTTTATTCTACCTTATACATGTTAATAATTCAAAATTCGCTATCACAGTGCTAAAATTAAATGACAATCTATGTCCATCATGAGGAATGTAACGGTATATAGGTTCTTTGTATTAGATGTATTTAATAAGAAGATATACGTATCGCATTACTTCAAACAAATCATTGAATGTCGGAACTCGACCTTTTAGATGTCCGCAACCAAAATTCCAACACAAAGTATATAAAACTAGCTGACCCGCCCGGCGTTGCCCGGGTCCGTGGTAATATTTATAAAGAAACCTTTAATTTATATGATTTTATATGTAACTTTATTTTGTCTGAAATACGTACGCGCTCACAGTGTGAAAATGGGGAAAATGGGGAAGCAGTTACAAATTGTTGCAACACATTGTACAAATGTTATGCAAATTTTATTCATAATTGTTGTAAAATTGTATGCCATAGTCATGAACAAATTAAAACTTTAAAACACCCTCTACTGATGAAAAAATTAGTTAAGAGGAGAGGAGTGAGTGCTTAGTAATGTACAGGCCAAAAGCTTTAAAACGACCTCTGTCGGAAAACAACATATAAAGGATACTCATCGAAGAAAACGCTACAGTTGTAAGGACAATTATCGTCACCCGCCTTCCAAACTCGAAATTCAACTCTCCCACCTTCTTTCAAATTTTAAAGTGTTATCATTCACGTAAGTTAATTTTAATAGTATTCGTTCTTCGTGTTAATGGCAATTTACACATGCATAGTCGCCCAAGCATGGAACGTGTTTCTTGAACTTTTTATGAAGTAAATAATTTCTGTTCTTGAGCGATTAAGAGTCCATTCACATGCGATTGTTATAAAACTCCTAATATATCACAAAATGCACACCATATTAAGTATTTCATGAACTCAAGGATTTTTCACTCAGTTCTTATTCTTTTGTTAATATTTCCTCATCCTAATGAAAACATATGTTATACTTTATTGAATGTTTTCACATTGAAAGTGCAGTATAAAGTTTAGGCATAATTCAATAAAGCGAAAATTTTGAGTGTTCGTTATTTATAATCTATCTTCCTGTTAAAATTGTTGCTTACATTTTTAGACACCCATGAACGGTGAACACATAACATGCGATAAATTGTCACAAATTTTGTCATAGATCGTTGAAAAAAATTGTGAAGTGATCATTAGAAAAAAAAAGAATGTCATCCAACGATCTTGGAAAAATAATCATGAATTTTGTGAAACAATCTAAGAAAAAAATTACAAATTTCAACAAAAGATCGCAGAAGCACATGTTGAATTTTGCCAATCTGTCACTCAGGAATATCGGGAACTTCCACAAATAGTCGCAGAAAAAAAGAAAAAAACTCGTCACAGATAATTGAAAAAAAAATGCAAATTTCGCCAAACAATCTTGGGAAAAAATCATGCATTTTGTGAAACGATCGCTGCAAAAAGCCCTCGAATTTCAGTAAACAATCGAAAAAAATATTGCAAATTTCATCAAAAAATCGCGGAAATGTATAGCAAATTTTGACAAAAGAGTGCCGAAGCGCACACTAAATTTTGCCAATCTGTCGCTGAGAAATACCGGGAACTTTGGCAAATAGTCACCAAAAAGAAATAAATAAAATAACAAATTTCATCATAGATCGTTGAAAAAAAAAACGTGAATTTCGCCAAACGATTGTTGAAAAAACCCCCGCGAATTTCAATAAACAATCGAAAAAAAAATTGCAAATTTCATCAAAAGATCACGGAAATGCACGGCAAATTTCGTCAAAAAAGTACAGAAGCATATGCCAATTTTGCCAATGTGTCGCTGAGAAATATCGGAAACTTCGACAAATGGCCGCGGAAAAGAAAAACACAAATTTTGTCACTGATCGTTGAAAAAAAAAAAATGCAAATTTCATGAAACGATTTGGGGGGGGGGGGGGGGGAATCGTGCATTTTGTGAAACGATCGCTGAAAAAAAACATGAATTTCAGTAAACTAAGAAAAATATTGCAAATTTCATCAAAAGATCGCAAAAACGCATAGCAAAGTTTGTCTAAAGAGAGCAGATTACAAATCTTGCCAATATGTCGCTGAGAAATATCGGAAACTTCGACAAATGGCCACGGAAAAGAAAAACAAATTTTGTCACTGATCGTTGAAAAAAAAAATGCAAATTTCATGAAACGATTTGGGGGGGGGGGGGATTGTGCATTTTGTGAAACGATCGCAGAAAAAAAAACGTGAATCGCAGTAAACAAAGAAAAATATTGCAAATTTCATCAAAAGATCACAGAAACGCATAGCAAAGTTTGTCTAAAGAGTGCACATTACGAATTTTGTCAAATGGCCGCGGAAAAGAAAAACACAAATTTTGTCACTGATCGTTGAAAAAAAAAAATGCAAATTTCATGAAACGATTTTGGGAGGGGGGGGGGAGGGAATTCGTGCATTTTGTGAAACGATCGCTGAAAAAAAAACGTGAATTTCAGTAAGCGAAGAAAAATATTGCAAATTTCATCAAAAGATCGCAAAAACGCATAGCAAAGTTTGTCTAAAGAGAGCAGATTACAAATCTTGCCAATATGTCGCTGAGAAATATCGGAAACTTCGACAAATGGCCACGGAAAAGAAAAACAAATTTTGTCACTGATCATTGAAAAAAAAATCGTGAAAAAAAAAACAAACGCGAATTTCGTCAAACGATTGCTGAAAAAATACCCCGCGAATTTCAGTAAACAATCGAAGAAAAATATTGCAAATTTCATCAAAAGATCGCGGAAATGCACGGCAAATTTCGTCAAAAAAGTGCAGAAGCATATGCCAATTCTGCCAATCTGCACTGAGAAATATCAGGAACTTCGACAAATGGCCGAGGAAAAGAAAAACACAAATTTTGTCACTGATCGTTGAAAAAAAAAAAATGCAAATTTCATGAAACGATTTGGGGGGGTCGGGGTGGGGGGTGTGGAATTGTGCATTTTGTGAAACGATCGCAGAAAAAAAAACGTGAATTTCAGTGAACAACAACAAAAAAAATATTGCAAATTTCATCAAAAGATCACAGAAACGCATAGCGAAGTTTGTCTAAAGAGTGCACATTACGAATTTTGTCAAATGGCTGTGGAAAAGAAAAACACATATTTTGTCACTGATCGTTAAAAAAACCTCCAAAAATTTCATGAAACGATTTTGGGGGGGGGGGGCGGGGGGGAATTCGTGCATTTTGTGAAACGATCACTGAAAAAAAAAGCGTGAATTTCAGTAAACAAAGAAAAATATTGCAAATTTCATCAAAAGATCGCAGAAACGCATAGCAAAGTTTATCTAAAGAGAGCAGATTACAAATTTTGCCAATATGTCGATGAGAAATATCGGAAACTTCGACAAATGGCCGAGGAAAAGAAAAACACAAATTTTGTCACTGATCGTTGAAAAAAAAAAAAAATGCAAATTTCATGAAACGATTTGGGGGGGGGGGGGGGGATTGTGCATTTTGTGAAACGATCGCAGAAAAAAAAACATGAATTTCAGTGAACAACAAAAAAAAAATATTGCAAATTTCATCAAAAGATCACAGAAACGCATAGCAAAGTTTGTCTAAAGAGTGCACATTACGAATTTTGTCAAATGGCTGCGGAAAAGAAAAACACATATTTTGTCACTGATCGTTAGAAAAAACCCCCAAAATTTCATGAAACGATTTGGGGGGGGGGGGAATCTTGCATTTTGTGAAACGATCGCAGAAAAAAAAAAAAAAAAAAAAACGTGAATCGCAGTAAACAAAGAAAAATATTGCAAATTTCATCAAAAGATCGCAAAAACGCATAGCAAAGTTTATCTAAAGAGAGCAGATTACAAATTTTGCCAATATGTCGATGAGAAATATCGGAAACTTCGACAAATGGCCGAGGAAAAGAAAAATACAAATTTTGTCACTGATCGTTGAAAAAAAAAAAAAAATGCAAATTTCATGAAACGATTTGGGGGGTGGGGGGGGGGGGAATTGTGCATTTTGTGAAACGATCGCAGAAAAAAAAACATGAATTTCAGTGAACAAAAAAAAAAAATATTGCAATTTTCATCAAAAGATCACAGAAACGCATAGCAAAGTTTGTCTAAAGAGTGCACATTACGAATTTTGTCAAATGGCTGCGGAAAAGAAAAACACATATTTTGTCACTGATCGTTAGAAAAAAACCCCAAAATTTCATGAAACGATTTGGTGGGGGGGGGGGGGGGAATCGTGCATTTTGTGAAACGATCGCAGAAAAAAAAACGTGAATTGCAGTAAACAAACAAAAATATTGCAAATTTCATCAAAAGATCACAGAAACGCATAGCAAAGTTTGTCTAAAGAGTGCACATTACGAATTTTGTCAAATGGCCGCGGAAATGAAAAACACAAATTTTGTCACTGATCGTTAAAAAAACCCCACAAATTTCATGAAACGATTTGGGGGGCGAGGAATCGTGCATTTTGTGAAACGATCACTGAAAAAAAAAGCGTGAATTTCAGTAAACGAAGAAAAATATTGCAAATTTCATCAAAAGATCACAAAAACGCATAGCAAAGTTTGTCTAAAGAGTGCAGATTACAAATTTTGGCAATATGTCGCTGAGAAATATCGGAAACTTCGACAAATGGCCACGGAAAAGAAAAACAAATTTTGTCACTGATTGTTTAAAAAAAAATCGTGAAAAAAAAAAACAAAAACGCGAATTTCGTCAAACGATTGCTGAAAAAAACCCCCGCGAATTTCAGTAAACAATCGAAAAAAAATATTGCAAATTTCATCAAAGGATCGCGGAAATGCATGGCAAATTTCATCAAAAACGTGCAGAAGCATATGCCAATTCTGCCAATCTGTCACTGAGACATATCAGGAAATTCGACAAATGGCCGAGGAAAAGAAAAACACAAATTTTGTCACTGATCGTTGAAAAAAAAAATGCAAATTTCATGAAACGATTTGGGGGGGGGGGTGGAATTGTGCATTTTGTGAAACGATCGCAGAAAAAAAAAAAAAACGTGAATTTCAGTGAACAAAAAAAAAAAAAAAAATATTGCAAATTTCATCAAAAGATCACAGAAACGCATAGCAAAGTTTGTCTAAAGAGTGCACATTACGAATTTTGTCAAATGGCTGCGGAAAAGAAAAACACATATTTTGTCACTGATCGTTAAAAAAACCCCCCAAAAATTTCATGAAACGATTTGGGGGGGGGGGGGAATCGTGCATTTTGTGAATCGATCACTGGAAAAAAAGCGTGAATTTCAGTAAACGAAGAAAAATATTGCAAATTTCATCAAAAGATCGCAGAAACGCATAGCAAAGTTTGTTTGAAGAGTGCAGATTACAAATTTTGCCAATATGTCGCTGAGAAATATAGGAAAGTTCGACAAATGGCCACGGAAAAGAAAAACAAATTTTGTCACTGATCGTTTAAAAAAAATCGTGAAAAAAAAACCCCTGCAAATTTCGAGAAACGATTTGGGGGGGGGGGGGGGATCGTGCATTTTGTGAAACGATTGCTGAAAAAAACATGAATTTCAGTAAACGAAGAAATATATTGTACATTTCATCAAAAGATCGCAGAAACGCATAGCAAAGTTTGTCTAATCTTTGGCTAATGGCTGCAAAAAGAAAAATAACGTGAATTTCATGAAAAATCTTTGAATTTTTCCAATCTGTCGCTGAGAAATGTTGGGAACTTTGACAAATGGCGACAGAACAAAAAAAAAATCATAATTTCTCTTCACTGAATTACACCTAAACTTTAAACTGCTATGCCTGGCACCACAGTTGCAGAAAATTCTCCAAGTGTCTGTGACAGATACTTCAGTGGCAGAAAATAATCTGCTGGTAAAATATTTTACAATTGAAGCATTAATTAATCAAACCACCACTTACCTGCAATGTCTTTAAGCATTTTATTAATTTTTATAGATAATAATCTTAGTTTTGTATGAAGTAATAAAGAGCTAAACATAATTGTAAAGTGAAATAATAAAAGGTTTGATGGAAAAATAATCTGCAAAAGAGATAAGAAAATCTGTGACGCCTGCCTCCCATCTTGAATTTTCTGCTACTGGACCTGGCACTATGAAAACATTCAGTAAAGTGCAAGATATGTTTTCATTACGATTTCTTATCAGTGGGAAAGTGGAGAGAAAAGATTAACAAAAGGAATAGGACTGAAAATGGAAAATTCTGAGTGCGTAAAATAGTTAAGATGTGCATTTTGTGACATGGAGTTTCATAAGAATCGCACATGAATGAACTCTTAATCGCCCAAGAACGGAAATTATTTACTGAATGTTTTAAAAAAAACATTTGATTCTTGGGGCGATTAGACAAATTTGGAGTTTCAGAATAATCGTCCAAGAATGGACATGCAGTCAGGTATAAAATGTACGTTGTCATCGGCCAATAATGTCAACAATAAATGAAAACATTGAATATTTGTATATGAAGCAAACTAAGTTCAATAACAATTTTAAAAATGCAGAATCAAAATTAAAACTTATATTTTTGTTTATTTAAATGAAAAAAAGTTTAAATTCTACATATAACATTTCGAGTTATACCGATTAATAAGTTTTATCATGTTATGGTTAAGCATCACAAAAAATTTCAAAATAGTAACTCAATAAATAAAAATTATTTTAAAATAGGTATGTCCCGAACCTCCTTAAATGAAACAAAGTTCAATAACAAATCTTAAAATCAAAACATACATCTTATACTTTTGCTAAAAAATGAAAAGAAAACATTCAGTGAAGCGTTGATTCAGCAAATATGTGAAAAGTTTAGTTTTCAGGTGAAAAAGTTTGTAAAAAGCCTACTTTTATGACAATTTTGTGAAGGGTCTTTTTTTTTAAGGTGAAAAGTTTTGTGAAGGGTCCTGCTTTGATTTGAAAAAAATTGTGCAGGGTCCAGTTTTGACATGAAAAATATTGTGAGGGGTCCTGTTTTGAAATGAAAAATGTTGTGAGGGGTCTTTTAAAGAACCCAATTTTTCCTAAACAGATCCCTGTGCTTGTTACATATCATGACTTTGATAAGAAATGAAAACACTCAGTAAAGTGTAGAAAATATGTTTTCATTGGGATTTGTTATGAAACTCATAATATATGGGGATGTGGAAAAAAAAGATAAAAGAAAAACTCAAATAACTTCATTCATTTCCCCTGAAAAGAAATATTTGTTTTATTCCTATTCTTGGGCGATGACAACATACATCTCTTAATCACCCGAGAACGGAAATTATTTACTGAATGTTTCCATTTCATAGAAAGTACAGTTTTCATCTTACACTTTACTATAAAAGGTACAGTTCTATTTTTACTAAGAAATGAAAACATTCAGTGAAGCGTTGATTCAGCAAATTTGAAAAAAAAATAATCAGCAAATTTGAAAAAAAAAATTACTTTAAGATCCCAGAAAGTTCAAGAAACATTATACCTACTATTTTATTCTTGGGCGACTACGCGTATGTAAATAGATATTAATACGAAGAACGAATACAATTTAAACTTACGTGAATTGTATTATATCATTTCTTATAAACATTATAAAATAATGTCAATAAGATTAAAACTTATAGTAACAAAATAAATAAAGCATGAAAGATAAACAGTGCAATTTCCCGCTAAAGTTAGGCTAGGAAATGCAGCCGCTGTATCTCATATTTACCACCTCCTCTCATTGGCTGGTTTCTTCATTGCCGCCGATTGGCTTAGAGCTGTAAATAGCCTCTAACACAACGTTTTAATTACGTTTTAATTTTTTTTAAATATCTAAATTGAAATTTTAAAATCCGGCGGCGAAGTACACTTTCCGGTAACAGCATCTACACATGACAAAAATTTCAGAGGTCTAGGTGTTATAATTTCGGAGCTTCCCGCGGTCAGGCAGGCAGGCAGGCAGACAGACATCTCTTATTTTATATATATAGATTAACACCTGTTTTTCAATAT
Organism: Maratus speciosus; assembly: GCA_963932465.1. NCBI lineage: Eukaryota > Metazoa > Arthropoda > Arachnida > Araneae > Salticidae > Maratus > Maratus speciosus. The sequence goes on along the minus strand of CAWVRF010000119.1, from coordinate 954,631 downwards.
ACACCCAAATCTAATAAGGATCTATTTAAGTGAAAATGTAACAGAATACTAACTTTGATTAAATTGCGTGCATTAAGTTTGTGAGATATAGCTTTTGCGAAAAAAGTGAAAATTCAGCATAGCAGCGTCACCTGTCGTGCGATTTACACCAAAAACTAATCAGTAACAGCTTACATCAACGTCTAACTGATTATGAAGTTTGATGAAAATCCGTGCATTAGGTCTTGAGATAGAGCTATTAATTACTCAAATGGTACAGAAAACAGCAGAGCAGCGCTACCTGTTGGGCTATATACACCAGAAACTAATCAAGCTAGTTTATATTAAGGTCTAACTGAATCTAAAGTTTTATTAAATTCCGTATATCAATTCTTGATAGAGTTATTGCTGAAATCGTGAAAAAATCAGCATAGCGGCGCTACATATTGGGCGATATACACCAAACACTAATTAGCACCAGTTTATACCAAGGTCTAACTGAATCTATAGGTTTGTGAAATTTCGTACATTAGTTATTGAGACAGAGCGCCCACAAAATTTTTGTCACATTCAGACAGACTCAAAGACAGAGTGACAGACAGACATTTTCTAAAAACCATTAAATCGTATTCAGGATTTTCTAAAACACATAAATCAATCGAAAACCGGAAGTCGAAAATTTTCCCGAATACAACTAATTTCTTCTTGTAAAGATAGAACAATGCAAAAATGGGGAACAGGGATTTTTAATTTACAATTTTTATTAGTAATTAAAATCAGTACAAAAACCCTCAACGGTTTAAAGATTTCTGACACAGTACTTTTCCTTACTGCTCTAAAAATTTTAAATATAGGTATTAAAAATAATGATATCAAAATTTGGGTAATACTATGCTATTAATTAAAAGAAAAACATATCATCATTTTCTTTTTTCTATTTATATTCACAAGTGCAAACAGTATTTTCAACATCAATTGATATATAAACAATTTATTCACGTATACGTTTTCATTCAGGTCTCTCATAAATTCAAAATATGGGTTTTAAATGAGATGACAGGAAAATTTGAGGGCGAATTTATAGAACTTTAAAAGGTTTGTTTTAAAATTCGATATTTTTTTTTTTTTTTTTTTTTTTTGGTTTGTCCTTTTAAATATATTTTCACAGACAAACGATATTTTTTATTTTCTAGTACACTTTTAAATTTATCACATTTCTGATGACTGATAATTATAAACAGTGAATTTCTTAGCAATAAATGAAGAGTGTCTCATTTAAGCCGATACAGTTCAAATCAATGAGTAATGTAGAAATTTTCCAAAGAAACAAACGAAATTTTTGAAATACAAATAGTTTCGACCGAATTTTCAGCAGCATTTTCCCCGAAAACGAATGATTGTCGAAACTCCGATTTTGGGCCGAAAACGTAACGAATATTTCGGTCGATCTACACTTAAAGTTACTAAAACTTTTAAATCTATTATACACAACTCGTTAGTCGTTTATTCTCTGATCTCTAATGCCAGATATTTAAGATCTGATTGCTTACCTTTACCTGAGAAAGCCATTGTAAAAACTAATATTCATATACTATTTATACTTTCCTTTAAATACTGAAACAAAGAAGACTTGATAAGTAAAAAAAAAATAACAAAATTAACAAAAATCGTATTCATAACATCTAAAGGACAACATTTTTATCTGGAAATCTTCCTCTACATTCATCTATTTATTTTATTCAGAATCAATAAAAAAATATTTAATCCTACTTCAATCAAATCTATTTACAATCATTAAAAAAAAAAGAAAAAAAAAAAGCATCAAAATTCATTTCTGCAGATAAAAAAGAAAAACCATATTTTCCCTTTAAATAGGGACTTTCTCAGTAGCATGGGGAATTTCGCGGGTGCATTTGTGTTATGAGCCGTTGTGAGGGTTGCGTTTTAGACGTAAGTGGTGTTGTTCACCCAAATCCAGTGAAAGGGAAAAAAGAACTAAAAAAATATAGGAAGTCCAATCAAACGGTGCCTGTCTATAACGAAATCTTGTTTTAGACTAAAAAAATCAAGCTCTTATAAAAGAAATAGCCCAGAATTATACCTGCTAAAAAAGAGAACTTGTCGAAATTGGAATCTTTATTCGGTCGCTAGAGATTCCGTCTTAGTAGGTTTTACTGTAGAATAAACACAGTAATTTTATAATTTGAGAAGTAAAATCTCTGAAACCATAATCGCTAGGGACCGAAACAAAAATCGTTACGTAGAGGTTTCTGGTTATATTGTTATATGGTATGGTTATTGTTTTGTATTCCAGCCGTATAGAAATATTAAATGGTTACGTTTTAGGCATCATTGCGTTATAAACTGGTTACTTTCAAAAGGTATTTACTGAACGAAGTACATTAAAACTATAGGTTGGCCGAAAATTCAGTTTCATTTTCGGCCGAAGACGAAAATGCTGTCGAAAATTCGGCCGGATCCAAAGGATCTGTATTCGAAAATCTCTTTTCTTCTTTCAGAAATTTTCAACATTACCTGAAGCGCCAACTTTTCAAAAATGCTGGGTCAGCTCATGCATCGCCCCCTGAATATTACGCCTGAGCGCTGACACAAAAATGGCGGCTACTGAAGGCGGATTTTTTTTCAACGTGTGTACGGTTCCTTAAATGTTCGTAGCAATAATTTTTTAAAGTTTTTTTTCGGTTTTATTATCCTGATATTAAATAAGTCAGGGAAATCTTTTATAATATACTGGTGCCTACATTTTGGGGACCATACCTACATTAAAAGAAATCCGCCATTTTTGTGTCAGAGTGAGTAAATTAACACATATATTTTTTTTTCCTTAGTGTGTATGTGAGTGGAGAAAGAGTGGGGAGGAGCCAATAACTAAAGATATTAATTCGAAATTAAATTATGTTTTTTCTAAGCAAATTTTTATATAATTATAATTTTACAAAAGTATATTTTTATAAGTTCTTCCTTATATATACATTTAAGGTTAGTTGGGTCAACTAGGCCATGATTTTACAATGTGACTCTGGATCTTCTGACAATTCAGCTTCAAAAAAGATAATGTTCATTTGAATTAAAATCTGAACTTCTGTAAATGTGTTCAGTTAGGTTCCCTCTATCAGACAGAAATGCTCAAAATTACATTTTAATATTTAACCCCTTGGGAACGAGCGGCACGTATACGTGCCGCATGAAGCGCTCAGAATCCTTGCTTTTCCTCACCAGTAAAATTTTACTGTAATATTTGCCTTATTTATTCACCGCATTATCTCGATTCAAGAAGACACATATTTCTGTTTTTAAAAAACGGTGACAAAAGATTAAAAATTTCGTAAAAGATTCCCGTCCCGAAGGGGTTAAAAATATAAAAATACGCATATTTCATCTTTCTTTCCTCATGGATCTAGTTGCCCCATAAAAATGGGGTAAGTGGACCAGGTGGGTCTATGTTCCACACGCGTTTATTTTTTTTCATGTGGGATATCAGGTCTTGTTTGAAAAAGTGTAAACAACTTAAAATTTTTTAAACCAGGCAGATCATATAAAGTTTATGTCAATAAAGAGGGAAGCAGGACGTTTCGGTCCCGACACTTCGGTCCCAAGACATTTCGGTCCCGCCGTTTCGGTCCCAAGACATTTCGGTCCCGAAACATTTCGGTCCCGCCGTTTCGGTCCCAAGACATTTCGGTCCCGAAACATTTCAGTCCCAAGACATTTCGGTCCTGAGACATTTCGGTCCCAATACATTTCGGTCCCGAGACATTTCGGTCCCGAGACATTTCGGTCCCGAGTCATTTCGGTCCCTGTCCATTTCGGTCCCGAGTCATTTCGGTCCCTAGCCATTTCGGTCCCTTGCCATTTCGGTCCCTTGCATTTCGGTTCCTTCTCCAGCAAGCTGAAATTTTGTGCACTTGAAATAGGTTATATAATTTTATAGGAGACATCGTAGAGTTTTTTAAATAAAGGCCTTAAAATTTTTGTAACAGCTCACACAAATTTCGTATGGTAATCATTTTAAAATGCAAGAAGGGGTGATTGACATTTTCTATATTTTAGTGTATTATAAATATAAGGTCCTGATAAATTAAAACATTTATAACTCGATCTATAATTATCGCAAAACACTCATATTTCGTATGGTAAACGTAATCTTTATAAAAGGAGGGACATTATCGGATTTTTAAGCTGAACTCCCTAAATTTTAGTACAACCCGAATATAAGGACTCGAAAACGCAAACACTTACAACACAGATCAAAATTGTCGCAGCCCACACAAATTCCCTGTGATAATCGTAATCGTTTTAAAAAGCAGGGGTGGGGGGGGGGGGGCTCTGTTGACATTTTTTATATTTTAGTGTATCTTAAGTATAAGGTCCGGATAAATTAAAACATTTATAACTCTCTCTATAATTATCGCAAAACATTCATAATTTGTACGGTAAACGTAATATTTATAAAAGGAGGGATATTATCGTATTTTTTAACTGAACCCCCTAAATTTTTGTATAACCCGATTAATCATGGGACTCGTCATAAAAGGTCTCGAAAACGCAAGCACTTATAACACAGATCAAACTTTCGCAAACCCACACAAATTTCGTATGATAATCGTAATCGCTTTAAAAATCAGGGGGGGGGAGGGGGCTCTATTGACTTTTTCTATATTTTAGTGTATCTTAAGTATAAGGTCCTGATAAATTAAAACATTTATAACTATCTCTATAATTATCGCAAAACACTCATATTTTGTACTGTAAACGTAATCTTTATAAAAGGAGGGTCATTATCGGATTTTTTAACTGAACCCTCGAAATTTTAGTATAACACGAATATAAGAGCCCGAAAACCGCAAACACTTATAACTCGGATACAAATTGTAGCACCCCATGCAAATTTCATATGGTAGAAGTAATCGTTTTGAGGAGTGGGTGGAAGGGGGAATTCAGTGGATTCTTTATAGAAGCTCCTCATATTTTAGCCTATAATAAATATAAAGTCCAGACATTTTAAAAACATATTTATAAGTCGAGCTTTAATTTTCACATGCAAATGCCCATGCACTACACATATTCAGTTGCATATAATTTGGACACTATGTGATTAATAAAGAAAAAAATCTGCAAATATTTTTACAAATCTTTATTTGATTCTATTATTTAACGGCCCACGAATTTTAGATGTATTGCATGTTACACATTTTTTAAAAGGGGCTTCTTAACATGGAAGTGTGATAAAGACACATTACTTTTTAAATATTGCATCAGAACAGACTACAACTTTTTATTTCATTTTAATAATTATTTTAATTTACTATTTTAAAAAAAACTATTTAAAAGTTTGCATTAATCTTTTTACATGTAACATCAACTCTATTTCTACCGGTATCGAATGACACCTTTAAAAAGATTTCGATTTAAGTTTTTTCATTCGTAATTTTTAAATTGCAACAATTACAAATTCTTTTTAATACATTTAAGACTTTTTTATGCTTATTACATTAAAAAAAAACTACTAGCAAAATAAACATAAATCAAAATTTTAAAAAGGCGTCATTTGACACCACTAGAAGTGTTAAAGAAATAACTTTTCTGTAAAGTTGGGAAACAAAGGTTCAAATTTATAATAATCATAAAATATTCTTTTTGTGGTTAAAATTAATTCTGTATTTCAAATATTTACTTATTATTTATTTGATTTATATACTTAAAATTAAAACAGCCTTCCTATTTTAATATGACAAATAAAAAATAGAAATAGAAATATAAAAATATAACATAGAATCTCAAAATAGTAATGTACGGTGAATCACTTTTGCATAAAACTTCATTTAAAATGAAGAAATTTTATAATTATATCACTATGAAAATATTTGATAATTTAGAAAGCATATTTTTTATCTATATATTCTTTATTCAAAGGAATATATATATACATAAATATTTCTGTACTACATCAAGTGTAGATGGCCTGACTTCCCACATTTGAATATGCTAAATAAAGCTCCAAATAGAAGTAATATTCTTCTCGTGCTCTCTTTGTTCTGATCAGCTGGCGCTTTTTTCTGGCTACGCGGCATTTTTCATATTATTATCAAAATTATTCTATTTTATTTCTTGAAAAATAATAAACCAAAAATTTTGAATGAAAACTTTAAGTGATGAATAATTGCTATTAATTAATTCTCAAAACAGTTAGTAATTTTCATATAAAAATTAAATTAATATTTTAGTAAATATATATTTTTTAATTTAATGTATCCTTAATTTATTAAATTAATAACTTTATTAATATACATTACAAATTTCTACTTTAAAATAAAATCGATACATAATATATTTTATATTCAATTTATCGTTATATTCTATAGTAGTTATAAACTGAAATTTATCCTTTACCTATTTATTTTTATATTTAAAGTTACCGAAATGTAAAAATATTAATATAATTAATAATAAAAGTAAAATAAAAAAATATATATATATTTTTTTTTTCTGTGAAAGTGGGAGGAAAGGAGTAATATAAAAAATAAATAAACGACAAATATAAAAAAGCTTAGTTTTGTCAGTTAAAATTTACAAATAAAATTAATTAAAATAATAGTTACATTATTATATAAAATTAAAAATAACAATCTCTATTACAAAGAAATAGTAGCCCAGATTCAATAAAATTAGCTCACAAAAATCGTCTTCGAAGGGTGCGAAGACTTAAAAAATTGCAAGAAATAATTATTAAAAAAAAAAAAAAAAAAAAAAAAATGAAGTGGTGGGTGGAATTTTCTGAAAACAAAATATTTTTCATAGCACGCCTAGTTACCAAATCACTATTGTTTTCCCAATGTTTATAATGGTAAAGTAACTTATGAAAACAAATTTATACGATGCAACTTTGTATTATAAAAATAATAAGAAAAAATAAATTTGTGCTTCAATAAATATATTTCATTTCTGAATTATTAAAAGGAGAGGGTGTAGACGGGTGATTTGAGGAAATATTTGCATATAATAAGCTTATATGTGTCTAATTGCATTATTGAATACATTTATGATTAATCTAATTGAAAGAAGAAAAAAAATAAGCACAGTTTAATTATTTAATTTATGATAGTTTAAACGTTCCGAAAAATGTATGAAAGCAACCAAAAAACAAAATTTATGGCAGTTTATAGTATATATAAAATACCTAATAATAATAATCTATAATAATAAAGAAAGAAGTTTGTGTGTGAGTGAGTGAGTGTGTCGACGATGTTTTCAAGAGTCCACTGCACGTAGAGCTACAAAATTTGGAGAAAAGGTACGTCTATATGTGAAGTTTTGCACCTCGAAGCCCGATTTTCGATTTTTTTATTACATTTTTTTAAATTTAATTTTTTATGCGATTTTTAGCACTTTTTTAAGTTTCGAGGCGATTTTTTCCATATAAGTGAGAAGAAATTGGTTTCTTTCTTTTAAACCAATATAGTACATTTTGTTCCCTTTTCAAAAAAGTTTATTCGGAATTCATGCAGCGATTTTTGAATTTTTAGCGAATTTTTTATGCAATTATTGAACAGCATTTAATACATTACCATACCTATAAGGAGGTTGCCGTAGAGGGACATAGTTTTGTCGCCAAATGCAGCTAAGTTTGTCGCCAACTTAGCGGTATATCGCCAAATTTGACGACCAAAATGAGTCGCCAAAAGTGACGCCAACTTGGCGATATCTCTAATATTTCGCCAAAATCCCATAGACTTCCATTGTAAACCAATATGTGTTAATTTCTTACAGAAAATCAACAAATTGAGATATTTTAATGCAACAAAAACTAATATTAACTTAAGGGATTATATTAATTCGATTTCTTCACATTAGGAAAAAGAATGCGGTTTCTTTCTTTTAACCCAATATAGTAAATTTTGTTCTCTTTTCAAAAAAGTTTATTCGGAATTCGTGCAGCAATTTTTGAAATTTTAGCGAATTTTTTATCCGATTATTGAACAACATGTAATGCATGTCCATACCTATAAGGGGTTTACCGTATGTGGGGATCCAGTTCTGTCGCCGAATAACGCCAAGTTTGTCGCCAACTTAGCGATATTTCGCGAAATTTGGCGACCAAAATGAATCGCCAAAAGTGACGCCAACTTGGCGATATCTCTAATATTTCGCCAAATTCCGATAGACTCCCACTGTAAAATAATAGGGTTTACTTGCTTACAGAAAATCAACAATTGAGATATTTTAATGCAACAAAAACTAATATTATCTTAAGGGATTATATTAATTATTTTTAAGGGAGTCCAAATAAATAAATTACGAATAAAAGTAACATGATCTAATGCTTAGCATGATTTCCAAAACAAAAATTTTAAGAGAGTCCACAGGTCAAAGGAATTAGGTTTGAAACTTTTATCCAATTATAGTGATTTTTGAACTTTTTGTGATTTTTGATGCGATTTTTACGTTTCTTCGCGATCTGCTGCATTTTCTTGACATTCCATTTTTGACCTTAAGTACATTCTGCCCTCATTTCAATAAAGTTTATTCGGATTTCGTATAGCAATTTTCGAATTTTTCGGGAATTTTGTATGTGAATTTTAGTGTATTTTAGCGATTTGCTCCTATTTTTCCACATTAGTGAAAGGAATCAACTTGCAATCTTCGAACACAATATATAATTTTTTTTTTCCTCTTTTCAGAATTTGAGAAGAAATTTAAAATTTTTTTGCGATATCTTATTGTGATTTTCAGAGCTTTTTCGTAATTCCTGCTGTTTTTTGACGTACCCGGGCAACGCCGGGCAAGTTCGCTAGTAAATAATAAAACTTAAAAAATCCATTCTGTTAAATAATAATAGTTTAAAAAAAAAGACAATGTCCCCTGTAAAATTATATCACATTGTTCAATCAAACAAATTTTAAGCTCGCTGTGATTTCATAATCACGAGTTATAAAAGTATAAATTTATTGGACTGTTTTATTCAGCTTTTCATAAAATTTGAGGGGGGGGGGGGGTATTTTGTAAAAGGGTACAAATAATGTTCAAATTGAAGCGTTTGGCGGCCCCACGACAATTAGAATCCGAGTTATAAGGTGGTGAACACCAAAATTGTAAGGGACCGAAATGGTTAAGGACTGAAATGGCAAGGACCGAAATGGCCAGAGACCGAAATGTCTCGGGACCGAAATGGCCAGGGACCGAAATGTCTCGAGACCGAAATGTCTCAGGACCGAAATGGCCAGGGACCTAAATGTCTCAGGACCGAAATGGCGGGACCGAAACGGCGGGACCGACATGCCGTGTACCCAATAAAGAGCGTTGTAAGGGAAACCTTTGATGCCAATGTGTGTAAAAAAGTACTAAATGTGAAAATATTAGGTTTATTTATACCAAAAATATAAAAATTAAGTAAGTACTTATGTACTTCAGTATAGGTGATAAGTATAAAAGTCATATGGGTATTTTAAAGAAAAAGTTGCAAGGTAAATCTATGAACAAACAGCTACGTAAGTACTTAAGTACTTTATCTGTATCCAGGGGTCGCATTATATAGAAAAATTTTGTTGTTCCTACCAGAACCCGAAATGAGTTACCTTGATCATGATTTTATTTAACGAATTCCATGTGTGCAATGAAGATAGTATTATCAAAATAGTGGTAGGAACAATAAAAGTTTCCCTATAGCTGCGACCCCTGTATCGTACAATTTCAAGATTTGGCCATCTCGCTTTCAGGGGGCAAGGTATTTGCTTTCGTAAAATGTTGAAATAATTTAATGACACCAGTATTTACAAGAAAATCAATTTGAAAACAAGTAAAAGTATACTTTCGTGTACTGCCAATGTGGCAATTAGGAGTTTAAACTATGTGATCTCATTACGGCATTACCGCCTCTCAAAGGAACAAGAAACTTGGTTTGGTATCACTCAATATGCTTTTTTAAAAATTTTATTACCTAATTTTAATAAGGTACTCTATAATTTTCTTTATTGCGGACAAAAAAACAATGGAGAAATTTACTTCCCGTTGTAAGAGAAACTCAAAAAATTTATTTATATCTATTGGGATAACTGGATCCAGCATGGTCCAGTTACCCCGGATACGTGTCCCAGTTACCCTATTCTTGGGAAAATTTAATGGGTAACTGGGACACTGGTCTTACATTTGAAACATGAAGTAAATATGTATAGAAACCTAATAATATTAACGTAGTTATATGCCCAATCTTTTAAAAAAAAAGATTCTTTAATAAAAGTACTTACAGTATCTATATAATTACAACGCTAAGCGTTTTCTTTCGACAGTCCGTGAGAAGAAACTACTGCATCAAATTACACCAATCTTTTTTTAAATGAAAGATATTTGGCCACAGATTTGTTATCGTCTATTCGTTTGTTCAAATATTTTATTAATTAACCGTAATTTTAAATTAAAATTCTACAGTTGAGCATGCGCAGTATATAAGTACAAGTCTGCCTTTGGAGTGACGCGCTGCACGTCTAAGTTCGTCTGCTATTCGATATTACTGTAAACAAGCTTTTCTTTCTTTCTCAAAGTTAATATTATTTGGCTCTTTCAGCATTATTAACAATTAAAAAATGTATTGCGTCTATATTAAGAGCTAGATACAGTTTATTTCGGGGGGTGTCATATTGGTTTGGTCATATTACACACAGAAGATAAACACAGTGATTTGAGGCTAAAAGTTATGGACTCTGTCACTCTGTGATCTGTCTTATGAATTGCCAATAGTTAGACACCATAGGAAACTAGCATATTAAGTTGTAGCTACTTCTTTGAAAAAAAAATAAGGTATAAATATTAAAACGCAAAACTATTTCTGTGAGATCAGAATTCAAATTCGAGACATTCATCTGCGTCAACTGTTTTTCGAACCTCTTCAATTTAGAAAGAGGTTAAACAAGTCTCCGCTGTCGTAGCCAGAGCCTGATTACCCATGGGGCAAATTCCTACCACTAAAAATAAACACAAAATTTTGCCTCATTCATGGCAGAAATTTTACATGAATACGGCGTTTAGATAAGTCGAACTTTTCTTTTAAAATTTATTGGTGTAAGTGTGATCCGTTGGCAGGGCCTGAAGGCTGGGCAAACTTGCACCAATAAACGTTAAAAGAAAAGTTCGCCTTATCTAAACGCCGTATTCATGTAAAATTTCTGCCATGAATGAGGCAAAATTTTCTGATTATTTTTAGTGGTAGAAATTTGCCCCGTGGTTAATCAGGCTCTGTCCGTTGGTAATCAGGCCCTGGGCGTAGCGGGTTAACGCAATGCTTTATACCTCTGAATTTTTGCACAGGACGCAGGTTCGAACCCAAGGCTGGCAAAATGTGTAATATTTTTGTCTGTAATTCATTTCAATAAGGACATATTTTATTAGGAAGAGAAGTTATAGGATTTTTAATTTATTATTATTATTATTTGAATGCTTTATAATTAAATAAAATTTAACACTCAATAATATTTTGAAAAAATAATGATTTTATATTTAAAATATTTAAGCTAAAATATTTTGCATGTAACTATCAATTAAATAAATTGAGCTTATCTAAAATTTTCGTTATATTTTCTGACCATTATCAAGAATATATATGTGTGTGTGTCAGAAAGAAAAGTATGTCATTCATTTACGTAAAAAAATAAAATGGAAAGAAAAAAAATATTCGTACAAGAGCTATAAGAAAATTACCTTGATATCCATGTTTAATATTTTTTTAAATGTATAAAAATGTAAAATAAAATTCAAGTAATAAAAAATATATATTATAAATCGTTAACTGCATCAAGTTTCAAATTTAGGTTTTTAGAGAATTGGACAGACAAAAATAAAATTCATGGCAGCTTTTAATGCCAGTGTAGTTTTAATAAATAAATAAATCAATGAAAATAGATATTATTAAAAAAAAATGAGGTCGCAATAAGTAAAAATAAATTCTCTACCCGGCGTTTGTAGGTAAATTTCTGATAAAAAGGGAGCATAATTAGTTGTAAATTATAAACTTAAAATTCTTTCACTTCATTGAATAGGTTAGACTGGCAGCACCATCTAATACCTTAAAGAAATAAAAATCACTTACGCAATATAGAAATTCGTCACGTAATTCATCATTCAATAATTAATTTAATAGCAACTAATTAAAAATTCAAGAATTTTTCTAATGAAACATTCAAGTTATTTACCGTCAAATCTTGACGGGCACTAACTAGTTTTAATAAAAAAGCCGAGGGAGTTGAACCAAATTGACGTTGTTTTTAAAAAAGAAACGTAAATTTATGACAACTTATCACAGTAAAGAGAGAGTTATGATTGAGTTGACACACGTTGTTTTAGGAAGTAGAGGTTAAGGGGCATTGTTCATAAAAGCTAAAACTTAAAATACATCAACGGTTTTTTATAAATAGCCTATGGCCCAGTTACTTCATGGGTCCAGTTACCACAACTGACCTTATATTTATTTTAAATAACATTAGAATTTCTAACTATTGAAAGTGCAAAAAACTAACTGTCAAGTAGAGCTTGCATTTTAGTCATCTAATTGCTTTACTAATTCATCAAAACAGATGGCAAAATATGCAGAATTGCTTTCTTGAGAAACTTATTTAAGTATACATCCACTAAAAGGGTTTTCGGAGCTACAGTAAATCTGACGAATGCCTTACTATTTTTCAAAGAAAAATATTTTGAGAACGTTAATAGAACCAAATTTCATTTCAGGGATTAAATAATTAAAAAAATAAATTACGAATTAAATGAATTGTATTCGGGTGGGCGGAGAGATCAAATTATTGGGTGGGCTCATGTCCCTTGGGCATATAAGTTGGCGCCACTGAACATTACTCATTGATTTCAGCTGCATCGGCTCAAATGAGACATTCTCAATATATTGCTATGAACTTAACTATTTATAATTATCAGTCTTGGCTGGCTCAAGACGCGAGTGCAGATTATAAAGCAAGTAATGCATACAGGACTGAACTTTGAAGACGTTTTTCACGGGCTCATTAAAAGTTGCAGATTTAATAGAATAGAAAATTTTTAGTTTGAAACCGCAGAAGTGCTTCGAATACTTTTTGAGAAACTTCTAATATAACAGGCGATCATTTACAAAAATAATTATAAAAGATAAATCGAGGCATGTATACCTAAAAACATTTTTTAATTAGATGAAATTCGTATAATTATAAAATCATTCCGTGCCGGTGATGAATTATTTACATTTTATTTTATATGAAATTAAAAAGTTTTAGTCAAACGCTCAGACAGCTAACTTGAGCCAAACGTATAGTTAATTAATAATTATGTATATTCATGTATGTGTAATTTCTTTAAAAAAATTTTTGACGTTTTCGTTTTCGGTCGAAAATAGTAAGATTACTGAAATTCGGTTTCAGTTTCGGTTTCGGTCTTAAAAACCTGTGTTGTTCGATCCTTAATTAAAACATCTAAAAGTGTAATCGACGCTATGGTCCTTTTTTTCTACACGGGGCTTAAATAAACAAGGAAGACCGTTTAACCCTCCGTCTACCAGACGGGTCCATTGGACCCGACAGGTACATACAAAATATTCATTCAAACCAGATATTTCTTTAAAATAAACTAAGTATATAAAAAAGACAAAAATAAGGTAAATAAATAAGTTAAATAGTTTTAAATAAAAATTCTGGTGTAGAACGTTTTATTAAAACTTGAATAAAATTCCCGGTAGATCTAGGGTTAATGACATTTTCGACAATTCAAAAATATCTGAGCCTTAAACGGTATTCAAATCAAATTCCTCCTAACCAGTAGCATGCATCGTAATCACTATTACATTTCGTTTACCTAATCCGCTTAACATACTTCGGATCACTCGATTTGTGTTCGGTACTTTCCATTTTTTTTTTTTTTTTTTTTTTTTTTGTTATTTTAAATGGTGTTCAGAATTACTCAAATGACAAAGAATTTAAAAAAAATCTCTTAAACTGGCAATTTATAACAAAAAATATTTTTTGAAAAACATATGAGAAAATTACAAATTGTCTGTTTTGTGAACCAATATAGTTAAAATGGATTATTGTAATCTAGCATAGTAACTGATTAAATAAATAACTTTTTACAAGAACTAAGTTAGTTTTATTGATTTAGTTTTAACAAACCACGCTGAGTTTGTTATTTTTAGTACTTTTAGATATTTTTATTCGTGGAGGTCTGCAGCTTAATAACATCTGATAGGAAAGTTAAATTTACGCAATTCAGAAGAATGGTGGATATCCATCAGGACCAAAAAAACTGCATTGAGCAAATGGTTGGAGGCATCGCAGAGTAAAATCAAACTATATCGTGTAACATAATGCATATCGATTTCAGCGAAAACCTTAATCATTATTTGCTGAAGAAATTATGGCTGTACATTTCAGGAGAAATTGGCAACAAAGAATTTTTCATTCGGGTATTGTGTATACTAAAAAAGGGGACTCATAAATTTAACTTAACAGGGCCTTTTAAACACTTGGATTGGATAACTGTCAAGTATGAAAAGGAAATGTATACTGAAGAAGTATAGAAAATAAATGAATATTAACTAAGTAAGTTAAAAGAAAAAAAAAAATCTAAAGTTTTGTTATAGCAAAGGAAACAAATTAAATTTTTCTGGACAAAAGTTTTGTTAAAATAATTATTTGAAACATGTATTTCACAAAATTGTCCATTCCCTCACTTTGTCATGATCCTCTAATTCTAATAAAAATTTAAATGTCACAATTATCGTATTTCTTAATATTTTGCATGGCGGCCATTTTTTTTTCCTAATAAGTACTTTTTCTAGTGCCCAGGTATAACAAACCTCTGACATGATTTCTTTTTATTCATTACGAATATGAAGATGGCCTTTTTATATAGAATCGCCCAAAGACATAAAAAAGTAAATACATAAATTCGTTAAAAGTTATGCTTTATCAAGTTTTGTACGCTTCAAGAACATTTACCAGAATTTTCGTAAAGAAATATTTCGCTTATTTAATGAAAAAAAAATTATATCTTCAGATATAGCGACCAGTAAGTTACGAAATTTCTGGTGCTAAAACACCTAAAACCCCTTTAATCCCCTGATGCGTACGAACCCTGTTTATTTACTTTGAATACGCATTTGTTAAATTTGAACGAGTTTTTCATGAGACATTATTTGCTTCCCCTATTGTTAATTTCCTTAACCTCCTTGGTTCTGAAGTATCACGTGTGATACTTCCGGACAGAGGAGGATATCAACTAAACTTTTTTATTGATTTATTTTTTTTTTTTTTACATTTTTACCGTACTTCTGTATAGCTGTATTTTTTGGCTTTGGATCAAACCAATAAATGGCACCACTGACGCACATTTCCCCATAAAATAAGCGCTATTTTCACCCGAGTTTGCAACATGTATTCCAGACAGTGTGCCCAAGAAAGTCAGAAATTTCCATTATTAATTAACTTAAACGCTTTACAATAAAAAAAAAAAAACATTTTGAAGATTTGTAGATCATTCAATTAATTAAAGTCTTTCAGTTTGTTACTGCTTGAATTTAGGTTATGTATAATTAAAATTATAATTTAAGGGCGTTGGCAATTTTAGATCCGTATTTGTGCATCTAAATTACTAGCTCCCTAAAATATCAATTTCAAAAAAATCCCTCCCTTCAAAAGTATCTGTTATGTTTGAACTTCTTCTGTCATTTATGGTGTCTTTTTGTTTGTGCAAAATCAATGAATTTTTATCCGCAGTGTTATTTTACCATCGGGACTGAAAAGTTTAAAACGTGCTATTTTATGCTACTCCTTTTTAACCCCTTGAGGGGCACCGGTATATATTATATACCACCAACGATTAATGAAGTTTTACACCAGAAAAAATTTATTAAATTTTACTTTTCTAACTTTGGTGGAAAAAAGCCGTAAAATTGCTTTTACTTATTTTGAAATAGAATTTTTGAAAGATTCCGGTGGGAATTCAGCATTTCACAAACGTAATTGATTGCCCCTCAAGGGGTTAAAGGGATATTTTTGATAGAAAAGCACAGTAAAACACTTTATCTATTTAACTTTAATTAACCCCTTGAGGGGCGGTGGGATATATTTTATCACACCAACGAGTAATGAAGATTTGTACCAGTTTGTACCAGAAAAAAATTATGAAATTTTACTCTTCTAACATTGGTAGAAAAAAAGTAGCAAGATTGCTTTTCCTTATTTTGAAATAAAATATTTCTAAATTTCCGGTGAGAATTCAGCATTACACAAACGCAATTGCTTGCCTCTCAAAAGGTTAACCCTTTATCTACTGACGGTACTTATAAGTACCACTCACTTTAAACTTTTATACCATAGTGAATATTACTAATATTCTAATGGTACTTTGCAAAAAACACTCATTTAACTCCACTTTATCCGAATACATGGCAGCAGTAGTTCTAGGTTTGTTACTTTAGAGAGGAATGAGGCTATCTTTGAAGCAGTCGATGTATTTTCTGCCGACATTTTCTACAGATTGCCACGCTCGTCTTTTCATTGCTGCAAACACAGTAAAGGATATAAGATAAGTGTTGGATTTTTTTTAAGTGTTCATTATGATCTTAGAATACAATTTGATAAGCTATTTTAGATGAACGGTGTATGTATTTGATTTAACAGTTGAATTACTCGGTGGTACTTATAAGAACCGTCATTACACAGCTTGTTGGAGAAAAACTTCTTGTTTACTTTTCGTCTGTGTAGTTTTCCATCGTTTTCATCTGCTTTAAAATGTAATTACTAAAATGTAGTGTAGTAATGAGTTCCCTGGTATTTCTTTTCTGTTTCATTGTTATTTTTTATAGGAAATCGTAAAAGTAGTGGCACCGGCTCGTTTTTGCTATGCTAGAAATGGCATATGTAAATTCATATATTGCATATGTGGAGATGCGAGAGAACGTGTTGTCCCTGGACGTCGCATAACTAAAGGACTGCTAACAAGATAAAAACTTAATGAAAAATAGTTTTTTTTTTAACCCCTTCAGGAGCAAAACATTTTCAATTCTAAAGTGTTGAAATAAATGATTGGCACCGGAATTTGCCAAACGATTTATTTGTAAATAAGAAAAAAGCCTATATTTCATATACTTGTTAAATCGAAAATATTTTCTGGTGCCAGTTGAAATACCTTGTGGGTTTTCTGTTGTGATATTTTGGTCATAGTGTACTGACGGTACTTTAAAGTACCACTTTAATTAATTACTCTAAATAATTAAATTTCTCACGGGTGAGTATTTTTTTTTATATTTATCCTTTAATTTTCATTGTAGTAACTGAAAAAAAATTACATGAAAAAAATTGCAGTAGATCATAATGCCGTAGATAAAGGGTTACTACGTTCAGACATCTCCCTAAACAATTTTCAAGTACACTAATGAACACTGAAAAACATTTACGCAACTACAGGTGTTTTAAAAAAAGAAAATCTAGCATATCTCAGATGATCGGAAGTGGTTTCTTATTTAAACTCTACAATCAGTTAATACAGACACTTTCAAGGAAATGGGATTTATAATTTACTGTATTACAGTAAACGTCCTCTAATCCGGCATCCTAAGGTCCTGCACGACTTTCGCAAAAAATAGCATTCCTTATTAACTCCTGATGTTTATAATAATCTGATGGAACTTCAGAATGAGGAATGAAAAAGGACTATTTTTTCAGGAAACTTTGAAAAACTCATGGCGTAAAATAAGGCCTGAAGTAATGGAAACACCATTCTAAACAAACCTGCATCCGAATTAAACTCCGATATACAACCTGTCCATCGATATATTAGTCGAGGGGGTGGCGGATTCAAATAAGAATTAAAGAAATTTGGTGACATTACTATTTTGAAATAGTTGTAACTACCAGACATAATTTAACCCCTTAAAACCCGCTTAATAATTTAACCCGCTTAATATTTGGAAAAACCATAAAAAAAGTACCTAATATTTTTAATGCTGAAATTGAATAATTATACGGTTTCTATATAAAATATGCAATTAGTTTTTTTAAGGCGAAAAAAAAAGATGTTATAGAACAAATTCACGTTTGTGGAAAAGCCATTATGCGAGAATTCTGTATTTTAATGTTTGTTTTACACCATACAAATTAATGCGAATAAGACCTTTATTTTTCACATCTTAGATCTTTATTTATCATCATCAAAAAATTTTTTACAAATAATACTTGAAATAACATAATATACATTAAATTTTAATTATTTATAAATTTTTTGAGAGTGATTTATTCCGAAACATGCAATACAAATTCCAACATCGCAATCAGCGCCAAAAACCAAACCCAAACGATAAAATTCAAAGACTTCAGATGGAAACGCCAGTTAAATTTTTCTGGTTTCAGAAATTTTTTCCAGCAAAAAATTCCGGGCACGAGAAATAAAGAACGACACTTCAGCCTGTGATATTGACGGGAGACAGAATCAAGGGGTTAATGGGTAATAAGTTCTGTGCGAACATCCGACACGTTTTCTTCGCTTACATATAAAAAGTGAAATCATGAAGTTGCTGGAAGCGATACAGTTGACGATGAACTAGATGACGTTTTAGGCTATTTGCCTTTAGAGAACGCTATAAATCGATAAGAAATAAAAGAGTTCGTTGACGCAGATTTTGATGAGCCGACAGAGGAAACTGTGACAGAGTGCCTTCATTCAGAGTATTATCGAGCCAACAGCCCCCAAAGACCATCCATTCCATGAATTCCACTGTGATGAAGATGATGCGGACGAGACAATCAACATAAGTTGGAATAAAGCAGCTGATGCCTTGAATACATTTATCAAGTTTTCTGAGTGCAGCAGTTTGTTCAACAATGCGGAAATTATGAAACTAAATAACATAAAAAATGACTTCATAAAGAAAAGGAAAGAGAAGACAATTAGAAAACAAACTGATATTCGAGATTTGTTTATGATGGCTTCTAAGAGTAGGCCTACTGTGTAGCCCTGCAGTGTAAGTTTTCCTTTTATAGTAATGTACATATTTTCGGCTTAACATTACTGAGTATTTTATTATTATATTCAAGTTGTTTAAAGAATAAAAACATGCTTTACTGTCAGTTTTTGTTTAAAACTAACTTCGACACGTTTTTCCCGACGTTCATCCTGCAATCTGGAAAATTTCGTAATCCGGACGTGCCGGATTAGAGGATGCTTACTGTATTAGAGCTTGCATTCTCAAAGGTAAGCTTATCTCGTTAGCAGTGCAGGGTATTCAATTTATTATAATGTATCTAAATTTGGAAGGATAAATAATAATCTTTAAGATTCCATGAAACATTTGGAGTGTTATCCTCCTTATATGAAATGAAATTAATTGGGCTCGTAATAGTATTAAAAAACAAATAAAAATTTTTTGGCTTTATTATTTATCTAAAATGACTAATGAATTGGTTATTTTTTCAGCTAATACGCATTTGCGTAAGTATTCGATTATTTTGCACTTCTATATTGTAATAAATTTAGTAACTTTACATATTTTTAAAAGGTAAAAAAAAAAAAAAAAAAAAATGGAGATATTTTTCTGGGAAATAATGGACTTGTTTTGTTACTCAAAAACGACATTTTTACTCAAAAACGACATCTTGAAAAATTCAGGTTGCCTTTAACACTAGAACTGCCGGAAATTTTGCAGAAGTGTTATAAAAATATTTTACACCGTAAATTTTAACTGAAACTACTTAACATATTTATTTAACTTAATTCTCCGAGTTACATTTTAACCCCTTAATTCTCGCTCCCGAGATATTCTCGGGCTGTGTCTTTTACTCAAATTGTTTGATTCCCACCAGTTTTATAAAATAGTGAAATTGGCTATATTTTAGTATCGTTTTTACTGCCATTAAATAAGGTGAATATTTCTTTTTCATAAAAGTGGTGCCAATAAGCAATTTGAATTATTCAACCGTAATTTAATTCGAGCGTTAAGGGGTTAAACTTATTTTACAAAGAAATTTTTGGTGATAATCAAAATATTTTTATTTGGTAGCGGTCAAAATGACCGCCTCCACGGCGGTTCTAGTGTTAACCCTCCGTCTACCAGACGGGTCCATTGGACCCGACAGGTACATACAAAATATTCATTCAAACCAGAAATTTCTTTAAAATAAACTAAGTATATAAACCAGACAAAAATAAGGTAAATAAATAAGTTAAATAGTTTTAAATAAAAATTCTGGTTTAGAACGTTTTATTAAAACTTGAATAAAATTCCCGGTAGATCTAGGGTTAATCAGGAATAATACACAATTAACTACACCGAATAACTAATTAGTTTAATGTAAATGTGTTTAGAAATGATAATGTTTTGCAGTCTTGAATCTTTTAAAATTAAAATTTGAGTATGTCTGCTGGGCAATTCCACATAACATGGGAAATATAGTGTAGACCCTTGAGTGGCGGGGTAATATACCACCTCATAATATATATACCACCTAATTTTAATCAAGATTTGCACCAGAAACATTTAATTAAAATTTATGTTTCTAACTTCGGTGGGAAAAAAAATAAAAAAATTGCATTTCTTTATTTTGAAACAAAATGTTTCGAATATTCCGGTGTGAGTTCAACATTACAGAAACGCAATTGCTTGCGCCTGAAAGAATTAATAGCTAAAGAGGGAAATGTAATGTGAGTCACAATACCATGTAACGTGAGTCACAATACCATGTAACGTGAGTCACACTCAAAATATTGATTGATATAATTAATTACAATTAAAACAATATTATTTTTGTGTATATAATAAGTTGAAAGTATGTTGTACTCTATGAAATACTTCTTTTTTACTGTGTTGTGATAAATGAGGAGAAATTCTAGGTCTTCATTAACCCATAAAACTTGACTTCCCTTTTTTTGCAATGTGAGTCACAGTACCAAATTAGGGTCTGCATACCACCTGTTAATTTAAAAATTTATTACATTGTTATTCTGAGTTTCCTATTGTGCCCCAGATATCTATGAAGAACTTTTTTAAAAGCAAATGTGATATTTCTTCGATGTATATAGAATTTACTTTTGGGAAAATGTGTCAAATAGTAACGTGAGTCACATGGAATTGCCCTGCTGCTTTATGACGAAAGGTGGCAAAATGAAATATAGGCAAATTCCTTAAGCTGGTGGATGCCGCACAGTGGGGTATTTGAAGCAAAATCCCCGCCAAAATTATTTTTCGCGTGTTTTACAGTTTAAGCATTGCTGTTGACTTACTATTAATAAATACACTTATACTATAATATTATATACACATAAAAGTATGCATTTATTTAAATAAATATGAAATACAAAAAGGCTACATAACTTTTTACTGTTTATAAGAGAAAAGTAATATTTGATAGAGTTGTTTTACTTTCAAGTAATGTTTAATTAAATGTGGTTAATTATATATTATCTAAACTTTTAATAATTTATATACACGAATGTATTAATATATATATATATATATATATATTATTTTCATTTAGCATTTAGCAAAGTTGTGTCTCTAAATTCCGGTTGTAGTTTAGAGATTCTCTTTTTTGAATGTTATTAATAGATTACCAAAATAATTTACCTTTAAAAAATGGCAACTATATGTGAAAGATATATTTCTTAATTGGCCTTCAAAAATGTAAGCAATAGCGCTACTCTTCAAAAATTGTCCGGAACACCTTTAACCCTTTTTTTTTCTTTCTTTCTAACCGATGACCAGGCCCCTACCTGCCGGGATGCCCCAGCTTAACGGGTTTAGTACCTGGCATCGGGGCGAAAGACCGCCTAACCGCCGCGAAGCGGCAATAAACCTGACATCATTGCCTCGATCGTCATCCTATTTGCACTGCCTACTGCTCGTTTGTGTATACTATGTTTTGCCGGTTACTTAACGTTATAACCTGTTGTTCGGCACCTGCTAATTGCTACTCATGTTGGTCTCGTAATTTAGAACCTTGATCAGATGACGAGACCTTCACCTGGCCAGGCACCTCCAGAGGTATAATTCACAGGTAACTTGGAGGACTTTGCACCCACGACGGATTTTACATGCACCAGGCGCCATTAGCGTACATGACGGATTATAGCCAGCAGTATGCCTCGATCCCGCGGCCTTAGCTGCGTATTCGATGCTCTGCCAACTGGGCCACCGCTGCCCGAACTACTTCTGAATGACCTGGGGTTTAGAAGCCGAATTGTTGGTGCAGACTTGTCATAAGAAAAAAGAATGGAGGGGGTGAGGAAGCAAAAACAAAAAAAATAAATAAATAAATAAATAAAATAAAATAAATAAAAAAGAAATTTAAAAAAATGGAGCGCCGCAGATAGACAAGTTGCACCAAAAGTTAATTTTGGGCCGAAATGCTAGACAAACATAACGATGCAGGGGGATGAGACTCCGCCTATCTACCGTACCCCACCGCGTAGAAACTGACTCCGTAGACTTCCCACTGGAGAGGGTCCGGTAGCTTGTGCAGGCTATAGCCTATGTGCAACTAAGAATAATAAAGAGGCGGTAGTCAAAAAGAAAAAAAAAAAAAAAAAAAAAAAAAAAAAAAAAAAAAAACCTGAAAGGGAAAGGGGTTAGCTTGTACATGTTATTACACTTAAAACTTATTTATAGCTATTTACTTAACTATCATTTATTACATATATTGTTTTAATATTATCCTATAGCACTAGGTGATACTAAACGAACTAGAGTAATTTACTTTAGATTACTTAAATATTGCCTGGCTATTTAAAATGAATTTATATTTTAATCATTTCTAATATTAGAATCGGGATTTTATTTATTAATTATTATTATTATTTTTATATTATCTTAAGACAAGTTAACTATGAATTGGCATACTATTACTTAGCTAGGAGGGAATTGATAAGAGACTAACGAGCTGACCTAGTGAGATTAATATACTAATTTCTAATTGAACTAGCTGCTTGAGGTTGTAACTTAGACATAAGCTATGGGGTTTGGGTTTGACCTAAATTAACATTTAATTTAATAATTCATTATATTTGTCTAGTATAATATACTTATCTCACCCAGTGGACTTGTTCTTCTGAGGAGGTTTCCTAGTCTTGGTATTTGGTCACTGTCGTGGTGGTTGTCTTTTTAATATTTTGACATATTCTTGTGGGTCTTTCCTTTATCCTTGATTAGATATATGCTTCTCACATACCGTGAGATGCTTGTCTCTATCGTAGGTTGTTTTCCTTTATGACTATTAATGGTGGATGTCTAAATTTGAGGTTTTGTAACTTTGCGAATTGCGCTGATGCATCACTTTGCGCTGATGGGTTGACGACTTGTGGTCTTTAATTTGTGACCCTTTGAGTTGGCTTTGATCACTTAACAGGTTCATTTTCCTTTGTTTGTATGTTACCTTGATACGTGAATGCGCACATAGCGATCAGTCCATTGTAACCTAATGGCGGTTATCACGATTTATGCAACATTGTTGCGAGCTGTTTGAAAAGGCTTGTGCACTACTGGAGTGGGGCTTGTTCCATGGCCGTTAGTCCGTCAATTTTTTTATGATGACTGTTTTCACAAGATGTATCGTTATAATTTCTCCTTTGTTGTAGTTGGCTTGGTTTAGCATGTAGTTGGCTTCTCTGTTTCATTTAAAACACAAACTTCCGATGATTCGTTGGGTTTGTGTGAGTGAGCCGTAGCTATCAGTTCATCATAAATGACTTCCTCCTCTCAGAAGTGCGATAAATCGATTTTTTTTTTTTGCAAGTAAAAGGTTCCTTCACCTGCGGCCGCGGTCAACTTAATAGTTAGACTCGGACTTTTTTTTTTTTTTTTTTAAATATATATATCTATATATATTAAACCTGAAAATAAGGCAGTTAGTTTGGGGTGGCGATGTCCGCTGGGATGGTATGTGTTTAGCTTTGTTCTTTTATGTTTTATTGAGAGATGGAGTCTATGTTTTCTATTAACCATCTGATAACTGCTTTGCCCTTGTTTTGTACATGTTTATTGTTTGCTAGCTGATTATGCCAAAGTTGCTCGTTGTTTGCCGTGATTTGAATCAGATGGTGTGGTTGTGTAAGTGGGCAGGCTGTTAGAAAGTGTTTTGGGGTTCCCAATTGCCCGCATGCACAGTTTGGCTCATCTTTGCGCTTGAATCTGTGTAAGTATTCTGGGAATGCTCCATGTCCCGTGTATATCTGGCTAAGTAATTTACAACTCCTTAGTCTGTTTGTACTTACTTTTGGGAAGTATTGATATGTTGTCCTGCCCTTGTCCCCGTAATCCCACTCGAACTGCCACTGTTTAATAATTAGTTCTTTAATTGTTTTTTTAAGGTTTGTTATTGGCCTTTCTAAGTTATATGGAATTTCTTTTATTTTATTTTCTGCTGCTTGTTTGGCTAATTCGTCGGCATCCTCGTTTCCTTGGATGCCCACATGTGCTTTAACCCAGCTAATTTTGAACCTATTATTTGAGAGTTTAATTGCTTCTTGTATATCATTTACTAGTTGTGTGGTGTTAAATGGTTTGCTTAATGTTTGGATGGCTGACATGCAGTCCGATGGATGCTGTATTCCATCCCTATGTTGTTGCCCCAATATGCTGCTTGTAGTATGGCCAGTAGTTCGGCTTGAAAGACACTATTAAACTTCCTTAAAGGTGCTGACCACGATTTAATTTTTTGTTCATTTTTGAAGGCTACGAATGCCGAACCCGTAGCTCCTGATTCCAATTTTGAGCCATCTGTGTAGATATTTATGTCTTTGACGTTGTGCCCTATTCTTGGTTCGATTGTTTCTGCCGGGTGTGTGTTCCATACGTTTATTTTTTTTGTATAGTCCTTGTGATTTATTGTTGTTCCATAGAGGTTTACATTTTCTCTCAGTCTTGATACTGTACCGTATGTTGCTTCTTATTTTACTTGTAGTTGTATTGGAATCAGGCCTGCAAGTACCTGAAGGGCCGCGGTAGGGGCAGTTTTATATGCCTTAACAATGGACAGCAGGAAGTGTCTCTGGCAAGAGGATAATGTCTCCTTGCTCCTTGTATTCAGGTTGTGGCCCCAAATAGGGGCGGCATAAGTTAGTGTCGTTTCAACTACTGTCCTATACCAAGTTTTAATAAATTCTGATTTTAAGCCCCAGTTCCTGGATGCCATTGCTCCCAACATGTTGAATGTGTTTCTTATTTTTGCTGCTTGTGTTTGGCAATGCGCTAGCCAGTTGAGGTTTTTGTGTATTATGACTCCTAAGTATTTTATTTGCTCTTTTTCTTCAAGCTCTTTGTCATTGAATTTTATGCCTTCTATTTTATATGTGTCCTCTGTTGGAAGATTCCTTGTGTGTGTTCTGTTTAGATACAGCAGTTCTGTTTTATCCCAGTTTAGCGTTAGTTTATTTCCTGTAATCCATTCATTGAATTCTTTTATTATTTTGTTAGCTAGTTTAACTAATTTGATTTTTGTTTTTGCTCTAGGTATTATTATAAAATCATCCGCGAATGCTTGTATTCTTACGTTAATTCCCCAATTTTTCTTGAGAGCCGTATCTGCTATGAGCAGCCACAGCAAAGGCCCGAGACAGCTGCCTTGTGGGCAGCCCCCGAATGTCTGCTTTGTTAAAATAATGCCGTTTTCTTCGATTGTGACGTACCTGTCTTTTAGGAAGCTCAATATCCAGTTTGTTAAATAAGTTGGATTGGAGGACTGCTTAAGGTTTTCAGATATAATAGGCCATCTGATATTATCGAATGCTCCCTTTATATCCATTGCTATGAGTAGTGTTTGGTAACCCTCTATTTTATCCTGTTTAATTGTTTTTATAAGATTATTAAGTGCATGTTCGCACGAGATCCCTTTTTAAAATCCGTATTGTTTATCGCTCCAATATTTGTTTACTGTTAGGTGGTGGGATATTCTGACGTGTATTATTCTTTCTAAAATTTTACTGAATGCCGGTAATAGGCTGATTGGTGTATAATTTTTGGGGTCTTTAGGGTCTTTACCTTTCTTGTGGAACAGAACCACTGTACCTATTTTGAAAGATTTTGGAAAATAGTTAAAGTGGAGGCAAGTATTGTATAATGTTAACCCTAGAACTACCGGAAATTTTACTCAAGTTTTATAAAAACATTCTACACCAGAATTTTTACTTAAAACTATTTAATTTGTTTATTTAACTTATTATTGTCTGATTTATACATTTAGTTTGTTTTGAAGAAATTTCTGGTTTGAATAAATATTTTGAATGTACATGTCGGGTCCAATGGACCCGTCTGGTAGACGGAAGGTTAAAAGAAGTTGTGGCGCTGCATTGTGAATTCGTTTTATTAGGTTATAATCAATATAGTCGAAACCAGGGGCTTTGTTTTGTTTAATGTTTTTAATTATCCTGTTCAGCTCTTGTCGCGTGATTGCAGGGGGGTTTTCTTCTTCTTCTCTTGGCTTTTCCGATGTTAATTTATGTTCTATTTTTGGGTCTGTTAAGTAAAGGCTATTTATGAAGTGGTTTAGTGTATTTTTAATTGTGACTTCTTTGTTGTCTGGCAGGATATTGACTAATCTTGATGGGCATGTTTTCTCACCCTACGCTATCTTGTATTGTGGTCCGTATGTATTTTTAACTTCTTCACAGTATTTCTTCCATGAATCGCGTTTAGCTTTTTGTACTATTTTTTTAAGTTTTGCCCTTTCTTTTTTGTATTCTATGTGTAATTTCTGTTTTTTCCCCCGTCTTCTTGTTTTTGAAATTTTCTCCTAAACGCTCTGACCCTGTTTCTTGCTATCTTAACCTCTTGCGTCCACCATTGCGGCGCTGTTATGACAGGTGCTTTCCTTTGTTTATAACATTTAAACGCTATTGTTTTAATTTCGTTTTGGAGTCTTAAGGTTATTTTATCTAACTGGTCTGTGTTTGTTATTCTTTTAAGATCTTTAATATATCTATTTCTTATTTGTTTTATTGTTTTCTCAAATTTAGCGTGTTTTCCGTACTTCGTTTCTAACCTGTGTCTTTGATAGTTAGTGTTATCGTACTGTAGTTTAAATTTAATATACTTGTGGTCGCTGCCCGATTCATCATCGCTCACTTCCCAATCTGTAATTTCAGTCCCTAGTTTTGTTGTAGCTATTGTTAAATCTGGCCATCCCTCTAGTTTCTTTTGTCCCCTTATTGTACTAAAAGACGCTGGTGCTCCTGGAGGGTTTTGGACAAAGAGCGAGTTTAGGAGTAGAAAATCTGTAAGTTTTTCACCCCTGTCATTTATACCTGCGTACCCCCATTGTTGCGAGTGTGCGTTGAAGTCCCCCGCCAGTAGAATCTCGCCCTTTGCTAATTTCAGTGTGTCTTCCACTTCCTGAAGTACTATTGCGAAATCTGCCGAAGGGGGAGCATATACGTTTATTATTGTTATAGTTTCTTTTTTATTTTCTACTTTTATTGCTGTTGTATATTCTTTTTCTGCGATTGTTATTCGGTTTGTGCCTATGTTCGTTACTATGGCTGATCGATTATGTTTTGTTTTGGTTACTTTCCAGATGCTGTTTTTATCGCTAAAGGCTGTTATTTTTTCTGTTCTTTTATTTTGATAGTAGTCTTGAAGCAGTCCTATGTTAATCTTGTTTTCACTCATGTAACCCTTTAATGAGTTAGTGGCATGAAAGCTATTGTGTAGATTAATTTATATGAATTTAATATTGTCTTTATCTTGCGAGTTTTCTTTTGTGGTGGAGCTTGCTATATGTATTTTTTTATTTTTCTGTTTTTGCATGTTTAACGCTTGGGTGCCTTTTTGGCACGCGCTATCTTTAATGTCGGCGTGGTTCATAATTGATTCTATTTAGTTCACGTACTCTTTGTTCACGTTCTCTGATTTCTGCTTGTGTACGCCTATACAATCGTGGAATACCCCCGTATGTATTTACTGTTACTAAGTCTTTTAAAACTTCCTCACCCGTGGTTAGTTTTGTTTTCCCTTTTTCTAATTCTAACTGCCTTATTGTCAATAGTTTACGGTAGACCCTGCACCTCCCGTCATGAGCCGTGTGGTCAACTGGTAGATGTGCAATGAGGTGATCTTTATTCCATTCATTGAAGGTTGTGCACATGACACACCGCTTCGTATTTTTGGGGCGTCTTCGTATCTATGGTGGCCGGCGCAAATTGGACAGTATTCTTCTTTTTGGGTACACTGGTTTGCAAGATGATCAAACCCTTGGCATCGATGACATCTTAGGATTGTGACATAGTTCTTTACTGGGCATTCCCTCAGTCCCAGGCAAACTGTTCTCTCTCTGAGCATGTGATTTGCCAAGGGCTCGGGGAGCGATACCGGTATGTGCACTTTTCCAGCTGATGCCCGCAGATACCGTAGGGTTCGTGTCTTTTCCAGATTATCTTTGGGGCTGATGCCTATCTTCCTGCATATCTTCGTTTTCACTGTTCTTTCATCTGTTTCCTCTGGTGCGTGGAAGATTACGATTCTCTTCATCTTCATGTTTGCTGTCTTGATATTCAAACCGCTGCTACTTTCTTCGCTTTCTGTGAGGGCATCTTTTATCCTCGTGGCTTGTGCCGCCGAATCACATACTATTTTCATACCGTTGCGTATCTTCTTGACGTTCTTCGCCCAGTCTTTGTTTTGTATCTTGCTGGCTACTTGTTGCTCCACTTCTTCTGCTGTTCTGTCGTCTTTTGCTTGGATTATTACTGTAGCTGTAGCTTCTTGTACAGCTCTTGCATATGATTTTACGACCGACGTTTTCATACTTACCAGTTCTTCTTTATCAGTTATTTCTTCATTGATAGTTGTTCATAAGGCTGTTGATTGTTTCATAACTTCTATACTGGCCTCGGCGTGCACAGCCCTAGTCTCGATCTCCATTAGTGAATTTATCACTATTTGGAGTGCTCGTTCTATGGCCGTGCGCGTCGAAGCGCCTTTAACCCTTTATTTACTGACGGTACTTATATGTGCCACTCACTTTAAACTTTTATCCCATAGTGAATATTACTAATATTCTAATGGTACTTTCCAAAAACACTCTTTTAATTCCACTTTATCCGGATACATGGCAGCAGTATTGTTATTTTAGCAAGAAATGAGGCTATCTTTGAAAGAGCCCATGTCTTTTGTGCAGATATTTTGTACAGATTGTCACGCTCGTTTTTTTTCTTTTTTTAATTGCTGCAAACACAGTAAAGGATATAATATAAGTGTTGGATTTTTTTATGTGTTCATTATGATCTTAGAATACATTTTAACTAGCTATTTCAGATGAACGGTGTATGTATTTGATTTAATAGTTGAATTACTCGGTGGTAATTATAAGTACCGTCAGTACACTGGGTGTTGGAGAAAACTTCTTGTTTACTTTTCGTCTGTGTTTCCATCATTTTCATCTGGTTTAAAATGTAATTACTAAAATGTAGTG
The DNA here is from genome assembly GCA_963932465.1 of Maratus speciosus. Lineage (NCBI taxonomy): Eukaryota > Metazoa > Arthropoda > Arachnida > Araneae > Salticidae > Maratus > Maratus speciosus. Next base: position 925,214 of record CAWVRF010000119.1, on the reverse strand, counting down.
TAGTAATTTTTCTTGTATTTCTTTTATGTTTCATTATTATTTTTTATAGGAAATCGAAAAAGTTGTGCACCAGCTCTTTTTTGCTATGCTAGAAATGCCATATGCAAATTCATATATTAGATATGTGGAGATGCGAGAGAACATGGTGTCCTTGGAATATAGGCGTCGCATAACTAAAGGACTGCTAAGAATATCGAAAGCTAAAATTAAAAATGTTTTTTTTAACCCTTTCAGGGGCAAAACAGTTTCAATACTAAAGTGTTGAAATAAATGAACGACACCGGAATTCGTCAAAAAATGTATTTGTAAATAAGAAAAAAGGCATATTTGAGAAAACTTATTATATCGAAAATATTTTACTACAATGCTGGTGTCATTTGAAATACCATGTGGGTTTTCTGTTACGATAATATTTTAGTCATAGTGTACTGACGGTATTTTAAAGTACCACTTTAGTTAATTACCTCTAATGAATTAAATTTCTCACGAGTGAGTATTCTTTTTTTTATGTTTATTCTATAATTTTCATTGTAGTAACTGAAAAAAAAAAGTTACATGAAAAAAAATGCAGTAGATAAAGGGTTAATAAGCAATAGATTTAAATATACCTAAATTAGAGCTAAAAAGGCTTAAAAAGAACGCATTTTTATTTTTATTTTTATTTTTATTACATTAAAAATAAAGATATTGAGTTCAACAATTCATGAAACCACAAAAAATATACAGTTAAACATAATAGTCCAGTCAAATTGTCAGAAAATTGGGCCGATAGATGCAAAAATTCTGCTAGAAGATTTTATGTTTTTAAAGTGTTTATGGGGATGCTAATAACAGGAATTAATTGTTTCCCAACAAAATATCTCGAGGCTAAACTTTGTGGAGCCAGAAAACCACGAAATTTTCGGACTTTTTTCAGTTTTTTGCCTATAACTCGAAAATTATAAAATTTTTGTGTACCATACTTAATTATAAAAAGAAAGAAAATTAAATTCTCTACAAATTTCATACTAAAAACGTTTCTCTAAACCCATTATTAAGCGCGCTACAACTTTTTGAAAATAGCACATTTTTTTCAACTTCATAGAAAGTGACCTATTTTTCGCCTCCCATTCCTAAAAAAAATTTCTTTTCATCACTAACTGTGGAAATGAAATGCACCTATTGATGAATAAGTAAGAAGGCAAATTTTCAAGAAGGTTAGGCAGAAGGTAGGGTTGCCAGATAGTACGTTTTTCTCGTACGTTATACGTTTTTAGTATTTTTTAGGTCTATAGCGCTTTTTAGGTATTAGGTGTACGTTTAAATGTGTCCGCACAACGTTTTCTTCCATTTTTCTACCCCATCCCACTTTTGATAGTTTAAAAAATATTCTTTTTCAGTTTACTTTAAAATTTCACCTTTTGCCAAAAATTAGTTATGGATATGCGCATCAAATGTAAAAACGGCTTGTTTTAGATCAGTAATTCAAAAATCTTGGGTGAGTTGTGTAATATTAAGCGCGCATTTGCTGTTGAAATAGATCAAGTGAACTCTACCTATAAATATCTACATTATAAAATTTTTTATTTAGTCTAACTGTATCATAAGTTTAGATATTTTGTTTGATTTATTATCACCTTTTATGCTTAACCATTAAACGTTGAGCCTGATACATTCACGGGCAATTTGTCCGTGATTGTATCGGGCGCTATGATTACAAGGTTAAATACAAATATTTATTTTTGTAGGGTGTCCATTGATAAAATTTTCCTAATTATTAAATTGCAGGATGGTCTCATTTATCTTTATTCTTACAATTCAATTACTTTTTCATTCATAATTGGATAAGACTGCAAAATTAGTTTTAAAATGTTAACAGAATAATGCAATACAAATGCAGTTAGAGAATAATGATTAGATCGATTAATTAATAATAACAACTTTTTAAAGAAATTCATTAACGAAAACATTACTGACGCATTCAATATAGTTTAGCATGGTACGAAAAGAACGATAGTGCGATAAAATAAAAACAAACTAGTGTCAATCAAAATCTTCGTTTTTTCTGAGATAAATCTGGCAACCTTAGCAGAAGGACGATATCCGGCAACCCTAGCTGAAAGACAGTTACGAAGGGGGGGGGGGTGGCAGGGGATAATAATAGGGAATGCAGTTGGAAGATAGCTGTCACGTGACTTTCCGACGCAGGTGTTCTTTCTTAAAGACTCACCCTTCCCTCTCTACACTGGTCTGGTATCTTACTATTCAGTTTATTGCGCGTCTGCTTCTCGTGCAGTAGTGAAAAATGAGCGAGCCCGATCCAAAATTGTGTTTCGTTTGCCAAACGGCTTCAAATCGTGATACACGCATTGTGACCCAGAAAGGACTTGCCAAGCTCTTTGAATGTAGCGTTCAACGTCAGAATAATACTCATCAACGTTTTCTGAAAAGTGGCAAGGAAGTTAGAGTACATGAGGATTGCCGAAAAAAATATGTGAATGAGAGAATGATAGCAGCATATGTTCGTCGGGGTGAAGAAGATTCTACACAGACTAATTTGTACCTCCGATCGAGCACTTCTTTCAAGTTTCGAGATAATTGCTTCTTATGTGGAGAAGGTAATCCCGATGACTTCAACGAAAAACAATCAAAAAAGCCCTACGCAAAAAGAAATTTGATTCATAAAGTAATGAAGTTAGAAGCGAAAATTACATTTCTGAAAGCTGCAGAAAAACGTGGGGATGAATGGTCCCAGAAAGTAATTGAACGTATTCAACACGAACCTGACTTGGTAGCTGCAGATGCATTGTATCATAGTTTTTGTCGCATAAAACTATATCAATCTGTAACAGGTGGAGAGAAAAGAGGGCGTCGACCTGCAACATCCGTTGACGAAGCTATGGAAGCTATATTTACTTATATTGAAGCAAAATTTGAGGAATGCCAGTTTTCTTTAGATGAGTTGATGAATCAAATACCACAGTCATCGGAACTTCCTGATTCTCGGACTGTCAAGGCCCGTATAATTCATAAATATGGGATGCTGTGCTAATTTCTGAAAACAAAAAAAAGAAAACAGTACTCTGTTTCAAAAATGTTGGACACAAAATACTCACTGATCACTGGTATTCGAACAGGAATTTAGATCCTCAGCAGGAACGACTCCGTATTGTGAAAACAGCCTGTGACATAATTGTGGAAGATATAAGGTCACAAATGTATGATGTTACGCAATACCCCCCATCTGATAACTTTCTGTCTGACGCTGAGACCGTTATTCCTGAATCAGTAAAATTGCTTTTTGAAACCATAATTTTGAAACGCAAACGTGGTTCAATTGAGAAATGGAAGAAAAAGTGCGTTGCTCTTTCACATGCCCTAATAAGTGCAGTTCGACCAAGGTCATTCTTTTCTTCAATCATGACAGGGATCAGCGCATATTTGTACAGAAAGTTTGGTTCAAAGCATTTGCTCCAAGTTATGTCCGCCTTTGGCTTTGCAGGGTCCTATGAAGATGCTTTCCTTCTTGAATTGTCTACCATTCTGAAGCCTCAGAAAACAAAAGAACGAGATGATGCATTCTACCAATTTATTTTTGACAATGCGGACTTTAATGTCAACACTCTGGATGGGACAGGTACATTCCATGCAATGGGAGGTATAATGTGTGTTACTCCTCACGACGCCTTGCATCCCGGGAAAAGAATTCAAAAAGTGAAACATCACCCTACAGCTGAAATAGTCAGTCAAGCTGAAAAAATTGATCTACAGACATTTCACAGAACAGACATGAGGGGCTTACAGAATATGAAAATTGAAGATTTGGAAGAACTTTCTCCCATTAATAATGAAATAGTCCCCTCAACGACAGACATAGTATGGCTCTATGGGAAATGGTCAAACATTGAAAACGTTCCCGGGTGGAACGGTTTCATGGAGCAAGTTACATCCAACAGAGAGTATAAACGCTCTAAAATAAAGTACCTCCCATTTATTAACGCCCTTCCTTCACATTATGATACCGTTTTTACCTCGCTATTGGTTGCTGCTGAAAAATATCGACAATTCAACCAGAAGACATGCTTTGTGACATATGATCAACCTCTCTATTTGAAAGCAAGAGACATAATAGCGAATGAACAGCCAGAATTAAATAACGTGACAGTGAGGCTTGGAGGTTTTCATCTCCTCATGTCTTTCGTGGGATCAGTTGGTTTTATCATGGCTGGAAGCGGCCTGAAAGATTTGTTCAGCACAATTTATGCTGAGAATAGTGTAGACAAAATAATGTCTGGCCATGCATATGCTAGGGCTATACGAGCACACCTGTTATCTCATCTTGTTTTGTCTGGCCTAGTGTGGGATCACACTCAACTGACAGAAGACGAACGAGCTGCTATGGAAGACATGATAACATGCTGGGATCAATCGACACACCAGGACACCATTTATTACGTTCAAGAAGCTGTAAAAAAATATGGAAAAGCTGTAACTTTACTAGAAAATAAAGGCCCCACAGCGAAGTTATGGATTCTATATCTAAAGATGGTCACAGTCATTAAACAGTTTATCGAAGCGGAACGAACAGGAAACTGGAACCTCCACCTGAGAACTGTGCAAAAAATGCTTCCCTACTTCCATGCTGCGGGACATTTCTTATATGCCAAGTGTGGACATCTGTACTTGCAAGACATGCTGAAGCTGGAAGAAACACTGGATCCTTCCGAATACCGAAAGTTCACAGCTGAAGGCTATTTCACCATACGGCGATCAGATAAGAATTGGTCTGGGACTTGGACTGATATGGCGATTGAACAAACATTAATGAAAACTATGAAGAGCACTGGAGGATTAACGCATGGACGAGGAATGACAGACAGCGTGTTAACAAGATGGACTCTGGGAATGATTCATATGCAAAACATATGCGATGATATAGAGGCATACTGTGAAGTAGGCTTTGAAGTTTCTGAACAGCATGTGGATGCCAGAAGTTCCCGCATTGATAGAGACAGTAATGATTCAAAAAAGCTGCGAGATTGGTTGCTAGTGCATCATCCTTTCCCCGAAAATGATTACATAATGTCCATCAGTAGTGGAATTGTTGGAAAGACTGACGTTAACTGCTATTTGGCTGGAGAAGTAGGACAGGCAGGAGTCAGAAGAATTGTTGGCAAAAATTTCAAGAGTGTGAAATTCAAGAAAAAGGATAAGGTAGTACCTTTAGCTTCTGTTGTCGGTAGTTTAAAATTAGGGAACATTACAGTTACTTCTGTCCATCCAGTGACTCTATTCCAAAGGGTTTGTTTAATGAAGCAGAGTGATGAAGACGTGCAGAATCTACTAACTTATGAACTTGCTCCCTATCCGATGTCTTTATTCTCCGACGAAGGGATGAGAAAGGGCACAAAATCTTCGTTTTGCAGTGCTTTTATCCCATTAGACAATCTGGATCTTATTGGAAAAGATGAGTTTTTTGTTGTTGACGGAGGGTACCTTCTTCACAAAGTAACTTGGCCTCGAAATGTTTCCTTCAAATTTATTGTTAAAAGTTATATTTCTTGCATTCAGAAAATTTTTGGATCACAGGTCGCAGTTGTGTTCGATGGATATCCGAATGAGGGAGAACAGAATGGAACGAAAAGTGCAGAAATAGCACGTCGATCTAGAATGCACACTTCTACTGAAGTCATAGTTGCAGCAGAAAAGTTAAGCACAGTGCCTCAAGACAAATTTCTAGCCAATGACAGAAACAAGAACCGCTTCATTTCACTGCTTAAAACAGAGCTTCAAAATAACAGAATTCAAGTTGACCAGGCAGAAGAAGACGCTGATGTCATGATTGTTACCTTAGCCATTTCAAGAGCCAAAGCCTTTGAAAGTATCGTAATTGTCGGAGAGGATATTGATATTCTCGCGATCATGACAAGCTTGGGATATCAACACAAAAATCTGTTTTTCCAAAAACCGGGAAGAGGAAGCACCGAAACAAAGTGGTTTTCAACCAATTCTTACAAATACGATCACAACAATGTTCTTTTCACTCATGCAATCAGTGGATGCGATACAACATGTGCTCTTTTTGGGCAAGGAAAGTCAAAGTTTTGTAACACTTTAAAAAAAAACATAAGCAGCTTGAGGAAGTATCATGTGTTTTTAATAAACCAGAGTCTACCCGTCAAGAAATCATCAAGGCTGGAGAAAAATTCCTTATTGCACTATACAGTGGATGCGTAGATACCACGCAGACATTGAACAGTATGAGGTTCCAGTTATTTGCTAAATCAGCCACAAAAAGCAAAGTTCATCTTGCAAGGCTGCCACCGACGCAAGAGGCTGCGCAGCATCATTTCCTAAGATGTTATCATCAGGTACTAGCTTGGCTAGGAAACAACATGCCCCCTGAAGAATGGGGGTGGGTTCGCAGGTCTGACGGTCTTTTTCAGCCAGTTCAAATGTACCAAAACCCAGCACCTGAATCCTTGCTGCATGTTGTCTCATGTAGCTGTAAAAAAGAGTGCATCAAGGCATGCTCTTGCCAAAAATCAGGACTCAAATGCTCGGCAATTTGCAAAAACTGTAACGGGGTCAATTGTGAAAATGTGGATGATATTATTTATGCAGAAGAAGAGGATTATGAAGCTGATACCTGGGAAACCATCGACCAAACCAGCAACGTCGATGACTTTCGCAGCCAGGATGATGATGTCGCAACAAGCTCAAAGCAGTTCAAAGCTGTTGAAGATCATGCAGCCTGCTCCTTTGCTTCTCAAGCTGAGGTTGACGAACCAAACTCATCAACCCGCAAGCGCTCCAGACGTTACTAAATCCATTAAATATGTTACTGTAAGTATTTTTTTACTTACATTCATAATACCTACTATTATTGTTCTCACCTTAAGTTGTAAATACAAAAAAAAAAAAAAAAAAAAAAAAAAAAAAAAAAAAAAAAAATTACAATGTTGTCAATTTTTTATGGTTTTACCATTGTAATTAATCATTATTACTATCATGCAAATACCTGTAATATAAAAAGTTACATTAAAGAGGATAAAAGAAATAAAAATGGTGTCAAATGTTGGTATTTGCGATTTTTTCACAAAGTTAGAAAAAAAGTATCATTTTCAGGAAGCTGTAGCGCGCTTAATAATGGATTTAGAAAAAGACTTTTATAATGAAATTTGTAGAGAATTTAATGCTCTTTCTTTTTGTAATTGAGTATGGTACACAAAAATTATATATAGGCAAGTTATAGGCAAAAAACTGAAAAAAGTCCGAAAATTTCGTGGTTTTTTGGCTCCACAAAGTTTAGCCTCGAGATATTTTGTTGGGAAACAATTAATTCCTGTTATTATCATCCCCATAAACAGTTTAAAAACATAAAATCTTCTAGCAGAATTTTTGCATCTATTTTCGACAATTTGACTGGACTATAATATTTACAGATGAATTTCGTTTACTTTTTTATTAGCTTATATTATATTTATTACATTATAATAAACTTTTTATCATCCAATTTGAAATTTAAAAAAAAAAAAAAGTTTTTTTTTTTTTCGCCGTTTTTAAAGATTTTATGCACACTGTATTGAGCGTCGTTATACTTTGGTGCAATTGAGATAAACACAAGTGTCTTACGAAACATTCATCTGTAATTCAATAAAAATTAAATATTTATATTTCTTTTTTTTTTTTTACCCTGTAAACTTAAGATAACAGATTCAAAATTTTGTATGTTTAGTTAAATAGTATACTTAAAAATTTCTTTAATTCAAAAAAATATTTTAAGCAGGGGGTGTGAATAAAAAATCCATCTTTCAGTAATATTGTCGTACTATGTATCAAATTAAATGTCACTAAAAACTGAACAAAAAGACAAACAGTTATCTGAGTTAAATAGTTTTTGAGATATTGGCATTTAAATGTTTTTAAACATAATAGGTTTTACACAATTTTCAGATTTTTTAAATTGAACATCTCAAAATAATTTTTAAAAAATTATATTTGGTATTTTTTTCCAGTAGTTACTCAAACTATTGAAAATATGAATTTAAGAATTTCTTTTACTCAAAGGTGTCATTTTTAATTTTTCTTGCGGTTGGCGAGCAATTTCTTGCCTCCTTATTCGGGTATGGGTTAACTTTCCCCGTATGCACCCTGGTTTTACTAAAAAAACAACGTTTTTTATATTTTCTACCATAGTTAAGATTACAAAATAAATGTATAAATAAAAAATATTTACAAGGATCATATATTGAAAATGTCATACGTTTAAAAATAATTATGTTTTTAAAATAAAATTTAAATACTGCTAAAAATAACCGACTCCCATCATTTTTATTACCGACTTTAAGAAGGAGGAGGTTAACAATTCGACGCGTATGTATGTTTTTTTTTTTTTTTTTATGTATGTTCACCGATTGTTCCGGAACTTTTTGTCCGATTTATGTGATTTTTGTTTTAATTGAAAGAGGATACTCTCGAATTGGCACCACTTCCGTTTCATCGAAATTGGTTGAGTAGTTTTTTAGTAATTCAACAAAAACCAATAAAATGAAGGATTTCACCCAAATTATCTTTCATTGTTGTAACCGGTTTCTCAATCATAAGCATAAAACTATGTATTCATATGCCTTAGCGCCAAGTTGTCGCCAATAATGGCCAATAAAACCATTAATTCGACGTTTTATTTGTATTTTTATTAATGTTTTACTAATTTATTTGTTCTTTCGTTATTTAAAATAAAAATTATGTCAATTTGTATAATTTGGCGAGTGGTTTGGCGATTTATATACTTTGGCGAAATTGATCGACGGGATAACTAAGAAGTACCATAATATTATATACATACCTATATTATATTATATTAAACAGTTATATGTATGAATGCTTTTTGATTGCCTTTAATATTTCCACTAGATAATATTAAAAATAACTTTCCTGTATAGGGGCCTTGGAGAGAAAATGAAAATTTCACGCATATTTTCTGACAACCTATTAATTGTCTCGGTACTACTTAGTTATCCCGTCGACCAATTTCGCCAGATTATATAAATCGCCAAACCACTCGCCAAATTATACAAATTGACATAATTTTTATTTTAAATAACTAAAGAACAAATAAATTAGTATAACATTAATAAAAATACAGATAAAACGTCGAAATAAAAATTACTTGATGACGTAAACACATGTATCTTGCTTAAAGACAAGTGAATGTGACATTTACGATCAACCATTATTGGCATTTAATCTTATAGTTTGGCGATAGATTTTTGGTCGACGGGATAACTAAGTAGTACCACTGTCTCATATACACAAATAAGTTTTTCAATATTTATAAATTTATTTATTGTAAACAACCATTTGTCTACTTTTATATGCAAACAGAGGTTGAGCCAAGATCCCTATGCTGTTAAAATACAAGATAAACAACATAGAAAGAAATAAAAGAAGTTACTCTAATTAGTATTACAGACGGCATTGTTATGGTGAGGTGTATATACATGGCACAGAACTTAAACATCAGTAGGCATAAGCATAATGGCGAAAGCAAGTCAGTGAGTTACGCAGTCATGAAAACATTTGAATTGTATCAAGAAATGAGAGCAAGTAAATTTGAATCAGATTGCCCGATAAAAGCAAAAACTGTGCGATACTAACAGCAAACATGGTTTAAAGAAAATGCGAATATCATGAGTTGCTTCCAAAAGTTCTATATGTTTTGCAGTACTATACTCACTAAAATACGTCAGTTACTATGCAGACCAATGACACTTTAATCAAGACTATTAAATGAGCATGACGATGAATTTCTAATCTTCCGTAATCGAGCCCACAGTTAAGGCTAGCGTAAAATGAAAAAGGGTAATTTTTGGTTAGCCGGGTGCCAGTGTTATGTATACTTGTATATGTCTATATACATGTATATATACGCATGTATACATATACATATATGTGGGTATATATGTATATGTGTGTATATATACAATATATGTATATATATATGTATATATACACATATACGTATGTATATATAACACTGGCGCCCGGCTAACCGAAAAGTACCCCCAAAAAATATTAGCAGCAATTGGTTTAATGTAAATGTGGGTATCGTAAAATATTTAATTCGCAAAACGCTTCAATGCACAAAATCATATTAGCTCAGAAACAGCAATTGGCAGTGGACGCAATAACGGTAGATTACTTAACCCCTTCGGGACGGGAGCCTTTTACGAAATTTTTAATCTTTTGTCACCGTTTTTTAAAAACAGAAATTTGTGTCTTCTTGAATCGAGAAAATGCGCTGATTAAATAAGGCAAATTTTACAGTAAAATTTTACTGGTGAGGAAAAACAAGGATTCTGAGCTCTTCATGCGGCACGTATACGTGTCGCTCTTCCCCAAGGGGTTAATAGTTTTAAAATCTCCACTGCCCAACGTATTGCAAATGATGATGCAATAAGAAGCATAAATGCCTAAGTGAGTTAAGCTAATTTTGTCAAGAAAGATTACAAACAAAAATAAACAAAATGCCGTCATGATGCAATGAGTTCTCAATTTCTCTATCAGAATCTTTAGATTTGGCGAAAGATTAAGCAAATAATTTAAATTATGAATAAAAGTGCCATGCTGAAATGCTTAGCATACATTTAAGCACACTGGCATTACGTATACATTATACATTACACATTGGCACTTGCATAATATCTCCATATAAGAAAACATTAATGCCACCAAAAAATAAATTGTTTTTACATTCTTGAAACCTCAAGGGAATTATATATAAATTCTATTTGGACACCATAGAAATTTCATCAATGACCAGCCATTTGAGGAAACGCCATTTAAGACTTTCCCCCTGTAGTTTTTCACGATCATTTTTTGATAAGTTATTCGGTTGTCATGTACCCTAATGGCTCCTGGTGCATGTAAACTCCGTTCATAGGTGCGAAGACCTCGAATTTACCTATGGAATATACCTCTGAGGTGCCTTGCCAGATAAAGGTCTCGTCATCTGATTAAGCTTCTAAATTACAAGATCAACATGAGTAGCAATGCGCAGGTGCTAAAGAACAAGATATAAATGTTAAGTAACTGGCATAAAAAAGTTCATAATTAAGAAATAGGCACTGCCGATAGTAAAGTGATCTAGACGTTCATCAGCTTTATTGCTGCTACGTGGCGATTAGGTGGTCTCCTACGCCGATGCCAGGTATCAAACCCGTTCATCTAGGACAACCCGGAAGACAAGAGCCTGGTCATCGGTTAGAAAGTATGAAAAATAAGTCATTGGGTCTCTCTTCCCTATTTCATAGAGCATTTTTAGTAAGTCGAAGAGCTTTTTATTGTCAGTTTCCAAACTTCGATATTTTTTCATGCGAGCAGCATCTCTCATCGTTCTACCCATGTCCAAATAGAGAAACAAAAATATTTAATTAAAAAATAAAGCTATTAAATCTGAAGAAGAATAAATGTAATATATATATAAAGAATTTTCACAAAAACATGTGTTATTAATGTACACACAAATCTGGACAAAAGTATTTACTTATCAAAATAACATCTTTAAAAGTTTCTTTAAAAGCCCGTAATTTCCTCCAAAAGAATCATGCAAAAATTGTAACTAAAAAAAAACTAAAAAGTGAAAAATAAACTTTTTTACCAAAAATAAAACCGACTTCAAAAACTACTACAAAGTAAAAAATATTTTTTTTTACATAATAGTTAATAAGAAATTAAATTAAGAGCATTGTATTTACAATGCGTATTATTACATTTATGTACATTAATTTGATTTTTTGGAGTCGGTGCCAGCCAAGCCAAGTTCAAAATTAAAATTGTTTATCCAATACAAATCGTAACAAGATTCAGCAAAACCGTTTAGGAAAAAAAAATCCATTCTCAATCAACTCTGCAAGGTTCGCACACTCCTTGGAATTTCCAAGGACTCTGACACCACTATTAATGATAAGAAAATTTACATTTAATTTTTCAAACACAGCAGTCTCAATCCCCGCCTTTATTCACAGATTTTGCAATATTTTCCTGCAGTGAAATACTTTCAGAATACTGTTAAAATTTAGTGGTAAAACTGTGCGAACCCTGACTCTGACACCATCCTGCATTTGAAAATCTGTGTTTGGCTACGATTTTTTTTACGTAATAGCCTGTATAAATGCATTAATTTTTCAATAACACTTAATTTAGCACACATAATTACAACTAATCTCACTTGAAAATACACGTTTATAAAATCAGATGAAATGTTTAAAAAATGGTAAAATTCAAATTCAAATTTTTTAACTAAATAACAAATCGTAAAAAAAACTCGTAGATATTTGGATGGTGTCTGTTGGATAATTATACTTAACTTCGTTTGGCTGGCACCGACTCCCAGGGCCTGATTACCAACGGAGCAAGCATACACCAATAAATTTTAAAAGAAATGTTCACCTTATCTAAACGCCGTATTCATATAAAATTTCTGCCTTGAATGAGGCATAATTTTCTGTTTCTTTTTGCTGGTAGGAATTTGCCCCGTTGGTAATCAGGTCCTGACGACTCCAAAAAATCTAATTAATGTACATAAATATAATAATACGCATGGTAAATACAATGCTCTTAATTTAATTTCTTATTAACTATTATGTAATTTTTTTTTTTTTTTTACTTTGTAGTAGATTTTGAAGTCGGTTTTATTTTTGGTAAAAAAGTTTATTATTTCAAGATTTGATAAAGAATACTTTTCTATGCAACTTTTAACGAAAATTAGATTTTATGGCATATCCCCCTTTGTTTCATAATGCATTTTTAGTTAATTCATTATTTTTCTTTAAAAAATTGCAAAGATTTAAAAAAGAATTAGACACTTTTGAAATGTTTTAAACGTTAAAG
>CAWVRF010000119.1:600000-912141 GCA_963932465.1 Maratus speciosus | reverse complement strand
ATATTGTACTGAATGTATATTTTTTGCGCTTCATAAGTGCATAGTCTGTAACATCATTAAAATGCATTTACAATAATTTTTTCCCCATTCCCCGTAATGTAACGGAAAACTTTTGACTGTCCCTGTAATTAAACTATACATTCGATTTTCATAAAATTTGAAATGGTTCGACAAAATTTTGCAGCAATTATATATTTAAAATTTCAGACCATTCGGAAGGCTGTAAAATCATTAAAATGCATTTGCAATAATTTTTTCCCATTGGCCATAATGTAACGGAAAACTTTTGGGTGTCCATGTAATTAAACTATACATCCGATTTTCCTAAAATTTGAAATGGCTCAACACAATTTTGCAGCAATTATATATTAAAAATTTCAGACCATTCGGAAGGCTGTAAAATCATTAAATGCATTTGCTATATTTGTTTCCCATTGGCCGTGATGTAACGGAAAACTTTTGGGTGTCCCTGTAATTAAACTATACATCCGATTTTCATAAAATTGGAAATGGCTCGACAAAATTTTGCAGCAATTATATATTAAAAATTTCAGACCATTCGGAAGTCTGTAACATCATTAAAATTCACTTGCAATAATTTTTCCCATTGGCCGTAATGTAACGGAAAACTTTTGGGTGTCCCTGTAATTAAACTATACATCCGATTTTCATAAAATTGGAAATGGCTCGACAAAATTTTGCAGCAATTATATATTAAAAATTTCAGATCATTCGGAAGTCTGTAACATCATTAAAATTCACTTGCAATAATTTTTCCCATTGGCCATAATGTAACGGGAAACTTTTGGGTGTCCCTGTAATTAAACTATACATCCGATTTTCATAAAATTTGAAATGGCTCAACAAAATTTTGCAGCAATTATATATTAAAAATTTCAGACCATTCGGAAGGCTGTAAAATCATTAAAATGCATTTGCTATAATTTTTTCCCCTTGGCCGTAATGTAACGGAAAACTTTTGGGTGTCCCTGTAATTAAACTATACATCCGATTTTCATAAAATTGGAAATGGCTCGACAAAATTTTGCACCAATTATATATTAAAAATTTCAGACCATTCGGAAGTCTGTAACATTATTAAAATTCACTTGCAATAATTTTTCCCATTGGCCGTAATGCAACGGAAAACTTTTGGGTGTCCCTGTAATTAAACTATACATCCGATTTTCATAAAATTGGAAATGGCTCGACAAAATTTTGCAGCAATTATATATTAAAAATTTCAGACCATTCGGAAGTCTGTAACATCATTAAAATTCACTTGCAATAATTTTTCCCATTGGCCGTAATGTAAAGAAAAACTTTTGACTGTCCCTGTAATTAAACTATACATCCGATTTTCATAAAATTGGAAATGGCTCGACAAAATTTTGCAGCAATTATATATTAAAAATTTCAGATCATTCGGTCGGGTAGTTTTTGCTCTGTTATATGCGGACGGACAGACAGACGGACGGACAGACGGACGGACAGACAGACGGACTGAACGACGACTATAGGTGCTACGTATTTATATAATTACGAACGCACCTAAAAAGGATTATTATTGCCATGGAAACATCGATTTAATATCGAAATGCTGAAAGATAGCATTCTTAATCAAAATACTCTTAAATCTTATCCCGCCGGTGACACCGTATAAAATTAAATAGTTACAGCAACACGCAATTTGTATATATTATATAATCTTACAGAAAAAATAATAAACTAATCTACCGTTTAAGTTTAAATTGATAGAGTATTAGGTATTTAAGTACGTATTTAACAAGAAATTTATAAATGCATTTCAATGTCTTCCATTTGGCAGGGAAATATATTGGTTCGCCAAATAGCGTGGAGTGTTCGTTTATTCGCGCCAAATACTGGAAAATATATATGTTTTACAGATTTTCTACTGGGATTCTGCCGCTGCATTTGGCTGATCTTTTTTATATACATGAGTAATGTGATTAGCATTTCCTTTTTCAGAATATTTTAAGTATGCGCTTTAAGGAGACCATCCTTGTGAGTAAAAATTTTGTTTTTCATTATTTTTTTTATTAAATTTTTGTAATTATCTAACCCTTACAGGAAAAACTAGCAGATGTAATTATAATAATGACGATACTTATGAGTTACACGTTTGTTTATTTTGATTTTACATTTGTCGCCAAATAATTTGATTTTAATCCAAAAAGGCGTAAACTTGACATCAGCCCCATCGATGTTCACATTATATAGGTGATTTTTCAAATGTAAGACAGAATTTTTAGAGCAATTTTTTATACTGAAATTTAAATTATATAAATAGCAGTTAGTATTATAAAAGTGGATTTCAATTTTAGTGAAAATGTCTCCCCCCCCCCTCCCATACACACATATTCTAAATAATTTAATTTCAGACATTTAAAATATTTTTCTCATACTTTACTACGGAAACATGCTGGTTTCCCCCCCCCCCCCAAACTTCTGACTTTTATAACCTCGAAACTCAGATCAGTGAATATTGTACACTCTTTTTTTTTAAACACAAATCGCCAATTTCCCTCTTAGAAATGTCTACTGTTTCAAATTTTAAGTACTAAATATTATTCTTAAGAAAATTCATGCAATTATGCTTTATTAATACCACACAAGAAAACATTTTACAATAAAAATTGCTTACTGCTAAATTTTCGATGATCTTTTTAATTCGACATCCCTTTTTCAGTTTATTTATTTTTTAAGGTTTTTGAATAATATTATATTTATCTTTCGCAATCAACTTACCTGCTAATTAGCGTATTTACTGAACTATTGGATGTTTATTTTATATTTGAAAGAGACTCTGTGGACAGTGATCCCGATTGCAGAAGATTACATGAAATTTGTACTTAGCGATTAATAAATTTATGGTTTTTCATTATGAAGCAAACGGACAAAAGAAGATTTAGTATTATATATTTTTCATCTGCAGTTATTTTATTATCATTAAATGAGCAATACTTGAAATGACAACACTCGGGAAAAAATATGACGCACTGCCCTAGCCACTAAACTTAGGGGAAAATTAACGATTTTAGGTTTATTTAGGCAACAAACTGAAGAATAATGTAATTTTGAAATTAAAAAGCTTGTTTATTTCTCCGTGGTATTATGCTCATTAGAGAAATGAAAAAAAAATCTTCGGTGCATCAAAAAGATTAATGTGTACTAGGTTATTAAGTTTTGTATAACTGACTTTATTTATCATCCTCAAAGAGTATTTTTGATGAAAGATCTAATATAATTCAGTCAATAGCAAATTTACTTTATTTAATGTAATGTAGTTCGGTTCATAATTACCTTTGTTTTATATCTAATTCTGGCACATTTGTAACCATGTAGTTGCAAACACTTCTAATGTTTGACGTGAAACATACCTGCGCACCCGATTATGGAAGATTGGGAAGATTTTGACTGGATGAAAACAAGGGGTTTATCTTTCTATCATAATCAGTTATCGAGAGTGTTTTTTCCAGGTTAACAGTTACATGATTGCAATTGGTTTTAAATAAATAGCAGTGAAAATGATATTATTTTAATTTTATTCAAAAACTTCAATTTTTAAAATACACTTTTAAATGATTCACATTTCTTTTAAATATTAAAGTGAGAATCAGTTCTTTGTATGCAAATAATTTATTACATTTTTTGACTGTATTTACTCTGCTGTAATCCGAAGATAGAAAACTACAGTAGACCTGCCAGAAGAAGACGTATATTACGAAATATAATGTAGCGTAGAGAGAGATTGTATTTAAGCTACCAGAAGCATACCTAGCACCAAGCTGAGAAGCCCGTAGTTCAGAAACTAACAAACGATAGTGAATAATCCGAACATAATGTTCAGTGGTCTCTCTCTGCAATCATTGTAATTATCTCTTTTTTAGTAGTGTGGTGATTAGTAGTGTGGTGACTAGAGAACATTTTAATTTATGATGATCACAACGGCCGCATTTCCTTCCCAACCTCTACTTTAAAGATCTGCTATAAAAGAGTTTTTTCTGAATAGCCCGAATTTTGCCTAAAGCATACGATAATATAATAGCTAAATGGCGTTTGCATCGTATTCAGCAAATGCGGAAAGACTTTCCAGGTGAAGGTCCATATTAATTTAAAATACAAGTTCGAATTCATAATTTTGTTTGATCATGGTTCATTAAGAAAATGGACCAGCGAAGCGGAAGTAACCTGCTAGTAATCTATAAATTAAAAAGTCAATTATTTCACTTTATAAATCACAAATTAACAAACTAACTGATTCAAGACGAGTTCCTTACAATTGTATGCTTGACCAATTTTGACTTTCTTACTAACAGAGCAATCTCTTGCAGTAAAATGATTAGTATAAGAATTTGATTATTGAAAATACGTATATATGATTTAAGAAAGTTTCATTTTCAATTTCTGGAATATTTCCATCTTCCAAAACAATCTAAAAACGATTGCTGTAGTACAGAACTTTCAAAGTATAGTGTAGAACTTTCAAGCAAAGTGACGAAAATTCATGTAATTGAAGTTAGCATAGTTAGCATAGTTAGTGAATTTTATAACAAAGGGAAAAAAGCGCGTTTGTATCTAAAAAACTGTAAATCCTTTTCTTGATGCTTTCAGAATTTCGAGTTCCTCACACACATGAAATAAGTTAAGAGACACTATTTTAGTTGTGCCTTAAATATTATTAAATATTCCAATGAAAATCTTAATTACTGGTACAACACTAGTCTACTTAAAAAAGCTGTATGAAAATAATAAGACTTGTAAAAATAGATTTATTCTTAAAACATAAAATGTAATTTCCATATAAAGCTATTTTAAAGATTAACAATAAAATAAAAGTTTTAATATTTTATTCATGCACTCACCATCAATGCTGGTAACTCAATATTATAAAAGTTGCATGCTCTAACAGAAAATTAACTGAAACAATATGTTGCAAAGACGAAAAAATAATTCATTCCTTTTCTTCATACAACAGAATGTAGTTTCAATTTCTATAAATGGTAATATGTAATCTATATTTTTGCCCGAATCTTATCGTTATAAGAGTAAACTGAATATTTTTTAGGGAAAACTTTCAAACATAACGACTATCCAACTTAAAGACTATCCATATAATTTAAACGGCATAGCGAATAAAGATCAATAAAAAATATATAACAGGTGTAAATCTAAAACTTCAGCCAAGAGATGCCAGGTTCGAATCCTGTTCCAGACATTTTTCGCCCTGTTGAAAATTTATATCTGATGTTATGTATTATTTACGTGTGATAATAATGGAGTTATAAATAAAGAGGAAGAGACATCTAAACTACTGTCTACCAATTGCGAGTGAAGTAACTGAGGAGGTTCTCAGTAGATGGCGGATATTTTTTTAAAAAATAGGAGCAACGCTTTCCGATTACTGCCGGTGCAAACTTCCCACCAGTAAATTTGAATAAAAATTTTTGTCTTATTTAAGAGCCTTATTCATGTAAATATATTCTTACAAATATCCTAAAATTCTCTATTTGTTTTTACGAGTGTCAGTGTTGCCATGTGTTATACGCTTTTTAACTGGCACTGACAAGAGGTTATCATAATATGACAGAAACGCAAAGCCTGACTACTGCCAAAGTAAACTTCCACCAGGAAAACTAAATGTTTGTTTCTGTCATTATTTAGGACTGAAATTTTGCATCAATAAGGCGATTAAATAAGAAGAAAATTTATATTTAAATTTGCCGGTGAAAGCTTCTCGTGGCGGTAATCAATCCCTACGAGAGCGGTTACAGTTGAAGCTTCACTATTTTAAGCATATGTCAGTTCCTTTTTATTGATAGTTCCATGGTGATAGTATGCATTTAAGGTCGTGAAGTCTGTTTTTGTTTTGATTTGTTATTACGGGGGGTTATAACGTATTTTGTTGATACTGATTACAATGTGGTCGACTGGCGTTTTTTCTGTCTCTTTATAAGGTAGTAATTATTAATTCTGAAAACTATTAAAAGCATTATAAAAATTCTTATATGTTATTGTGCAGTGTATAACACTTTAAAGCAGTGGTTCCCAACGTGGGGCGTCGCCCCACCGGGGGGCAATTCCAAATTTGTCACTCACCCGTTCGCTGTCTGGTTGTTTTGGAAAAGTTATGTTGTAGACTAAAAATTAAAACAAAAATAGTTTTTCCTGTTACTAAGGTTGTATTTAAATTTTTTGCAACACTTTTATTTATTTATTAAATTAGTCTTATTTTTGTTCGCTCTGCTATACGTCACAGAAGGAACTTCTACACGCGAAACTAGTCAAGGGTATATCTAAATATAATTTGACTGCTTTGAACATATTTAACCTAAAAAATATTTGAACTGCCTAAACCAGGTACTACAAACTTTATAAAATTATAGATTTTAGCATTAGAAAAGCAAATAGATAAATAGTAAATATTTATGGCTCTACTGTATGCCTCTTACATAGTAAATAAATATCAAAATCTTACATCACATATACACTTTAAATTTTAAAATCATATAATTCACTTTTTAGTTAATAAATATTACAGAGTGAGGGAAGGGGGGGGGGGGGCATCGTGATTTTACCGATGCATCGGTGGGGCGTGGCCAATAAAAGGTTGGGAAACATTGCTTTAAAGTAAGTATATAATTTAAAATTATCATTTTCTGAGCCATTTTTGTTATGTAACTCAGAAGTGACATTATGACATTGTGGCCAACAGAAATATAAATAATTTTTTTCACTGTTTTTCTAGTACAGAATTAACCAAAATAGACTCACATTTAATGCTTTCCAAAAAAAAAAAAAAAAAAAAAAAAAAAAAACATGCATTAACACTAGCAAGCCGGGAATTTTTACTCAAGTTTTATCAAAATATTTGATACCAGAATTTTTATTTAAAACTGTTTGATTTATTTAATTAGCCCTACTGCTATCTCTTTCGCTATATTCTCACTATATTGGTATACAGGAGGGAAAAAAGTATGACCCTGTGGCTTTGCTTCCTCCTTTCAGCTTTTCCTGCCCAAGCTTGGCGAGAGTAACTCTGAACAGTGTTAACTCTTAACTTTTTCTTCCTTTTTAACTCTTATATAGTAGTTTCTTCACTACAGTTAGACCATTTTAAATATTCTTTTAAAATATTTTCCATTTATTTATCTTAGGTCTTAACTTATTATTAAACTTAATTCTTTTAAATTCTTAACTTTTTATTTCCTCTTTTAATTTCTTATTTTATTTCTCAAGTAGCTTTAAAAATACAATTAAATTTTTCCCAGTGGCTCACAAAACATAGTATACTTCAATTCCTAGTCTGGGTGTTAAGCTGTTATCAGCTAGGAAACCTTTCAATGCTGCTCACCTGTTCACCATCTCTTTCTTTTAAACATATTTCATAAGGGAATTTCGCGTTCGAACCGAAATGTAGCCGTATGGTTGGGTCCAAAATGGCCCCTCACCGTCATTCTAGTGTTAAACGGTTAAAGAAGATGTATAATACCATTATAGGGTTCGTATGCCTCAAAGTATTCAAGGGAATTTATTTGTTTTCGTACCAGAAATTTCTTAAAGTACTGTTCGCTGTATCTGAAGACTTTTTTTTTTTTTTTCGTTAAATAAGGCAAATATTACATTAAAAAAATCTGGTTGAAAATCCTTACAAGTCCTTGAAGCATACGAACCCTGCATTAGAGGTTTGTAGTACAAAAACTGAAAATTTAAAATGACAGGAAAACCTGCGAAAAGAAATAAATGTATTGAATAAATAGACATCAGAAAAATGAGGGTGCCTCATCTATAGCAGTTCAGGAATTATTTTTTAAAAAACATACACAACATAGAATATCACCAACTACGGCAAAGCTAACTTAATACGCATCTGTAACATATTTTATCAGTCAGGAATTGGGAGATGGACATATGGATGATGAGGGCAGCATTCTGCAGCGGAGCCTCCAATTAAATCCCAACCCTCCCAGGAATACCCGAGATTTTGTTTTTGGTAAGGATTTAAAATTGACAATATTTCTCTCCCCATCCCAGAAGTGCGTATTTCGCATCAAAGGGGAATGCAATAAATAGGAATACTTCGGGAGTTTGAATGTGAGTAATATGTATTGAGCGATCTGGTGCTGGACGCTACGATATTGCGACGAAACGGTGATAATTTTGCGATCGAATTACAGAAAAGAAGGGGACTGAATGTTTTAGTCAGTACGAAAATAAAGAGTACTAAGGTGTTAATCAGTTCAGAAGAAGAAAATGATTCGTAGTTTCCACTAAAGGACCCTTCTGACACTATTGGGCACTTCTGTTGGTAATTCCAAAACTGACAAACCGCACCAAGAATATTTAATTAAAATTTTCCTTTTATAATGTACGTGAAAATAAGGAGGTTCCTATTTTCTAAAAAAATCGGTTATAAATTCTGGTGTCTGGCCATTATTTCATCAGTTTATAAACAGAATTATTCCGCGCCGGAAAGTGTTAACACTAGAACGCCCGGAAGGAGTCGATTCGACTCCGATCTTATGATTAAATGTCAAATGGAACCAGAAATTCTTTCATAAAATAACTTAAATTTAAACCACGCAGATTTACGTTAAATAAATCAGCCAAATAACTTTAAATAAAAAAATTGGTGTCAAATATTTTTATGAAACTTGAGCAAAATTTCCGGGTGTTAAAATTTTAAAATTGAATTTAGAAATAAGAAAAAAAAAACATTCATTTCCGAAATTTTAGGAACAAAACGATGAAATGTTTTCTAAGACATTTTACAAGAAAAAAAAAGGAATTATAAAAACAAATTTAATGATGTACCACATAAGTGCGTGTCACATTTGAAGAGCTAAGTGGAAGAACATGTTAAGCAACAAAAATTGCATTTGAAGAAATTTGATGTGAAAGTTTTGTTGTCAATTTTAATGATTTATTTTCTGTTTGATACAATGTGTTTAAAATGTTAACAGGTGTGGTACTGAACTCTATCAAAAAAACTTATTCAAATTAAATTTTAAATGTTAAAAAATATTAATATTATTTACATTATTAAATAATAAAATATTAAATATTAATGAATAATGTCTTAAATCTTCAAGGTTAAATAGAACTTTGGTATTTTAGCTTTACCATGTGATAGAATACCTGATAACGCCTTCGTACAAAAGATAAAATAATTTTTAAGGAAATGAAGCATAACATGTTCTTCCACCCAGCTCTTCATTTAACTTCACTCCATATTTGAAGTCTATAACTTAATTAGTAAATTTTCTACTTTACTAGATTCAACGAAAAGACTGATGATCTAATATCCATACAAATAACCTGAACCGAAAGAAAAATACTTTTAAAGTACAAAATAAATAACACCAGATAAATATAAATTTTCTCTTTTTAGAACATTATTTTTGAACGCTTAAATGATAATCATAAACTAATGCTAAACCCTCCGCGACGAACGTGAAATATGTTTTTCTCATATTTTAGCACTCCTTTTTCAGAATAAAAATTTCAATATTAGTTAATCACTGAAAGACATTGATTAAAAAATCGGAGAAATTCTATTTAAAATACTGGGTTAAAACACCAGTATTTTCAAATAGAAATTTTTGCTTATTTTAATCTCAGAAATTCTGTTAAGGTATGAGTGAAAATTTATATCTAAAATTACTGGCAGGAAAATAAAGGATTCTGAGAAACTTATACGTCACATATACAAGACGTCCGCCGCGAAGGTGCTACATGCAGGATGTTTCATAAGAAATTCTTATTTTTAAAATTCAGTATGTGTTGTAAAGATGAAGATAAGTAAGTAATATGCTTTTCGGATAGCTCAGAAATTTTGAAAATAATTATAAAAAAAAGAAGAAAAGCTGTTGAAATTGTCGTTTATAGATGGTGCTGCTCTGTTTCAAATTGTAAGAATGCTCAAATTAACGTGTAAAACAGCAACGATTTTCTTTTGGTTTGTGGCTTTTGGTACAACTAACTATTGAAATCCGAAAAACAGCACTGCTGTTTGAAATTTGGAAGTTAATTTAAACATTTTTGTTGTTTGAGATAGCAGTACGTTATCTAGTAATAAAACATTCAGCATAACTGAATGAAAATTTATGATTTGCCTAAAAAATATGTCACTTGTTTATTTTTTATATTTATCACATAATATTTATCATAAGTTCTTGAAAAGTCATGAAAATGCAGCATAGCAGCGCTACCTGTTACGCGATCTATATCGAGAACTAATCAGCAACAACTTATATCAACGTGTAACTGAATCTGATGTTTAATATCCATTCATTATTTATTCAATTTTAAAGTTAAGAAGACAGTTTTGAAAACTATGCATATATATAATTTGTGCATTTCATATCTACTACTATGAATCGTCTTTTGCGTTTTGTTTTCGTTTAGTTGGCTGATTATTTTGGTGCTCTGTGGTCATACAACGATTAAAGAGTCCAGTCCTCTGTTTAAAGTTGAATTCAACCTATTTTAAACATTCAATCATCAACCGGGACAGCAAACAGACACTATTCATTCATGATTGGTAAGCGTTCTATTCAATATAATTTTTGTTGAACTAAGATAAAACTTCGCATGATAGAATTAAAATACTATATGTCTCAATTATAAATTAATATAGTTTATATATTTTCTTGAAACATTTTAATGAAAAAAAAAATGTAAACTATATGTATGTTATTTTAACTTTATTGCATTCTACTATATCATGTGCATAGTTCAGTAATAAATAATAGCAAAATTAACTAGCATTGTATAAATTTAAGTAAACAGATTCTGCCACCGGAAAAAGAAACAAAATTTTATTTAAATGTTTTTACAAAAGATTCTTTAATAATGATATTTTTATTTGAATGTTTTTTAATCGAGGCAATCTGTTGCACTACGACGGCAGATAAAAATTCGTGGTCAGAGACCCAAAGAAGTTATCGGTCATCTGTGGCTAAATAATACAAAACATTTTACACAAACTAATATAAAACTACGTCTTTTTTTTTTTCTTTTTTACAAATCCAGAAAAATAATTTTGAAACAAAATAATTATATACCCTTAAAATAATATGAAAATAAAAACAAAAATTTCGAAACCCTTATTATTAAGAAACAAATAGCATACGCGTGGTTAACTACTGTTATTAAAGCCTTCAAGCGGTTAAATAATGTCGACACACGAAAATTGGTTTCAATAGTTATATACATTGTGCTAGATTTTCTTCAAAATCGACACTTCAAATATATGTGCATGTTTTTTAACTTTTTGAGAGGCAACTAGTTGTATTTCTGTATTGCTGAATTCATACCGGAGATTTCGAAAAATTATGTATCAAAACGAGGAAAAACTATTTTTAAACTTTTTCCACAAAAGTCATAAAAATAATATTTAATTAAAAGTTTCCTTAACAAATCTTTATTAAAATTACGAGTGACATAATACATCCCAGCCCTCCTCAAAGAGTTAAAATTAACCCCTTAAGCGTCGCTCCCGATAAGTATAAACTACTTTTTTAAAAATTCAGATTGTTTAATCGCCACCACTTTTTTCAAGTACAAATATTCATCTTACTTAACCCTTACAAGTTTATGGTCACACGGCGTGATCACCTAATCTTAATTCCAAAACTGACAAACACCACTCAGAATGTTTTAACATGTATATATTTTTTTATTTATAGCAAAAGCGTAGAAAAGCAGGTTTTTATTTTCTAAAAAAATCGTTTGTAAAATCTGGCGTTAGTCAATTTTTACACCATTTTAGTAACAGTATTTTTCTGGCCCTGAAATGGATAATGACCAATGCATAGGTGCCAAGTTGCCACTAATCCTCCGTAATATGCGAGTTAATTTTACCCTGGTTTAATACATTTCGTACCAGAATTTTTTTTCAGAGATGAAATTAAATAAGTTCTACGCAGAAAACTGGAATTAAATAAATAAAGATTCATCAAATATTTTTTCTGGTTCGGAACTTTGTTAAAGTGGGTTAAATTAATCCCCGCATTACGGAAGATTAGTGCGAGCTTGGCACCTCTGCCAATGATGATGCGAGAATAATGCCAATTACATTGTTTAAAAAAAAAGAATTGGTGGGAATCAACCAATCTGAACATAAAAAAAGTAGCCTACGCTGCCCTCGTAAGTCAAGGGCGCGATAATTAAATCTTTAAATAACACGTATGGAACACCCAAAATTAATGTCTTGTAGTTGAAATTTCAGTAAAGAAGAAATTCTTATTTTAGAATAAAATTAATTATTGTATAAAATATCTTTGATTTTATTTACAGGTATAACAAGTTTTATTTCTCCCCTGTGACATTCAATCTATTGAGAATATCCAAACCTCAACCAGGGTTTCGAGTTTGGCCTCCTCCGATATTCATTCTTACTGTAACCCTTAAGAGATGCATATCTGCATCACTTATTATTTAACCGTTTAACCCCTTGGGGACGAGCGGCACGCATACGTGCCACATAAGCGCTCAGAATCCTTGTTTTTCCTCACCAGTAAAATTTTACTGTAAAATTTGCCTTATTTAATAAGTGCATTTTATCGATTCAAGAAGACACAAATTTCTGTTTTTAAAAAGCGGTGACAAAAGATTAAAAATTTCGTAAAAGGCTCCCGTCCCGAAGGGGTTAAACGCCAATGTTCCAAAATTGGAACAGAAGTTTTAACTAAAAGTTACAAATGTAAATAATTTTCGAATTATTACGGGTTGTTTGTATTATGATAAGAATGATTATGAAATATTTTTTTTATTAAATATTAAAAATTAAATTTTATTTTTGTTATTTTTTATGATTTTTAGAAATTTCTTATTTTGAGGTATTTTTCACTATTTCAAATAACATTCCCCAACACATATATTACGCAAAAAAATTAAAATTATATTTTATAGTCATAAGAAGAGAACTACTACTTGTAAAAAATTGATAGTAAAAATTTTCTAAAATAAAATATAAATGTTTGACGCAGTTTGAAAAACTCATGTTCCGATTTTGGAACATTGGCGCTTTAGCGATACAGTTTTCAAAATGAGTAATCACATAAATAAGAAATTCAAATCTCATTATATAATCCGTTGACTCCTTCAATGTTGGTATCGTCAAGGTCAAACAGCAGACCGTGTCAAAGCATTTACCCGGAAGAGTTTATTTTATTAGGTAAGTAAAGTGTAAATTGAAGGGAGGGGCGCAAATAGAAAGAGGGAAAAAAATCTTTTTCTTTTTCTTTATTTGAATGGAACGTTCGTGTTTTGTTGAGTCGCAGTTGGAATAATTTGTAGCATTATTAGAAGCTAAAGTAGAATAGATTTCTTTAGTAGAATACATATTATATTCAGCAGAATGTTTTTTTAGTAGAATATATGTTTTTTTTTCGATTTTGATTATAAAACATGTCGAAAAAATTTTTAACTGTAGAAGAAGCAGTAGCGTATTTAGAAACTCTTTCGGATTCAGATTTATCGGATGTTGATATATGTCAGTTACCTCCAGATGAACCAGGCGATATAACAGACGAAGAGGATATTGTGGAGAATGACTTTGAGCCCGTTATACCAGCTGACGTGACTGGAATGATAGACGTAATTTGCAAAAACGATAATACTAGTTGCCGAGAAAACGTGATACTCAATGCAGAAGCCGGTCCATCGAATATAAAAATTGACTTCCGGGAAGGAAACGTAAGTTGGAATCTGCAGATATTGTCCCGACTTCTGAAAAAGCACAGAAAGTAAAGAAACCTCCTAAAAAGAAAATTGCATGGAAGAGAAAATGTGATTTTAAAAAACCTATTATATCAAACAGAATCGAAACAATTTTGCAGACGTTTCCTAACTTAGTAAATCTGTCGCCTGTCGACCTATTTTTTAAAATTTTGCCTCATGACTATATTGAACTCCTCGCTAAAATGACAAAATTGTACGTTTTACAAAAAGGAGAAGATATTGAAGTAGTATATGAAGATATTTTGCAGTTTTTTGGTCTACTTCTTCTAAGTGGATGCCATTCTGTTCCTACTGAAGATATGTATTGGAGCACAGCTGAAGATACGTCCGTTCCTATTGTTCCAACTGTTATGACCCGCAATCGCTTTAGAAAGATGAAGAAGTATTTTCACTTGATGGACAATAATCAATTGAAAGCAAACGATAAACTTGGTAAAATAGCACCGATATATAAAGAGTTATCCAAAAATCTGCAACAGTTTGGAATCTGGCACGAGAAGTTGAGCATTGATGAATCAATGGTCCCGTACTATGGCCGGCATACATGCAAAATGTTTATCAGAGGAAAACCTATTAGGTTTGGATTTAAAATATGGATGATGTGTTCATCAAATGGATATCCATACGCTATGGAGATATACAGTGGAAGAAAAGGATCCTCGTCCGTTGGACAGTTAGGCTCGAGAGTTGTGAACGAATTATTATCTAACTTGCAAGAAAATTCAAAGCATGAAATATATTTTGATAACTTTTTTACTTCCTACGATTTAATTTCGGATCTTGCAGCACGTGGAATACGAGCGACAGGCACAATTCGTGAAAATCGCACTGCCCTTTGTCCATTGAAATCTAAAAAAGATCTCGCTAAAGAAGACAGGGGAAATTGTGATTTTCGTTCCGATGGAGCGGTATATATCTGCAGTTACAACGATAATGCGGTGGTCTCAGTAGCATCGAACTGCTACACACATGAACCCGTTGGAACAGTAAAGAGATATTCAAATGCAAACAAATGCAAAATTGATGTTACTCAACCTCATATTATCAAGAAATACAACGAAGGCATGGGAGGCGTTGATGTTTTAGATAAACTTTTAGGCAGTTATAGGCCAAAAATGAGGAGCAAGAAATGGTGGTGGAATCTGTTCATGAATGCTTTAAATATGGCAGTGGTTTCAAGTTGGATTATACACTCTGAGGTGAATGACATCAAAATATCGCACTTGGAATTTCGTAGACAAATTGCAACTTGTCTTCTACGGAGAAAAGAGCGTCTGGTCATTCATCATGGACCCCGTTGTCATGTGAAAAAGGAAGTAAGAATATCTGATGGACATTATATTGTACCTACATCTCAAGGGCGTTGCGTAGTTTGTAAAAAAAAACACAAAAAAGAAATGTTTTCAGTGCGATAAACGCATTCATCAAAGTTGTTCCTAGCATATCATGGGCACTAGAAATGAACGTAATTCAAGAATTTTGTTTAGATTTTCCAAAATCAGGTATTTTATTATATTTTAATATTAATTAATTGTGTAATAATGTATATTAATTGTGTAATAATACATATATATACTCAGTAAATACCACAAAATATTATCTGTATTGAATATTTTCTTCTGTTGAAAATTTTGTATAAAAATGTAACCCACGAAACGCCAATGTTCCAATAATGGAACATAGCAAAAAAATAGGAAAACATTTTTTTTTTCCAAAATTTTATTATTGTATTAGATAGAGGTGCTCTAAAGAAGCACAATTCCAAAATTTTATATTAATAGGAAGATCCGTTCATAGTACGGCGTTTAAACGGTTAACTGATAGCGACTTCTAAATTTATATAGGGATATAAATCCTGCACAAAGTCATAACTACGCTGCTAATTAAACTATAAAATCTTCCTTAAAATTCCTGGTGTACAACTTTAATATAAGAATATAAAACACAATTCTATAAGAATAATTCCAGCATTTAAGGGTTAAATTATACAAAATAAAAAATTATAAAATAAGGTATTAAGATTCATACTTATTAAAATATTTATTAATTTGCAATATTTTAGTTTTTACTTGTATTGCAGATGTGCAACATAAGAGAAGGCTGGAGTATTCTACGAAAAATGAATCTCTGATTTTTTTCATTATTTTTCCTGTGTAATAAAACCGTCTGAGAATCATATATAATTGTTTCGAAACAAAATAAAAAAATCATGCATTTTAGGGTTAAGAAAACACGAAATGTCGGGCATTAAATGGAGAAATATTACTATTTGTTATTTCTGATAATTAAGTAGGCAAAAACCTGGCCATCAAACTGATGTAGAACAGCTTAATATCCTGTCTAAAGTTTACTCATAAATTATTATACAAAAATTAAATAACAGAAATCGACATTTATTTTTTACACAAGGCATTTTTCAGGCATAATCATTAATCCCTTGGGGACGAGCGATACGTATACGTGCCGCATGAAGCGCACAGAATCCTTGTTTTTCCTCACCAGTAAAATTTTCTCTCTATTCTAAAAAAAAGTAACTACCGCTGTCACCGCCGCCGTCGCCGCCGCCGGTTTTGAATTTTTTGTGACCGGAGGTCTTTCTTCGTTAATATTAAAAAAACTGTTGCATACAAAAATATGAAAATCGGTAGTATTATAGAAAAATGTTTGATAAACACGCTGATGCAGACAGTTTTCAAATCGAAGAATTATTTTAAGAGATATTTAATGCCAAAGTTGGACAAAATCGTTCCATTAAAAAAGTTTTATAGGAGGAAAAACTGTACATAGGAATTTAATCATTTTTAGATCATTTTAATCGTCAGAATATCCCGGTGTGCAGATTGCAGTTAGTTTTTTAATTTGAATAATTTTTCGAGGTTTTATTTCTATTTTAAATTCAAATTTTCAGCATTTCGAGAGATATTTTTTACAAATTTTAGAAAATTGTATTAATTTAAACTGTTGCCAACTGTATAAAAAGCGCAACCAATAATGTTTGCTTCAAATTAAAAATTTATTTTACACGTGACTATTATAAACAAAAAATATAAAAAGCAGGAACTCATTGAAAATTACGTCATAAAAACTATAGTTACAAGTGAATTGTAAATGAGAAAGAATATTGTAAAATAATAAATTCAGTAACATGCGTTAGAAGTCCTAAATAGGATAATTTACGTCATATTACACTTATTACGTAAAATGAACAAAAAATAATATTGCAAAACAGTTTTAATTTAAAAATTGCGCGAGACATTTACTTGACATTTTAAGATGATCATAATATTTCATTTCTAACAAAAGTATTTTGACGTGAATATTAAAAAGAGAAAGAAAAGTTTGGTGAAAATTACGTCAGATTATAATTGTCAGATTCAAATTATAATTCAATCTTCCGAAATCTTTTTAAGGGCGGTCAAATTAGCGTGCTGTTAGAGTCTGCGGTGTCTGAACGGGGGTTGACGAGCGTAGCTCGTAGGGGGCAGAGCCCCCTAGTACTGTAAAATTTGCCTTATTTAATCAGCGCATTTTCTCGATTCAAGAAGACACAAATTTCTGTTTTTAAAAAACGGTGACAAAAGATTAAAAATTTCGTAAAAGGCTCCCGCCCCGAAGGGGTTATCCGTTTGTCAAAGGACTGGTGACTTTTTTTATATCGAGGTGTATATATTTACAAAAAAAATGTGGTATATATCTCATGAAAATATAATAAAAAACAATATGACTAAGATTTTGTTTTCAAAAAGTAGATCTTTTGGACGAATGTAGTCAAAGATTTAACCATTTGGTCATAGAGGTCAGCCCTTAATTTTTAATCCAAACTGCCGTACGCGTTCGGAATATTTTAATAAATTTTGCTTTTATAATGAATGTAAACAAAAGCAAGAATTTATTTGTAAAGAAACTTGTTTGTCGAACAAAAGCAAGATTTATTTTTTAAAAAAATTGTTTGTTCTCGTTTAAATCAATCATTTCACCATTTTACGAACAGAATTACTCTGCGGCTGAAAGGCATTTAATCAGGGTTGCCAAACTTCAGGGTATTTCCAGGTCAGGAATTTCTTCGGTATCAATATTTTCTTATAGAAAATCTCTCCTTAAATAGGGCGAAATTTCGTGCGTTTAACCTAGATTTGTTTTCCTATAAACAAATACTGATATTTTACCTGGAAAATTACCTGAAGCATGTCAACCCTGTTAATGGTCTTTTTAATTGATATTTAGTCCATGTAAGATGACGAAAAACAAAACTATAATACAGAGCTATTACAAAAGATGGACCCGATTTAATAAAAATCATATTTTCGAAACTACTGCACATATTACAATAAGTGATACATGAATTTAAAGAGAAAGTTTTTTTCAGTTACAAATGTTCGATGTGTGACCCTCTTGTTACATGGCATACGTTTAATCTGTAATCTATTTCGTCCCAAGCATTTTGTTGCATCACTTTGTCAATGGTTCTGAATTCTGCACAAATGCGCTCTTTAAGTTCAGACAGTGTCAAAGAGAATGTACCGCCAATGCCGAAAACAAAGTCTTCAGAACTTAAAGAACGCATTTGTGAAGCTTTCAGAACCATTGACAGAGTGATGCAACAAAATGTTTAGAACGAACTCGATTACAGATTGGACGTATACCGTGTAACAAGAAGGTCACACATCGAACATTTGTAACTGAAAAGAACTTGATATATTTCTCTTTAAATTCATGTATCACTTATTGTAATATGTGCAGTGTATTCGAAAATATGATTTTTTTAAAAATCGGGTCCATCCTTTTTAATAGCCCTGTACTAAAGAAGTACGCAGAAATATGTCCGTCAGATTGATATACAACAATGCGATATCCCAATAAAAAATTACAGATAAAATTCCTGTAAACTATTCCGTAACAGAGGCTGGCATTATTTTTTAAGCAAGACATTTCTCAAGCATAGCCAGGGCCTGATTACCAACGGGGCACACTTACACCAATAAATTTAAAAAGAAAAGTTCGAGTTATCTAAACGCCACATTCATGTAAAATTCCTGCCATGAATGAGGCAAAATTTTCTGTTCATTTTTAGTGGTAGGAATTTGCCCCGTGGGTAATCAGGCTCTGAGCATAGCCATTAATACCTACGTGGTACTCTAATGAGAAGCAAAAGATCTTTTGTGCATACTGAAGATGTACTTAAAAAAGAAATCTGGAATTTTTTTTAACATCAGAAACAAACTTTTATTTCAACTCTGCTATCAGTTAATGCATATACTTTCAAATAAGGGGATTTGTAATGTGTTGTATTGGAATACCAACGTTTCATTCTCAAAGGCATGTTATTCTCGTATATGATAAGGTCTTTTGAACAGTTGAATAAAACACGTTTAAGTTATTCTGAATTTTCAACTTCTCAAAAAAATTATTACTAATAGTATTAGCGAATAAAATTGAAATATTTAATTATCATTATTATTTATCTAAAATCATGGCGACATTGTTCATTGTTTTGAACTATTACACATTTGTGTACGTACTTGATTATATTTGCAATTCTAAATTGTAATAAATGTAGTAATCTTATCTTATGTATTATAAAAATGTAGAAAAAAAGCCTGCCGACTCATTTAAAAATCCCGAAACTTTCCTGGGAAATAATGAATAACATCTGTTTGCTCAAAAACAAGTTCTTAGACAATTCTAGATTGCTATATCTAGAATAGAACACGGTAAAATATATTTTTACACCGGAAAAAGTAACAGATTCAGCTTTAATAAATTTAAAATTAAACTTGTTTAGCTTGTGTTCAAAATTAAATAATCCAAGTTCCATAAAATCTGCTGCCCTCTGACGGCAGATGACGAAGTATAATTCAGACGATTCCTTGAATATAAGGCAATACAGAACAGTGGCGGGCCGTGGGCCAATCCCTACGCAGTCCTTTGAATAAATGATCAAAGACCTTAACAATAAAAACTAGTCGGGAATTGTACGTCAAACGTGGCAAATGAGCTAACTTCGCACTATAACTAGTTTTATAAATAATCAGATCTTGGTGCAATAGCTGTTACACTCTTATACAAAAATACAGTACAGCCCCGATTATCCGCGGAATTGGGTGGCAAGGGCACGGCGGATAACGCGAAAAAAACTGAAAATGGGGTGCAGGCACGAAAAAAAAAAAAAGAAAATTCAACATAAAAACTATGTTTTAGTGTACAAAAAAAATAATATAACGTTTAAAATACATACATATGCACAGTACAGCAGAAACCTTTGCTTTACGTCTAAATCACTAAAAGAAAGAACAGTAAACAAGAAACAATGCCATACATATTGTACAAAAAGTGTTGAGTTACACCTTTTTAAAAAAAATCAGTCGCTTGTTTTTGCTTCTTGCTTTGGAAACACCTTTTCTATCTTAAAGATGAAGCTATTCTTAATATGCTCCCCTGGAATTTATCATAATAGTCTTGTAGTTTTTTCAGCGTCTGTAGGGATACTTGAATTCTAATAACAAGAATTTATTAAGTTTTCTCCGTACTATTTTTTACAGTTAATTAACACTAGAACGCCCGGATGAAATCGAACCGACTCCGACCATATGATTAAATGCCAACTGGAACCAGAAATTCGTTGATAAAATAAGTTAAATTTAAACCACGCTGATTTACGTTGAATAAATCAGTCAAATAATGTTAAATAAAAATTCTGGTGTCCAAATACTTTTATTAAACTTGAGTAAAATTTCCGGGCGTTCTAGCTTTGAAAAAAATGCCATAAATAGAAATGATATTCAAATTAAAAAGTCCGTGAAAACACTAAGAAATTCCTTCTACGACAGCCACTATTTTTATATCGGCACGTAGGCCTAGGATTTAGAGGGAATTGGTTCAGCGGTAAGCATTTTCTTATTTAATTGTTAAATATTTTAATTGCTGTGTTTACGTTTTTTAATAAAAGTAAGAAAACATATCAAGACTTTATATCTGATAGTTTAAACATTGCAACCGAATCTAGAAATATTCTTCTATTACTTTCGAATACATGAATTTTTCTGTTTATATTTATTAGTAGGGCTTATTGTATTTTCCTTAGGGCTGATTGTATTTTCCTTGCTGCTGGCATGAATAAAAAAAAATAATAATAATAAATAAATAAATAAATTGCTTCGCGGATAAACCGCACCGCGGATAATCGGGGCTTTACTGTACATTAATACAAAATTCATTACTATTATACATATTAAATTCAATAATACGAAAATAATAGGATTCCATCATAAGTATGACGTAATCACAATAGCATCCCAGAATCATTGCCTATCGTGGAATATCATTGAAATAATTACGTAAGACTGGATTTAGTAGAATAATCACCTTGGCAAACTGGAATCATTACCTACCAGGCTGATATCTTTGAATTAATTACGTAAAATAGGATTTAATAGAGTGAAGAAAACTTTTGTTAATATATTTTCAAATTTTTATTCGATTTTCATAAAATTTGATATTATTTAATAAAATTCAGCAAGGATTCTATATATTAAATCTCAAATCATTCAGTTGGGCAGTTTTTGCGCTGTTATATGCGGACAGACGAGTGGATCAGACCACGACTATAAATCCTACGTATTTATATACTAATTACGAACGCCTCTAAAAAAGTCCAAAACACTATTCCGTTTGTATAAAAAAAAATATTACAGCAGCATTTATCTGTTTGCGATAAAGAATAATTAGTGTAGGGGTTAATCTAATGATAGGGTTTGCGTTGCACAATAGACATAGATAATCGAGATGGCATTACTGTATGTTGGTTTTTCGTTTAAGCACTTTCCGTTGTTCAAATGTACATTTCGATTTAAAAAAAAAAAAAGAACCACTCATCGACGGTATGGACACCATTATAGGCTACCCTGTACTTACTGTTATTTTGTGAAAAATTACACTGAATATGATTCTTATTTTACAGTTAATTTATTTCAATCCTTATTTTTATATTTTTAATTACTAGTCACTATTTGAAATTTAATGTCGGCGATAAATTGCATGGAGTTCAAAAAAGGTGGTGAATACTGTATTTTAGACGTAGCAAAATCCATGTGAAATTCGGTCCTTTTAGATGTCATGTATTAATACAAACATTTATTTATTCTAACAATTTTTTAGGAGAATATTCCATTTTTAATAGCAATTAGACAAATAAAAACAACTTGTTAGAGAAGTGAATAGCATATAAAAAGGGCATATACTTTTGCTTATATTATAGACTTTTTTCTGACAATTTTTTTTCCGTTTGTCACTAAATCTCCAGTTTATACTAATTGTGGAAAAGAAGCCTCAAACTTCATAGAAAGTTTTTATTTAGACTTTTATAAATCTTGTGTTTTTCTGTTAAAATTATTAAACTTACTATAAATTATTATTATATAGATATTAAATTTTTCAATTTTTAACTAATTTTTTATATCTATGAATCAAATATAGATGATTTACGGAAATATAGTATGTTTTTTTTTATTGTCGAAAGACAATTTACAAGATTTTCTAATTCTTGATATCTATAAATCAAATATACAGATGGATTTTGGCAAAGTGTTATGAAGTGTTTTTTTTTTCGGTTGTAAGATAGTTTACAAGATTTTACGTAAATGTATGTCTGGCAAGCCTTCGGATTTTTCATAACCACTGTTTGATTTAATCGCAGATTTCTATTGTTAAGTAGAAAGATTATTACGTTTGGAAAATAATAGTACTCAGAAATAGGAGGATTTTACAAATATAATGAGATAAAAACATTTTATCAAAATTACTTTGAAAGATTGTTTTACAACGACTATACTAGAGAAAAACTTCACTTAGTTTTACAGTAAAGTATTTCATATATAATAATAAATTAAAGACATATATTTTTTTACAAAGTATTTTTACTCATTTTGATATACTTTGTTTTGTTAAATTTGAAAGAGTTTTTCATGAGATATTATCTGTTTTCCATCTTGTGAATTGCATTAAAATATGTTTTTATATTTCCCTTTCTAACGAATGTTCAACAAGACATCGAAGTCAAACACTTTATCTATTTAATAACCCTTTCCAAGTACAGTAATGAGCAGCAAACAACATTTATACAACAAATGCATATTTAAAAAATGATAATCTTGAAGATCGCTGAAAATCAGAAAAGTATTCTTATCCGAAATCTACAATAAGTTCACACGGATACTTTTATGAAAATAGCAATTATAACTGTTGTACTATCATTAGAGTTTCAACGATTACATTCTCAGTGGTGGAAAATTGGCGCAGAGGAGGAGCCTATTGACACCACTAAATTTTAGTAGTGTTCTTCAACTTATTTAATAATAGGATTTCTGAGTTTTTATTAAGCTGAAGAATACTTCAAAATATTAGTGGTGTCAATAGGCTCCTCCTCTGCGCCAATTTTCCACCACTGCATTCTAAAAGATAAGCTTTTCTTGTTAGCAATGAAGATACTCAATTTATTACAATGTATATAAAGGGAAAGATCAATTATAACCTTCCAGATACTATGAAACAGTTTTAACTCAATAACGGCGTTTGGCAAGAAAACTTGCCATTTAAGTATTACGAAAACTTTAAATATTAAAAGCAGTGTTTTAGTAAGAAAATTCTCATATTACCTAATCTCAAACTTTGGGAGATTAAATGAGTTAAAATTGCAATAAAATAAAAACTGGTGTCAGCTGGTGTCGAGGTATTAAAAGAAGTGTAATATAAACTCGTCATTAATGGGTTAAGTTATTTAAAATTTTATACTCCTTGTAAAAAAATAATTTTATTTTTGTTATTAACAGTAGGAGAAAAAACATATAAAAATTTTATTTGGCTTTATTATTTATCTATAATCGTTGAGGAATAACTAATTTTCTCATTCACTGTACATTTGCATACGTATTCGATTATAATTGCAATTCCAAATAGTAATATATGTATAAGTTAGTGTATTATACAAATGTAGTCCTTCGAATTGAAATCCAGGAATGCTGCAGTGATGTAATAAGCTATTCTAGATGCTCAAGAACTACATATTAATTAAAAAAAAATAAAATTAAGCCTGAAATTATATTAAAAAATAGATTTTCTCTTTTTTTTTCTACGAATTTATTGCGTAAAACTTTTAATCGAAAGTAAGTTTTGAGAGATGGCAAAGAGTTGAGGAATGCAAAATCTTAAATGTGCTATAAAAGACTCTGCGCCGTATATCTGTTGTTGCAGTGTTACCAGTGGGCTACTTTTTTAGAATTTAGATTTTTTTATTGCCACCACTTATTTGAAACGGTAAAATTCCCTTTATTTTCGCCTTAATTAATATGTCATTAAATAAGGCGCATTTTACAATTTCTGAAAAGTGGTGCAAATCAAGATTCTGAATTTAAAAAAGTAGCCCATCTGGCAACACAGTGTTGTTGACCACCTCACCCTCCTAACCGCCGAGGGTAACGAAAAAGACGGGTTACGCGGTGCATTCCACGTATCTTTTTTTACAGACTGTTGGAGTCACGTGATGCTCCAATGAACCAATGAAAGTGTGCGAATAGAGCATTACATCACTCAAGCGGTCTGTAAAAAAAGACACTTGGGATGCACCACGGAAGCTTGTCTTTTTCGTTAGCCTCGCTTCACCGCCGATTCCACTGTCAAGCAAAACAGTACTAAAAAATATAGGAAATACAATGAAACGAAAACTGTATGGAACGGAATTTTATCTTAAACTAAAAAAAAATCATGGCCTCGATAGAAGAAATATCATACAATTATACATGCTAAGAAGAAAACTTGTCTAAATTGGAATCATTATCCGGTCACTAAAGATTTCGTCTTAGTAGGTTTTTACTGTAAAATAAACACGGTAATTTTACAATTTCGGAACAAAATACTTGATTGTTTGCATATTATACAATGAAATCTTGTGAAATAAACTTTCCTATTCAACTGCATTTGCAAATACTAAACTTTAGAACATCAAAAACAAAAGTAAGAATTCAGATCACATGCCATCTTGTCAGCGCCTCCATTTTCCCTTAGTTAGAGAATTTTGAAGAAAATAACCCTTTCCTGAGATTTTCTTATTTTTATTTCACTTTCAGAGCACAAAAGAAATCTTAACAAGTACAACTTCACAAACAATGAAAAGTACAGTTGTCTTTTCAAATTATAAGACTGAATAAAGTTAATTTTAGAACTGCTACACTTCATAGTCAATGCATTTAAATATGATTATCTTCTTACAAAATGATTTCATATTAAATATGTTAAAAAAGGGAATTATTTTCCGACAACGTTTGGGCGAAGATATAAAGGGATAAAATAACAATATAAGAAACAGGAGCACCTTCTGTTTTTCTCAAAAACCAGAAGTTAAATGAACACTGATGTCATAATTCTGACTTACATTTTACAGTAGGGGTGCACAACCTGTGGCCCGCGGGCCACGAAAAGTACAAATATATTTATGCAATTTTTTTTTAATTAATTGACAGCAACTTTGAAATTAAATAATTCAAATGTTACTTTTAACTTTTTAGTGGTGGAAAACAATTTTCAGGCAAAAAGATGTGCAGCACTATTCTAAAGAATGTATTGTTCCGTCCTCTGTTAACAAACATAACAACTAAAAGATGAAAATTCATATTTACTAAATTGATTGAATACCAATTCTTCAAGTTTTCATCAAAATTTGCATTTTACGGAGTAAATAGCATGTGCAAAATGTACGCACGTAACTTTAAATTAATTACATTTTCTAACTTACTAACAATAAGGGAATAACCCAGCAAAGAAAGAAATAGTGCACTGCCATCAGCGGTAAAGTGCAATGGTGCCATTACTTAAACCAGTACAAAAGTGTCCGTGCGGAATGCAGCTGGCCCATCAATGATGGCCAACAGAAGGCCAGCATTGGTATGCCATCACATTACTTCAATCCGACACTTTCCCTGCAGTGCTAGCACCTATCGCACTGCTATTTCTTTGCTGGCCCAGCACTTTCCCTTACGAAAATTTCTTATTGAGTTCTATAAAAAAACTTATAGAGAAAGTATTATAGAATACT
Source organism: Maratus speciosus (assembly GCA_963932465.1). NCBI lineage: Eukaryota > Metazoa > Arthropoda > Arachnida > Araneae > Salticidae > Maratus > Maratus speciosus. The sequence goes on along the minus strand of CAWVRF010000119.1, from coordinate 886,292 downwards.
GGCCCGTTTTTCTATGAGCTAGTTTCACCAACAGTCTATAATAGATATGTCTATCTAAATATTTGAACTTGCAGCTGTTTTTATGTGGTCACCCTCCCAAGTACCAACCGCGTTCGGTGCTGTTTGGTTTTCGTGATCGGACATGAACAAGTACTTTCAGCCTATTCTACGACCACTCGTTGTTTCCAAGCTCTCATTACACTATTTTAAGTTTGTTTCTTTTGTCATTTGCGTTCCCAGTCATTAAACTTGTATAGAAATTATTGTATTGGACAGAAATCGTATATATATTTTATACGTTGATTGATTCTCAACTGTGTAAATTACGAAAACCAAAATCCTTTGTAACGTAGTAAAACCAAATTAAGAAGAAAAAAATATATGTTGAAATAAAGAATTTATTTATGTATTCATTTACCTTTTTTTTTTTTTTTTTTTTTTTTTTGGTGGCAGTTGTGCTATATTATTTACAGTTTGAAAAAAATAGCTTGACAACTTGAATTGTGTTAAGATATTCATTTCAGATTTGTGTTCAATTTCATTAATCTGCCGCGGGGTGATAAAAATAACTCTTATTTTAATATAGACTTGACAAAATATTTAAAATCTAATAAATTATTATTTGTTAATCTTGCAACGTAATTGTTTAAATATTTTTACACTTCAGATTAAAATATTTGAATAAAAATTACAATTAATGAATTATTTTTAACTTAGATGAATTACACCACCTAGCGTAAGGGTTCCCAGAATAATACTGCAAAAGATCGTGCACTTCCATGGTGTGGTGGGCCAGCGCAAGAGATAAAACGAAGGGTCATCAGAATTTTATCTGATGATTTCCAGCAGAAAAGTTGATTCAAGCTGTCCAGCAGTGGTATTGCAGTGGTAGACCATAAGCCAGCACTTCTCCACCATTGCCAGCACCTATCTTGCTGCTGGCCAGCAATCTCTTTTTTGCTGGGAAGTAATCTAATATTATATTTATAAAGTACTGTATAAGATTAAATAAATAGATTAGCCACCGGAAAATAAACAGAAGTTATTTATATAGATTTACAAGTTAATTATATTAATCATGGTCTTGTATAGAGATAAGTTCAATCGTGATATCCTGCTGTTTTATGACGGCAGGTTGAAATCTTAATAGGTACTTCGACGTGAACGTGGTGTTGTTACTCCGCGGCCCTCACAACGGCTCATATTACGAACGTGCCCGGGAAGTTCCCTAGCACGGCGCGCTGGCTCATACGATGTTTTGTTTACTTTCAGCTTAACCCCTTGGGGACGAGCGACACGTATACCTGCCGCATGAAGCGCTCAGAATCCTTGTTTTTCCTAACCAGTAAAATTTGCCTTATTTAATCAGCGCATTTTGTCGATTCAAGAAAACACAAATTTCTGTTTTTTAAAAAGGTGACAAAAGATTAAAAATTTCGTGAAAGGCTCCCGTCCCGAAGGGGTTAAAAGCGGAGCGTTACGTATCGTCTTCATAGTTAAAAGAAAAAAAAAATCAGAAAACAGCTAACAAATATCATTCACGTATAAGTTAAATTAGCTTTATTTAAAACTGGATTTTAATTGCTTGATATTATCGTTTATTTATTTATTTTTTTTAATCTGAATAAAATCAGTTTATTTTTTCTTTTGGATTTTTTTTTACTGGGGACGGGATTTTTTATTTATTACTATCCAATAAAGAGAAATTAAAACAATATTACAGACAACTTAAACATAATGAAAGAGGTAACATTTTATAAAAATTCTGTCTTTTAGAAAAGAAAAAAAAATCGCTATTATTTTATGAAATAAATACTAGAATACATTTAAAAAAAAATCTGTCTTTTAAGTATTGATGCGAGATACAATATCCTAAAAATAAAAAGCATGGATAAATATTCTTTTTTAAAAAACTACTTCATTTCGTAGTTAGATGATCACTTTATTTTTGTAATAATATAACAAGACTGATGTGCCAATTCCAAAACTTTATTCTACATTATACATGTTAATAATTCAAAATTCGCTATCACAGTGCTAAAATTAAATGACAATATATGTCCATCATGAGGAATGTAAAGGTATATAGGTTCTTTGTATTAGATGTATTTAATAAGAAGATATACGTATCGCATTGCTTCAAATAAATCATTGAATGTCGGAACTCGACCTTTTAGATGTCCGCAACCAAAATTCCAATACAAAGTATATAAAATTAACACCTGTTTTTCAATACACACCCAAATCTAATAAGGATCTATTTAAGTAAAAATGTAACAGAATACTAATTTTGATTAAATTGCGTGCATTAAGTTTGTGAGATATAGCTTTTGCGAAAAAAGGGAAAAATTCAGCATAGCAGCGCCACCTGTTGTGTGATTTACACCAAAAACTAATCAGTAACAGCTTACATCAACGTCTAACTGAATATGAAGTTTGATGAAAATCCGTGCATTAGGTCTTGAGATAGAGTTATTAATTACTCAAATCGTACAGAAAACAGCACAGCAGCGCTACCTGTTGGGCGATATACACGAAAAACTAATCAAGCTAGTTTATATTAAGGTCTAACTGAATCTAAAGTTTTATTAAATTCCGTACATCAATTCTTGATAGAGTTATTGCTGAAATCGTGAAAAAATCAGCATAGCGGCGCTACATATTGGGCGATATACACCAAACACTAATTAGCACCAGTTTATACCAAGGTCTAACTGAATCTATAGGTTTGTGAAATTTCGTGTATTAGTTATTGAGACAGAGCGCCCACAAAATTTTTGTCACATACAGACAGACTCACAGACAGAGTGACAGCAGACATTTTCTAAAAACCATTAAATCTTATTCAGGATTTTCTAAAACACATAAATCCATCGAAAACCGGAAGTCGAAAATTTTCCCGAATACAACTAATTACTTCTTGTAAAGATAGAACAATGCAAAAATGGGGAACAGGGATTTTTAATTTACAATTTTTCTTAGTAATTAAAATCAGTACAAAAACCCTCAACGGTTTAAAGATTTCTGACACAGTACTTTTCCTTACTGCTCTAAAAATTTTAAATATAGGTCTTAAAAATAATGATATCAAAATTTGGGTAACACTATGCTATTAATTAAAAGAAAAACATGTCATCATTTTCTTTTTTCTATTTATATTCACAAGTGCAAACAGTATTTTCAACATCAATTGATATATAAACAATTTATTCACGTATACTTTTTCATTCAGGTCTCTCATAAATTCAAAATATGGGTTTTAAATGAGATGATAGGAAAATTTGAGGGCGAATTTATAGAACTTTTTAAAAGGTTTGTTTTAAAATTCGATATTTTTTTTTTTTGGTTTGTCCTTTTAAATATATTTTCACAGACAAACGATATTTTTTATTTTCTAGTACACTTTTAAATTTATCACATTTCTGATGACTGATAATTATAAACAGTGAATTTCTTAGCAATAAATGAAGAGTGTCTCATTTAAGCCGATACAGTTCAAATCAATGAGTAATGTAGAAATTTTCCAAAGAAACAAACGAAATTTTTGAAATACAAATAGTTTCGGCCGAATTTTCAGCAGCATTTTCCTCGAAAACGAATGTTTGTCAAAACTCCGATTTTGGGCCGAAAACGTAACGAATATTTCGGTCGATCTACACTTAAAGTTACTAAAACTTTTAAATCTATTATACGCAACTCGTTAGTCGTTTATTCTCTGATCTCTAATGCCAGATATTTAACATCTGATTGCTTACCTTTACCTGAGAAAGCCATTGTAAAAACTAATATTCATATACTATTTATACTTTCCTTTAAATACTGAAACAACAAGAGACTTGATAAGTAAAAAAAAAAAAAAAAAAATTAACAAAAATCGTATTCATAATATCTAAAGGACAACATTTTAATCTGGAAATATTCCTCTACATTCATCTATTTATTTTATTCAGAATCAATAAAAAAATATTTAATCCTACTTCAATCAAATCTATTTACAATCATTAAAAAAAAAGAAAAAAAAAGCATCTAAATTCATTTCTGCAGATAAAAAAGAAAACCATATTTTCCCTTTAAATAGGGACTTTCTCAGTAGCATGGGGAATTTCGCGGGTGCATTTGTGATATGAGCCGTTGTGAGGGTTGCGTTTTAGACGCTAGTGGTGTTGTCCACTCAAATCCAGTGAAAGGGAAAAAAGAACTAAAAAAATATAGGAAGTCCAATCAAACGGTGCCTGTCTATAACGAAATCTTGTTTTAGACTAAAAAAATCAAGCTCTTATAAAAGAAATAGCCCAGAATTATACCTGCTAAAAAAGAAAACTTGTCGAAATTGGAATCTTTATTCGGTCGCTAGAGATTCCGTCTTAGTAGGTTTTACTGTAGAATAAACACAGTAATTTTATAATTTGAGAAGTAAAATCTCTGAAACCATAATCGCTAGGGACCGAAACAAAATTCCGTTACGTAGAGGTTTCTGGTTATATTGTTATATGGTATGGTTATTGTTTTGTATTCCAGCCATATAGAAATATTAAATGTTTACGTTTTAGGCATCATTGCGTTATAAACTGGTTACTTTCAAAAGGTATTTACTGAACGAAGTACATTAAAACTATAGGTTGGCCGAAAATTCAGTTTCATTTTCGGCCCAAAATCCGGAAATTCGTTTTCGGCGAAAATGCTGTCGAAAATTCGGCCGGATCCACAGGATCTGTATTCGAAAATCTCTTTTCTTCTTTCAGAAATTTTCAACATTACCTGAAGCGCCAACTTTTCAAAAATGCTGTGTCAGCTCATGCATCGCCCCCTGAATATTACGCCTGAGCGCTGACACAAAAATGGCGGCTGCCGAAGGCGGATTTTTTTTCAACGTGTGTACGGTTCCTTAAATGTTCGTAGCAATAATTTTTTAAAGTTTTTTTTCCGTTTTATTTTCCTGATATTAAATAAGTCAGGGAAATCTTTTATCATATACTGGTGCCAACATTTTGGGGACCATACCTACATTAAAAGAAATCCGCCATTTTTGTGTCAGAGTGAGTAAATTAACACATATATTTTTTTCCCCTCAGTGTGTATGTGAGTGGAGAAAGAGCGGGGAGGAGCCAATAACTAAAGACATTAATTCGAAATTAAATTATGTTTTTTCTAAGCAAATTTTTATATAATTATAATTTTACAAAAGTATATTCTTATAAGTTCTTCCTTATATATACATTTAAGGTGAGTTGGGCCAACTAGGCCATGATTTTACAATGTGACTCTGGAGCTTCTGACAATTCAGCTTCAAAAAAGATAATGGTCATTTGAATTAAAATCTGAACTTCTGTAAATGTGTTCAGTTAGGTTCCCTCTATCAGACAGAAATGCTCAAAATTACATTTTAATATTTAAGCCCTTGGGAACGAGCGGCACGTATGCGTGCCGCATGAAGCGCTCAGAATCCTTGCTTTTCCTCACCAGTAAAATTTTGCTGTAATATTTGCCTTATTTTATCACCGCACCGCATTATCTCGATTCAAGAAGACACATATTTCTGTTTTTAAAAGACGGTGACAAAAGATTAAAAATTTCGTAAAAGATTCCCGTCCCGAAGGGATTAAAAATATAAAAATACGCATATTTCACCTTTCTTTCCTCATGGATCTAGTTGCCCCATAAAAATGGGGTAAGTGGACCAGGAGGGTCTATGTTCCACACGCGTTTATTTTTTTTCATGTGGGATATCAGGTCCTGTTTGAAAAAGTGTAAACAACTTAAAATTTTTTAAACCAGGCAGATCATATAAAGTTTATGTCAATAAAGAGGGAAGCAGGACGTTTCGGTCCCGCCATTTCAGTCCCGCCGTTTCGGTCCCAAGACATTTCGGTCCCGAGACATTTCGATCCCAAGACATTTCGGTCCAGAGACATTTCGGTCCCGAGTCATTTCGATCCCGAGTCATTTCGGTCCCTGTCCATTTCGGTCCCTAGCCATTTCGGTCCCTTGCCATTTCGGTCCCTTGCATTTCGGTTCCTTCTCCAGCAAGCTGAAATTTTGTGCACTTGAAATAGGTGATATAATTTTATAGAAGACATTGTAGAGTTTTTTAAATAAAGGCCTTAAAATTTTGTAACAGCTCACACAAATTTCGTATGGTAATCATTTTAAAATGCAAGAAGGGGGGATTGACATTTTCTATATTTTAGTGTATTATAAATATAAGGTCCTGATAAATTAAAACATTTATAACTCGATCTATAATTATCGCAAAACACTCATATTTCGTATGGTAAACGTAATCTTTATAAAAGGAGGGACATTATCGGATTTTTAAACTGAACTCCCTAAATTTTAGTACAACCCGAATATAAGGACTCGAAAACGCAAACACTTACAACACAGATCAAAATTGTCGCAGCCCACACAAATTCCCTGTGATAATCGTAATCGTTTTATAAAGCAGGGGTGGGGGGGGGGGTGCTCTGTTGACTTTTTTTATATTTTAGTGTATCTTAAGTATAAGGTCCTGATAAATTAAAACATTTATAACTCTCTCTATAATTATCGCAAAACACTCATATTTTGTACGGTAAACGTAATATTTATAAAAGGAGGGATATTATCGGATTTTTTAACTGAACCCCCTAAATTTTAGTATAACCCGATTAATCATGGGACTCGTCATAAAAGGTCTCGATAACGCAAACACTTATAACACAGATCAAACTTGTCGCAGCCCACACAAATTTCGTATGATAATCGTAATCGCTTTAAAAATCAGGGGGGGGGGGAGGGTGCTCTATTGACTTTTTCTATATTTTAGTGTATCTTAAGTATAAGGTCCTGATAAATTAAAACATTTATAACTATCTCTATAATTATCGCAAAACACTCATATTTTGTACTGTAAACGTAATCTTTATAAAAGGAGGGTCATTATCGGATTTTTTTACTGAACCCTCGAAATTTTAGTATAACACGAATATAAGAGCCCGAAAACCGCAAACACTTATAACTCGGATACAAATTGTAGCACCCCATGCAAATTTCATATGGTAGAAGTAATCGTTTTGAGGAGTGGGTGGAAGGGGGGATTCAGTGGGTTCTTTATAGAAGCTCCTCATATTTTAGCCTATAATAAATATAAAGTCCAGACATTTTAAAAACATATTTATAAGTCGAGCTTTAATTTTCACATGGAAATGCCCATGCACTACACATATTCAGTTGCATATAATTTGGACACTATGTGATTAATAAAGAAAAAAATCTGCAAATATTTTTACAAATCTTTATTTGATTCTATTATTTAACGGCCCACGAATTTTAGATGTATTGCATGTTACACATTTTTTTAAAAGGGGCTTCTTAACATGGAAGTGTGATAAAGACACATTACTTTTTAAATTTTGCATCAGAACAGACTACAACTTTTTGTTTCATTTTAATAATTATTTTAATTTACTATTTAAAAAAAACTATTTAAAAGTTTGCATTAATCTTTTTACATGTAACATCAACTCTATTTCTACCGGTATCGAATGACACATTTAAAAAGATTTCGATTTAAGTTTTTTCATTCGTAATTTTTAAATTGCAACAATTACAAATTCTTTTTAATACATTTAAGACTTTTTTATGCTTATTACATTAAAAAACTACTAGCAAAATAAACATAAATCAAAATTTTAAAAAGGCGTCATTTGACACCACTAGAAGTGTTAAAGAAATAACTTTTCTGTAAAGTTGGGAAACAAAGGTTCAAATTTATAATAATCATAAAATATTCTTTTTGTGGTTAAAATTAATTCTGTATTTCAAATATTTACTTATTATTTATTTGACTTATATACTTAAAATTAAAACAGCCTTCCTATTTTAATATGACAAATAAAAAATAGAAATAGAAATATAAAAATATAACATAGAATCTCAAAATAGTAATGTACGGTGAATCACTTTTGCATAAAACTTCATTTAAAATGAAGAAATTTTATAATTATATCACTATGAAAATATTTGGTAATTTAGAAAGCATATGTTTTTATCTATATATTCTTTATTCAAAAGAATATATATATATACATAAATATTTCTGTACTACATCAAGTGTAGATGGCCTGACTTCCCACATTTGAATATGCTAAATAAAGCTCCAAATAGAAGTAATATTCTTCTCGTGCTCTCTTTGTTCTGATCAGCTGGCGCTTTTTTGTGGCTACGCGGCATTTTTCATCTTTAATTGCTTAAAAAGAAACTTCCGGGACATCATGCAAGAGGACGATCTTTCCTTCAAGTTGAAATCAAAGTTTCTTATATCCTAGCATTGTTCTATCTCCCACTCCTATTGTGAATAAACCATTAATGTGTTTTAAAGGATTGGTTTCCCAGAAAAATGCTGAATGGTGGCAGGACAAGCATTTGAATGGAGCCCACTTTTAAATCCCCTCTTCAATATTGACAAGTAAAGATAGATAAGAATTTCTCCAATTTCCAGTAATAAGGATTAATTGGTTGAAAGGTAATCCCAGGAAAAATCTCAACTACATCTTCGCTACCTTACCATACTATTTGGCGACTTTTTCTTTAAGGCTTTTCTTATCTGCTCTGCTCAACAAGCGCAAAACGTTTCGACACACTTACAAATTCATTTTTTAACGGAATGATATAAAACTGGAAAGCCTGGCCATGGAAGAGATTTGGAATTGAATTGTGTTTTCCAATTATATGTTTAACTATCCTAATTTAAGTTGATAGCCTTATCTTATAGTGGAAAAAAATCTAAAGAAATCATTTTTTTTCCTTAAAAATTGTTATTTTCCATTTTTTTTTTTGCTTAATTAATAATACTCATTAAGTAAGTTGATCATTCAAAATTTAAATATATGTTTAACTTTCCTCTTTTAAGACATTCCTCATTTCATCACACAACATAACATTCCTCATTTTATCATCATAAAAAAAAATCAACCTTTAAGACATAAAAACATGATACTTGCAAACATAACTATTGGAAGATTTTTTTTTAATTTTTCGATAAATAAATTATATCTTTAGTTATAAACAATTGTTTTCTCAGGACGGAAGTTTTTCTTCTTTTCCAGTCCTGTTTCAAAGCACCATCTTCGACAGCGTTCTCTGGAAGATGTTCTACTTATACTTAAGAATGGAGGAAATGTTCGATTGCAATAGTTTTTTAATAAGAGTACCTACCCATTTTCCATCAGTAGTCATTTTTCGTCCTGGGTTTTATTCATTTAACACACAAGCAAAATAATGGCTGAATATAATATCTCCTGATATTGTTATTCATTTATCAAACATCATTTCCTGCCTTTTATTCTGTAGTTCGGACGGTGTTTAATAAAAAATATTAAAATAAAATAATTTTGGAGCTCTTTATTGAAAATTTTTCTAATATGTACCTGTATACACACACACACACACACACATATATATATATATATATTGTAATTAGACATTTAAAATTTCTTTAATTTTTTAAATGGTGGACAGAAAGCCTGTTTTTATTTTCCAGTTTTCTTTCTGGAAAAAATAGAGTAAAATTAAATGACTAAGGTGTAAAACGATAATAGGCCATTTTTTAAAATTTGATATGGCAGTTTCATTTAATAGCTTGAAAGGCGTACTATCGTTTGCTAATCTTCGACAAAGGAATAGAATGAAAATAACCCTTTGAAAATTAATTATTAATTAATTATTACTTAGACCTTATGTTTTAGACTGAGTTTAAAAAAAAAATATATATATTCTATTTTATTTCTTGAAAAATATAAACCAAAAATTTTGAATGAAAACTTTAAGTGATGAATAATTGCTATTAATTAATTCTCAAAACAGTTAGTAATTTTCATATAAAAATTAAATTAATATTTTAGTAAATATATATTTTTTAATTTAATGTATCCTTAATTTATTAAATTAATAACATTATTAATATACATTACAAATTTCTACTTTAAAATAAAATCGATACATAATATATTTTATATTCAATTTATCATTATATTATATAGTAGTTATAAACTGAAATTTATCCTTTACCTATTTATTTTTATATTTAAAGTTACCGAAACGTAAAACTATTAATATAAGTAATAATAAAAGTAAAATAAAATATATATATATATTTTTTTTTTCTGGGAAAGTGGGAGGAAAGGAGTAATATAAAAAATAAATAAACGACAAATATAAAAAAGCTTAGTTTTGTCAGTTAAAATTTACAAATAAAATTAATTAAAATAATAGTTACATTATTATATAAAATTAAAAATAATAATCTTATTACAAAGAAATAGGCCCAGATTCAATAAAATTAGCTCACAAAAATCGTCTTCGAAGGGTGCGAAGACTTAAAAAATTGCAAGAAATAATTATTAAAAAAAAAAAAAAAAAAAAAAAAAAAAATGAAGTGGTGGGTGGAATTTTCTGAAAACAAAATATTTTTCATAGCACGCCTAGTTACCAAATCACTATTCTTTTCCCAATGTTTATATTGGTAAAGTAACTTATGAAAACAAATTTATAAGATGCAACTTTGTATTACAAAAATCATAAGAAAAAATAAATTTGTGCTTCAATAAATATATCTCATTTCTGAATTATTAAAAGGAGGGAGTGTAGAGGGGTGATTTGAGGAAATATTTGCATATAATAGCTTATATGTGTCTAATTGAATTATTGAATACATTTATGATTAATCTAATTGAAAGAAGAAAAAAATAAGCACAGTTTAATTATTTAATATATGATAATTTAAACGTTCCAAAAAATGTACGGATGCAACTTTGTATTACAAAAATCATAAGAAAAAATAAATTTGTGCTTCAATAAATATATCTCATTTCTGAATTATTAAAAGGAGGGAGTGTAGAGGGGTGATTTGAGGAAATATTTGCATATAATAGCTTATATGTGTCTAATTGAATTATTGAATACATTTATGATTAGTCTAATTGAAAGAAGAAAAAAATAAGCACAGTTTAATTATTTAATATATGATAATTTAAACGTTCCAAAAAATGTACGGAAACAACCAAAAAACAAAATTTATGGCAGTTTATAGTATATATAAATAAATAAAATACCTAATAATAATAATAAATAATAAAACTTAAAAAATCCATTCTGTTAAATAATAATAGTTAAAAAAAAACAATGTCCCCTGTAAAATTATATCACATTGTTCAATCAAACAAATTTTCAGCTCGCTGCGATTTCATAATCACGAGTTATAAAAGTATAAATTTATCGGACTGTTTTATTCAGCTTTTCATAAAATTTGAGGGGGGTGGGGGTATTTTGTAAAAGGGTCCAAATAATGTTCAAATTGAAGCGTTTGGCGGGCCCACGACAATTAGAATCCGAGTTATAAGGTGGTGAGGCACCAAAATTGTAAGGGACCGAAATGGTTAAGGACCGAAATAGCAAGGACCGAAATGGCCAGAGACCGAAATGTCTCGGGGCCGAAATGGCGGGACCGAAGTGTCGTGTACCCAATAAAGAGCGTTGTAAGGGAAACTTTTGATGCCAATGTGTCTAAAAAAGTACTAAATGTGAAAATATTAGATTTATTTATACCAAAAACATAAAAATTAAGTAAGTACTTATGTACTTCAGTATAGGTAATAAGTATAAAAGTCATGTGGGTATTTTAAAGAAAAAGTTGCAAGGTAAATCTATCAACAAACAGCTACGTAAGTACTTAACCCCTTCGGGACGTGAGCCTTTTACGAAATATTTAATCTTTTGTCACCGGTTTTTAAAATCAGAAATTTCTGTCTTCTTGAATCGAGAAAATGCGCTGATTAAATAAGGCAAATTTTACAGTAAAATTTTACTGGTGAGGAAAAACAAGGATTCTGAGCGCTTCATGCGGCATGTATACGTGTCGCTCGTCCCCAAGGGGTTAAGTACTTTATCTGTATCCAGGGGTCGCATTATATAGAACAATTTTATTGTCCCTACCAGAACCCTTAATGAGTTACCTTGATCAAGATTTTATTTAATGAATTCCATGGGTGCAATGAAGATAGTATTTTCAAAATAGTGGTAGGAACAATAAAAGTTTCCCTATAGAATGCGACCCCTGTATCGTACAATTTCAAGATTTGGCCATCTCGCTTTCAGGGGGCAAGGTATTTGCTTTCGTAAAATGTTGAAATAATTTAATGTCACCAGTATTTACAAGAGAATCAATTTGAAAACAAGTAAAAGTATACTTTCGTGTACTGCCAGTGTGGCAATTAGGAATTTAAACTATGTGATGCCATTACGGCATTACCGCCTCTCAAAGGGTCAAAAACTTGGTTTGGAATCACTCAATATGCTTTTTTTTTTATTTTATTACCTAATTGTAATAAGGTACGCTATAATTTTCTATATTGTGAGCAAAAAAACAATGGAGAAATTTACTTCCCGTTGTAAGAGAAACTCAAAAAATTTATTTATATCTATTGGGGTAACTGGGTCCAGTTACCCCGGATACGTGTCCCAGTTACCCCATTCTTGGAAAAATTTAATGGGTAACTGGGACACCGGTCTTACATTTGAAACATGAAGTAAATATGTATAGAAACCTAATAATATTAACGTAGTTATATGCCCAATTTTTTTAAAAAAAAGATTGTTTAATAAAAGTACTTACGGTATCTATATATTTACAACGCTAAGCGTTTTCTTTCGACAGTCCGTGAGAAGAAAATGCTGCACCAAATTACACCAATCTTTTTCTAAATGAAAGATATTTGGCCACAGAATTGTTATCGTCTATTCGTTTGTTCAAATGTTTTATTAATTAACCGTAATTTTAAATTAAAATTCTATAGTTGTGCATGCGCAGTATATAAGTACAAGTCTGCCTTTGGAGTGACGCGCTGCACGTCTAAGTTCGTCTGCTATTCGATCTTACTGTAAACAAGCTTTTCTTTCTTTCACAAAGTTAATATTATTTGGCTCTTTCAGCATTATTAACAATTAAAAAATGTATTGCGTCTATATTAAGAGCTATATGAAGTTTATTTCGGGGGTGTCATATTGTTTTGGTCATATTACACACAGAAGATAAACACAGTGATTTGAGGCTAAAAGTTATGGACTCTGTCACTCTGTGATCTGTCTTATGAATTGCCAATAGTTAGACACGAAGGAAACTAGCATATTAAGTTGTAGCTACTTCTTTGAAAAAAAAATAAGGTATAAGTATTAAAACGCAAAACTATTTCTGTGAGATCAGAACTCAAATTCGAGACATTCATCTGCGTCAACTGTTTTTCGAACCTCTTCAATTTAGAAAGAGGTTAAAAATGTCTCCGCTGTCGTAGCCAGAGCCTGATTACCCACGGGGCAAATTCCTACCACTAAAAATAAACACAAAATTTTGCCTCATTCATGGCAGAAATTTTACATGAATACGGCGTTTAGATAAGTCGAACTTTTCTTTTAAATTTTATTGGTGTAAGTGTGCCCCGTTGGTAATCAGGTCCTGGGCGTAGCGGGTTAACGCAGCGCTTTATACCTCTGAATTTTTGCACAGGACGCAGGTTCGAACCCAAGGATGGCAAAATGCGTAATATTTTTGTCTGTAATTCATTTCAATAAGGACATATTTTATTAGGAAGAGAAGTTATAGGATTTTTAATTTATTATTATTATTATTTGAATGCTTTATAATTAAATAAAATTTAACACTCAATAATATTTTGAAAAAATAATGATTTTATATTTAAAATATTTAAGCTAAAATATTTTGCATGTAACTATCAATTAAATAAATTGAGCTTATTTAAAATTTTCGTTACATTTTCTGACCATTATCAAGAATATATATGTGTGTGTGTCAGAAAGAAAAGTATGTCATTCATTTACGTAAAAAAATAAAATGGAAAGAAAAAAAAATATTCGTATAAGAGCTATAAAAAAATTACCTTGATATCCATGTTTATATTTTTTTAAATGTATAAAAATGTAAAATAAAATTCAAGTAATAAAAAATATATATTATAAATCGTTAACTGCATCAAGTTTCAAATTTAGGTTTTTAGAGAATTGGACAGACAAAAATAAAATTCATGGCAGCTTTTAATGCCATATTTAAGTTTTAAGAAATTAATTAGTTTTAAGAAATAAATAAATCAATGAAAATAGATATTATTAAAAAAAATGAGGTCGCAATAAGTAAAAATAAATTCTCTACCCGGCGTTTGTAGGTAAATTTCTGATAAAAAGGGATCATAATTAGTTGTAAATTATAAACTTAAAATTCTTTCACTTCATTGAATAGGTTAGACTGGCAGCACCATCTATTGCCTTAAAGAAATAAAAATCACTTACGCAATATAGAAATTCGTCACGTAATTCGTCATTCAATAATTAATTTAATAGCAACTAATTAAAAATTCAAGAATTTTTCTAATGAAACATTCAAGTTATTTACCGTCAAATCTTGTCGGGCACTAACTAGTTTTAATAAAAAAGCCGAGGTAGTTGAACCAAATTGACGTTGTTTTTAAAAAAAGAAACGTAAATTTTCGACAACTTATCACAGTAAAGAGAGAGTTATGATTGAGTTGACACACGTTGTTTTAGGAAGTAGAGGTTAAGGGGCATTGTTCATAAAAGCTAAAACTTAAAATACATCAACGGTTTTTTATAAATAGTCTATGGCCCAGTTACTTCGTGGGTCCAGTTACCACAACTGACCTTATATTTATTTTAAATAACATTAGAATTTCTATCTATTGAAAGTGCAAAAATCTAACTGTCAAGAAGAGCTTCCATTTTAGTCATTTAATTGCTTTACTAATTCATCAAAACAGCTGGCAAAATATGCAGAATTGCTTTCTTGAGAAACTTATTTAACTATACATCCGCTAAAAGGGTTTTCGGAGCTACAGTAAATCTGACGAATGCCTTACTATTTTTCAAAGAAAAATATTTTGAGAACGTTAATAGAACCAAATTTCATTCCAGGGATTAAATAATTAAAAAAATAAATTACGAATTAAATGAATTGTATTCGGGTGGGCGGAGAGATCAAATTATTGGGTGGGCTCGTGTCCCTTGGGCATATAAGTTGGCGCCACTGAACATTACTCATTGATTTGAGCTGCATCGGCTCAAATGAGACATTCTCAATATATTGCTATGAACTTAACTATTTATAATTATCAGTCTTGGCTGGCTCAAGACGCGAGTGCAAATTATAAAGCAAGTAATGCATACAAGGACTAAACTTTGAAGACGTTTTTCACGGGCTCATTAAAAGTTGCAGATTTAATAGAATAGAAAATTTTTCACGTGAAAAATTCGAAGAAATCTACCAAATTTACGAAATTTGCTACATTAAAGTAGATATTGAGCGATTTAAAGGCACCAACATCGTAAAGCAATGCTACCGTTGCCAGAAATTTGGACATTCCAGCGAGATTTGCCGCCTGCCGCCAAAATGCGCCAAATGCTCGGAAGAGCATTTAACTCCCCAGTGCGATAAAATTGGAAAGATCATCCCCAAATGTTCAAATTGTTATGGTGAGCACGTGGCTACTTACCGTGGTTGCCCCAAACCCCCCCAGTTCCATAAAAAACAGCAGGACCCCAAAACCGTTCGGAAAGAAAACCCTAAAATCACTCCGAACGCTATGGCGGAACTTTTATCAACATATAATTATGTCCGTAAGCCATAGGCTAAAAAACCAGAAGAAAAACGTACTGAAGCCCCGGCTCCGCTCCCTTCTCCCTCCCAAGACCCTAACCCCGAAAACACTACACCTCTCGTACTGATAAGCCAAATGACACTCAAAAAGCAACACCAGAACAACCCAGTAGTTCTAATTATGCTAATGACTTAAAAGAAATTTTCAAGACCTTCAAGGAGATGAAAGAACTCCTAAAATTTAACAAATTCATCCAATGTTTCAAAAATATTGCTAACCAAACTAAAAATATACAAGATCCAATAGAAAAAATACTCATCCTTATGAGTGCTATAGAAACTTTAGCCACGGAATTTAACACATTTAATGATGAGTAATTCCTCTTCTACCTTTTCCTCACTAATTTTTCTTTCCTGGAACTGTAACTCCTTGCAGAATAAATTTAACGAACTTAAACTCTTTATGCACGAACATCCCCAAATTGATGTTATTTTCTTACAAGAGACTTTCAACCCCACTTTCAACATTAACATCCCTGGGTACAGGCTATTCCATACACCTCGTGCGGATGGTACGCACAAAGGAGGTACCGCTATTTACATCAAGAACCATCTTCCACACTACCAATCGCACAACCACACCTTTAATGATCTTGAGTATACCAGTATCAATCTTAAACTTCCTCATATCAATATTAAATTAGCTTCTATTTATGCTCCACCCATTGGTAACTTACCTGTTAATAGTCTTACACAGCTTTTTTCACAACATCACCACTGCTTTTTCGTAGGCGATTACAATGCCAAAAGCAGACGCTGGAATTGCCATGGCAATTCTCGGCGGGGTACCTCTCTTCACAACTTAGTCCAAAACTTAAAATTAAATCTTCATGCACCACTCAGACCAACACACATTTCCAAATTGCCTGGTGCCCGGGACTCTATCATTTATCTTACTCTTTCCAAAAATCTTCCTTACCCTATCTACTCTACTGTTATTAATGATCTCTCCTCTGATCACCTGCCTGTCTGCTTTAAAATAGATATTATTAATCCTCTTTCTCCCCCCCCCTTCCGTGGCTATTGACTGGAATAAATTTACTAATTACCTTAACTCTCAGGACATCACCTTCCCTGATATTAATAATACCGATGACATTGATGCGGCTGTTGAACATCTCAACTCTCATATCACTAATGCTCAAAATTTTTCTACATTTAACACCTTCAAAAATAATTTTGCCTTTGTCCCAGCCGGTTATATTTACAACCTCATCAAACAGCGTAATCGGCTCCGGCGACAATTTCAAAGTTCAAGAGACCCCTCCATTAAACCTCTTCTCAATAGGTTAAACAATAAAATCAAAAACAGTATTTATAAAGAAAAACAGAAAAGTTGGAACAACTTTCTCAAAACTTTATCATACGAGGACAACTCTCTTTGGATTCTTAAACGCAAACTGAATAAACATTACACTTCCATTCCCCCCCTCACATCTAATAATGTTACCGCTTATACTGACCAAGAAAAAGCTAACATGCTTGCTAATTCTTATGCCACCCAATTTTCTCCTAATCCTACCCTTGCAAACCAAGCTCACCTTGATCATGTTAACGAGACAGTTCGGAACTTTTTGGCTACCCCCCCCTCAAGATCCCCCCCCCTAAAATTCAACCTATTGTTATCCACAATATTATAAAAAAACTCAAAAAGCGTAAAACCCCAGGATACGATAAAATTACTAACTCTGCTCTTAGAAACCTTCCTCCCAATTGCATAATCTATATCACTGACCTCACTAATGCTATCTTAAAACATAACTACTTCCCTAAACCTTGGAAACTTTCTATAATCTCTCCTATTCCAAAACCTGGAACTAACCTGTCAGACCCCACTAATTACAGACCTATCTCCTTGCTACCTTCTATCAGTAAAG
Organism: Maratus speciosus; assembly: GCA_963932465.1. Classification (NCBI taxonomy): domain Eukaryota; kingdom Metazoa; phylum Arthropoda; class Arachnida; order Araneae; family Salticidae; genus Maratus; species Maratus speciosus. The sequence continues at coordinate 868,700 of CAWVRF010000119.1, read as the reverse complement.
TGGTGGAACGTGTCATTCGTGCCCAGTTGCAGGAGTTCATTCAACAGCACAACATTCTCATGCCCGAGCAGTTCGGCTTTCGCCCAAAACACTCAACACAACATATGCTTCTTAGGGTTGTTGAGTTTCTCAGCGAGAAACTCAATGCAAAAATCCCCGCAGCTGCCATTTTTCTTGATGTCGCAAAGGCATTTGACAAGGTCTGGCATATGGGCCTCATTTACAAATTAATTCAGCTCGGTTTTCATCCCAGACTTATACATTTAATATATTCGTACCTTTGCGACCGCTCTTTTCAAGTCCGCATAAACAACATTCTTTCTATTATTCTCCTTATCCTAGCGGGCATCCTTCAGGGGAGCGTGTTGGGCCCATTTTTATTTAACATTTTCTCTAACGATATCCGACGCTCCTTGCACACTCACCTCGCTCTTTATGCGGACGACACCTGTATTTACGCTTCGGCACACCACCCGTATACTCTTTACAGGTACCTACAGACTCATGTTGATGACTTCATGAACTGGTGTATGCTTTGGCGCGTTGTCATAAATGAAACTAAAACTACTGCAGTATACTTCTCTCGCAAAATAATTTTCCCTAACAGAATCATTATTAACAACACTGTTATCCCTTGGTCAGACCAAGCTAAGTATCTTGGGGTCATTCTGGACCGCCGCTTAACCTAGAAAAAGCACACTTTCTCCATCAGAGGTAAAGTCGCTGGAGCCTTTAACTCTATAAAACCTCTCCTTAACAGTAAAACCTTGTCTGTTCATAATAAATTAATCCTCTATAACTCATGCATCCTTCCCATCATAACCTATGCCAGTCCGGTCTGGGGCTTCACTTGTAAGACCACTATGGACAACCTTAGTCGCTTGCACAATTCCAACCTGCGTACTGTCCGTAACGCATCTCGTTACCTTCGCAACTCCACGGTCCGAAGAGACCTAAAAACTACTACTTTACGTAAGCGCATAAACGACTTAGCCAAAAAATTTTATGAAAAAATTTTTGACCTCCCTAATGAAATTGTAGCGGAGCTACCGGATTATGACGCTTTTGAACACCACCATCGGAAACGGCCGAGGTTTTCCATAATTATGGACACTCAGTAACATCTGAGTTCTCCACGCTATTATTGCCTTCTCTTATTTTTCTTTCCCTTTTATATACTTTTCTTTAAAAAAAAAAAAAAAAAAAAAAAAAAAAAAAAAAAAAAAAAAAAAAATCTCTATATACATAGAGACCATAAAAATTGAAAAACTTAAAAAATAAAATGTATGGCCCTGAATTGTCCCTTTTTTGGTTGGATGTTGTGGTCTTGCCACCCTAGCTTTTCTTGCCCTTGCTTGGTGAGTGTTTCACTGAACAGTACTAACTTTAACTTTCTAAATTCCTTATAGTAGTTTTACAACTACAGTTTGACTTTACTTACTTTAAGACTCATGTATTTTTTAAGATTTATTGTTAACTTTTTTTCTTCTTAAGATTTCACTTAAATTTAATTTTATTCCTATTTTTCTTAAATTTCTTATTTTTCTCTTGTTAACTTCTTTTACTCTTATAGTAGCATTGCTACAGTTTAACTTTATCCCAATGGCTCATTAAAACATAAGACATTCTAATTTCCTAGTCTGGGTGTTAAGCTGATAACAGCTAGAAACCCCTCAATGCTGATTACCGGTTCAGTATCTGTTCAGTACGATTACCTGTTAAATAAGTTTTCATTTGCGCTCTAGTCATCGAGTCATCCTACAGGTGGCTTGACGTCCTTAACCCCTTGAGAGGCAAGCAATTACGTTTGTGAAATAATGAATTCCCACCGGAATCTTTGAAAAATTATATTTCAAAATAAGTAAAAGCAATTTTACGGCTTTTTTCCATCAACGTTAGAAAAGTAAAATTTAATAATTTTTTTCTGGTGTAAAATTTCATTAATCGTAGGTGGTATATATTATATACCGGTGCCCCTGAAGGGGTTAAGCAGCAACGCTGTAAAAGGCTGTCTGACATACCTAACGCCTGCATGCATTTCTGAATGATGTTCACCACGCGACGGCACACAGTGGGACGTTTTGATTATCTAAGTCAGCCATACTCAACCCGCTGGCCGCATGTGGCCCGGCGATCTTTTTTATGCGGCCAAAGACACATAATCATCAATATTTATAAAATTAAGATGTGCATGAAAAGCAAAGAATTTCACTGTTATTTTATATATTTTCATGGGAAAGCAAAATCTGTCCTTTTTATAATTAATTTAAAATAACGTTAAAACATCTTTAATGCAGTTCTCTTTGTCAAAAATTGTTTTTACATGTCTTTATAGTCTCATTTGTGCTACAGAAGCATGTACAATTCTTAATATCGTCAACGCTAATCAAACATTAGTCCAAATTAATTAAATTTTTACTATGTTTCTGCAATTAAAAATTTTAGCATTGAGCAAAAACTTTGTAAGAGAAAACTTCCTAATTTATTTTCTTTGAAGATTTTTTAAATTCTGCATAATTATATTATTAGCTTTATGCTTATTATATAGCTAATTATATTAGCTTATTATATAGCTACTTTTTAGGGATTAATGTTTGTCGCGGAAAAAAATTGGTACAAAAAATTCTTTACAACATTATTTACAAACAACAAACTTTCCCGTACTTTTCTGCAACATTTTCCATAGAAATCTACAACGTAGTTCATTGTTTTGAAATAGTGGTATTAAATCGTTTTGCTAACATTTCTTCGACGACAAATGTTCAACCTTACTGATAATATAAACTTTATTCTACTTACTTGTGTTATCTACTTATGTTTATACTTCTTATGTTTTTTTACCCTTTTATACATACGTTGCGGCCCGCCTAACGTCGCAAACCTATTGTCTGCGCCCCAAAAATTGAGTATGGCTGATCTAGGTGGACAAAATCCATTTTTCCGATTATCTCAGAATTTGACAAAACCGCGTGTACAGGTAGCTGAATGTCTGTATTTTCGAGAGCCGTACTAGTTTTGGCGTAAAAAATCACAGGTGTCGATTAATTGTGACCGTCAAGTAGCCATTTGCGCAGTTGGTTTGAGGGAGTTTCAATAGTTGCACTAGATTCCTCTAAGTTTGGGAGCACGTTGTGACTATTCTGTTTTATTTGAAAGCACCAGTTTGCTGATCTAATGTCACAGCTTCGTCAAGGTCAGATTTAAGCAATTTTTGTTTGAAAATAAGCGATATTAAACCCGCTTTACCGCTTTTTTCAAAGGCTAAAATTCTGGAATATCCTTGATGTTGTTTACAAATTTCATCTTGAATTTAACAAATTATTCGGCAATAAGCATTTTTTTAAAAATCAAAGTGACATTCCTAAAGTATTGAAAAATTCCTCCAGATAGCTGCAGATCAGTAAGTTTTTATTCTATAATTTTAATTATATAATTTTTTAATCTATCGAGATGAGAGGGGCAAAGAAATAATTTCTTTTATACCGATCACCTTTTGATTTCAGGTGCCTCCGCATAATGTTTAGCATGCTTGCCACAAAATGAGGTCTTCCGCCCCTGTATGATACTGGAGCTGTCTAGACGAGGTTAGTGTAAAAGATTTTCAGGGTTTTCGTTGTACGAGAGCGAAAATTCCAAAAACTTTAAAACGTTTCATTTACTGCCTTATAGTGTACTGCATTTTTTTTTTTCATGTAATTTGTTTTAGTTACTACAATGAAAATTAAAGGATATACATAAAAATATACTCACCCGTGATATATTTAATTTGTTAGAGCTAATTAATTAAAGTAGTACTTTAACCCTTTCCGTCTCAGAGCACTTCCATTGCTAAAATGATTACATGAATGAATGACATCGGAATTTACGAACAAATTTATTTGGAAATAAGAAAAAGCTTTATTTCACATACATAAACTGAACCACAAAGTGTTAAGGTACCGTTAGTACTCTATGTCTGAATTAATTCTTGTAATAGAAAACCCCACATGATATTTCAAATAAACTCTTAAAATGCAAATATTTCTCCAAATCACAATTGAAAGAAAATGCCACGAATGCGATTTTTTTTAACGGCTTGTTGTTTTCAAATGTTTTGAAAACACCACGTTTATAAAATGGTTCAAATGATAGGCTGTATGTTAGTATACATAGTTTTCCAATGAATTTTGTTTCGATATCAGCGCAGAACCATACATCAGAAAGTTTTCACGTGTATATTATTATATATAGTCTCTATCTTTTCAAATTGTGTTTTCATTTTTAATAGCTGTTTACTCTGTTTTACACAGTTTTAACAGGTGGAAATTGCCCATGATATTATAATCTTCGACACTGACAGATAGTTCTTTATGTTCTCACAATGTGGCGGTAACACAAAGCCTGAACACAGCCGAAGTAAATTTCCAGCAGTAAAAAAGAACGTCTGTTTAGGCCATAATTAGGACCTGAATTAGAAAGGCGTTTAAATAAATTAAAAAAATTCTGTACAAACTTACGATTGGAAGTTTGCCCCGTCGGTAATGAGTCGGTTCTAGCTAAAGCTTTACCATTTTGAGGATATGTCAATTCTTTATTGGTAGTTTCATAGTATAGATCTTGAAACGTATAATGTAATTGATTTTATTATGTGATATTAATGTGTTGTTTTATAGTTTTGTTAAATGTCTGATTTTAAATGTATTTTTAGTATTATAAATCAGATTCAGGCGCAATATGTTACGTTGTTTGAAATTAATAATCTATCTTTTTCAAAAACATTTGGAGGTCGAAATACTCAAACTACACATTTGTAAGTTTCTATTCTTTGATTTCTATTTTAAGGTTTCTAGATTTATCGTTTATTTTTGCTCTAAGTATGCTTTTTGACGTGTGATTATGCTCATTATTGCATACCTATAAATAATTAATCATTATTATGACTTAAAAGAGATTTGCTTTATCTTTTGCATTTATTACAGAAGATTTTTTGAAACGAAAGAAAAGCTATTCCACAGAACACGCCCAGTTTGCGAAAGATCATGTGCAAATTTTAAAGCATGATAGAACCATGGAACTATTAATGAAGAGGAACTGACATATCCTTAAAATAGTGAAGCTTCAACTGTAACCGCTATCGCAGGAGTTGTTTACGGCTGGTGGTAACTGCCACCAGTAAATATAGATAGAAATTTTCAGCTTATTTAAGCGCCTTCTTATTACAAAATTTCAGTCATAAATAATGGAAGAAACAGATTTTCATTTTTACTGGCAGGAGTTTACTTTGGCGGTAGTTAGGCCCTGCGTTTTCGCCATATTCTGACAACCAGGGAAACAAACTGACAGTTTTACAAGGCGTACTGACATCAGTAAAAACATATAGAAAAATTTACCACATTTTTGAGAAAATTTTTCATGAATAAGACGCTTAATTAAGACGAAATTTTCTATTCAATTTTACTGGTGGGATGTTTGCTCTGGCGGTAATCAGAAACTGAAGATCCGATTTAAAAAAAAGCAGCCGCCATCTTGTGACAACCTCCTCAATTACTTCACTAGCAACTGATAGACAGTACACTATATGTCTCCTAATCTTTATTCATAACTCAATTGATAGAACAACACACTACAATAAACAGTTTTTATATAGGATACGAGGGTCAAAATTCAGCTATTAAAAAATAAATATAGACGGCCTCACTCCAAGCCAAACCCGGATGTTCGTACATAACATTAACAATAATAAAGATACTATAACAATATTTTCAACAAACATTTCTTTTTGTGAAATGCGATAAAGTCCTGAAAATTTCAGAAAATGGCAACGATCCATGTACAAAAAACACAGATCTAGACGCTCGGTAGTTCAAAATGTGGCTAACATTTCAAGTGATATTATTGACAGAATTGCAGTATAGTTCCGTAAAAACATCATCAGTCACACAAAGTGATGTTATTCTGTTGAATATTTTGATAAATTAACTTCTTACTTTTAGAGTTATGACTGGAAATTAGTACTCACCTTGCACTGAGATACCCCGACTAAATCACTTCTTAAACTTCGCACAAAAATTCTAGAACATCCTGTATAAAGGCCTAGATCAACCGATTCAAATTGTATAATAGTTTCAACTTCAAACAAATTTAAATGAAGTAAATGGATGAAAAAAGGTATTTTTTCTAATACATAAAAACCTCCTTTGTTAATATAGCATTTCCAGGTTATCAATCTTACATTTATAACTTTTAAATTAATAATTAAAATACAAGTATATATTTAGTTTTAAAGAGTATTTATTAAATGCACACTACATATTAAATTTGTAACAATATTATATCTACATTTAATTAGAATAAAATAAAAATATTTAAATATAAAGGGTAAAATAATTAAAATATTTAAAAATATAAAAATATTTAAAAATAAATATTTAAATATACAGGGTGCCACTCTCAACGGTGTACAATGGATAATTCCTAAACCGTCATGCATAGTCATATAATTCCAATAACAAAAATGTTTTAAATGAGGTAAAAAAAAAAGCGATTTGGGACAATAAAATTAATTCTTAAAAAACTACGAAATTTAAATTTTTCTACCGTCCCCCGGTGCTATAAGTTATAATTTAGTAAAAATATCCTATTACACTAAGAACTAAGACAATAAAAGTCCCATTATCCTACGATCAAAGATCAAACCTAACCGAGTAATAGCTGTTTAAAGTTCAAGCATCTTTTCGGTGTGAAATAGAGGTCATTCACAAATTTACTAGAAAAATAAATAATCGTCAGAGGGAAAACATAATAGATGACAGCAAAATTAACATTACAATATAAATTTGAAATCTGTTTCCAGTCTCGATTATTAAAGAAAAATAGGCAATTTGTAATAAAACTATTTCTTAAAAAAAAATGAAATGATCAACAGATACTTTTCTTTACGAAATAATACATATTTGAAAATACTATTAGATTATCTAATCTAAAACTTAATTAATAAAAATTAATGTATCTTAAATATTGCTCAGAATAACTCCCTTCGGCTGCAATGCAGAAATGCACACGCGAAATAAATACTTCTAATACTTTAAGCATTTTGTGTACGACTCCTCAATGTGTGTTTAGAAGCACAAAATTGTGATAAACCTTGCTATACAAATTTCATAACTCGGTCAATTTCAGTGTTAAATTAATGGGAATTTCTTTTGTCCCATGAAATGATGAAAATCAACAGTCGCTATTCTTCACAAAATGATACATGTTTGAAAATGCTATTAGATTATCTAATCTAATACTTAATTAAGAAAAATCAAGTTATCTTAAAAATTGCTCGAAAAAACTCCCTTCGGCTGCAATGCAGAAATGTATACGTGAAATAAATACTTCTAATACTTTAAGCATTTGTATGCGATCCCTCGAAGTATGGCCCATCTCATCTGTGTTTAGAAGCACAAAATTGGGATAAGCCATGCAATTCAAAGTTTCATAACTCGGTCAATTTCAAAGTAAAATGAATGGGACTTTCTTTTGTCTTACCTGTTGGTGTAATATTAAATTTTCACTAAGTAGGACTTATAGGACAGGGGTGCAGTATAAAAAGTTAAATTTCGTAACATTTTAAGAAATGTTTTCATTCGTTAAAAGGACTTTTTAAATAATTTTTTACCTCATTTTTGCACTGCGGCGTCTCTTACGCAAATTTTATTCGGTCGGCACCACTTTTTAAAAAGAAGTTTACTGAAAAAGTTACTTTAATTACTGGTGCCAAAAGCAAGGTTTGCAAAGAAAGATGATGTGCGGCGGCGACGGAGTGCAAAGTGTTAAAACATTTTTGTAATTGGAACTATACTATATGGCCAAAGGTGACCGGTCACTTGCGATTCTAGACATTTTGTTAAATATCTAAAAAAATACATGAGGAATTAACCTGAAACTGTAGGTGTGTAAACATTATAGTATACTAGGGGGCCCTGCCTCCTGCAAGCTACGCTCGCCAACCCCCGTTCAGACACTGCAGAATCTAAAAGCACGTTAATCTGATCGCCTTTAAAAAGATTAGAAAAGATTAAATTATACTGAAAAAACCTGTAGCTATCGCCCTGTAAACGGGTTTCCATTCAATTCCATTTGATTGCAAAAATTTGAGGCAGAATCAGTTGCTGTTAAGACATGGTTGTTTTCGTGATTGATTCACAATCTGTTGCCTGTTATATCTAAAATATGTCGCCAAACTATAATATTAAATGCCAATAATGGTCGATCGTAAATTTCACATTCACTTGACTTTAAGCAAGTTACACGTGTTTACTCCATCAACTGATTTTTATTTCGACGTTTTATTTGTATTTTTATTAACGTTATACTAATTTATTTGTTCTTTCGTTATTTAAAATAAAAAATTATGTCAATTTGTATAATTTGGCGAAATTGGTCGACGCACAGTGGGGTATTTCACAAATCTGGGCGGCCAAAATTATTTTTTTCTTTTAAACTAATTTAAACGTTTAAAGCAGTAAATAAATGCATTTTAAAAAATAAACATTGTTTAATAACTTAAAAATCATGGATGTTTTGCAACTTCGTACTGATTTTTATTGATCAAAATTAATATTATAAAATAAATGATATTTATGAAAAACAATATTATAAAATAAATGATAATTATGATAAATAGTATTATAAAATAAATGATAATTATGATAAATAGTGTTATAAAATAAATGATAATCATGATAAATAGTATTATAAAATAAATGATAATCACGATAAATAGTATTATAAAATAAATTATAATTATGATAAAAAATGGAATAATGTATTTAATAATTGAATAAATTATAAAAACAGATTATTTATGATAAGAACAATTAGTTTGTAAATCCCCAAGGTGGGATCTTTTAATCAGATGATAATTCGGAATCGTAATCTGTTTCTTCATAATCAGAATCTTCTGGATCACGAGCTTCAGAAGATTCCATAGGCAGTAACATTTCTAGAGTTTCTTTAAGGAACAATTTTGATTTTTTTTTTATCGTGGGTCTCATTCCAATTAAAACTGGATCTGAACTCAAAAGCAATCTGTTAAGAACATCACGGTTACAAGAAATTCTTGAAAATTTGCGCGATAGATTTTGGCGAAATAATCGAAAATGTTTGTTCCGTGCTTCGGCTGCTTCTTCAGACAATTGGCCTACTGGTAGTAAAGCTTTCTCTATCACAATGGGTCCATGGATTAATATTTTATGCATTGTGGGTGACATTGGATACCATTTATATAACTGGACGTAGAGCTCTGCTGTTTTTTCTGTATATTCCTTAAATTTATCAAGGTGAATTTTGTGGCCACTGGATATGGTTTCAAGAATAACTTTAAATCGATATATGAAACTTTCATCAATGCCGGTAATTTCTGCTGCTAGAGATGGTTCAGTAAAGAATCTTCTGTTGGTATTTCCATCATTTGTATTACCATATAGGAATATCTACAAGTAAACCTAACTTTGTTTTGAAATTTTCTTGAATGCGCAATTTTGTTTCATTAACGAGAGCATTTTCGTCTTCTGCATTCAATCTCCACTTTTTTATCGGTAGTTTGTAAGCTAAATGCAACAAATTTTCAAATAATCGAATCCTAGCATGCAAAATCGATAGTCCAAATTGTAATGTTTCTGGCTTCACATTTTTCTTTTTAGAGAGATCAATAAAATCTTTGGATGTCAGTCCACAAATGTAGCAACGCATTGTCGATTTTGTACTTGTGACTGCGTTACATATTTTTCCATCGACCATAATAAGTATCATTTTATGTTTTACTAAAAATGTATTTACCTCTAATGTAATTTTTGAGGGCTGTACAGATTTTAATGCATTTTTTATGTAATTAATCTCATCATTACTAATTTCTATTGTTTCTTTTACAAATCTTATTCGCATGGGCCGGCAATAACGTGGTGATGAAGGCAATGGATTTTGCCAGATAGTCTTGTTGTTTATACTGCAAATTAGCTGAATTGGATCAAACGAACTCTGGAATATATGCGCATCGGAAGAGGAATCACTCTCAAATTTTTGTTTGTATTGTGATTGTTGCGATCCATCGCAGCCCCATTTATATATAAGAATTAATGCATTTCTTTCATCTTCTTTTAAACTTTCCAAAACTTCTTTCAAATAAATGAATAATCGTGTCACTGTTAAATTAAGTAAATCTTGAATATTAATTTCAGCGCAAGTTTCCGTAATTTTAAAAGAGTCTTTGTCTGAATAGCAATCAATTTTAGACCGTTGTAGAAGACTATAACAAGGGTATACATTTTTTTGATATCGTCTTATAATTTCGTATTGATTCCTTGAAAGGTTAGCGTCGACGAATAATGATAACGCTTGTAAAGGCGATATTTGTGTTTTCTTTTCCGTCTGCTGAGTTCTCAAATATGCTTTTTTATATTTTGTTGCTCGCATTGGTGAACATGTTAAATCCTTTAGAACATGGGCAGCATCTCTCTTCCCTGAGGTTTCTAACTTTATCTGAGCGGCATGTGTAAGTACTTCCACATCACTCGAGCTCCTCAAACGTTCAGAATTTCTCCGCTTTGACCTGACACTTGATTCAGTGAAAGCTTTTGCTGGCCTTCCTGGTCGATTTACTTTTTTTGAAATTTCTATTGTACCTTCAAGCCATTCCTTATTATTTTTCACAAATTTATCTAACATATAATGGGCTTCGATCCACTTGCTCTTGAAGTGAGATTTAAATTGGGAGAAATTGTGCTTGAGGTTTTTAATTTCATCATCGTCAAAATTATCGCTATTAAGAAGGTAATTTTCAAGGAAATTTAATCTATGATTAATGTTTGGCAAATTCTGCTGTTGCATAATGTTTAAAAAATCTTTTCGAGTCATTACTCTGACATTCGAAGGCCCTAAATAAAAATAAATACAAAATATGAACAAAAAAGAATGCATAATAGTTATGTGCAATTTAGATAGATAACATCATTTTATCCCTTATTTAAAAAAAAAAATCTCACAATCTTTCACTAACTTTTAACAAAAACATATGGAAAATTGTCTCGACTTATTTTTTAGGTACACAAATGTTAATAACGAGCAATAAATTATTTCAATTTTGTGAAAAGTGCTTAACAAAGATAAAAGGGAATGAATACATTATTTTAAAGCATTTTTTTTTAATTATATAAATTTAATTTCAATCAGAATAACAGAAAAATAAACAAATGTGATCACTTTCTAATGAATCATAACAATTTTTTTAATATTAAAATTTATATGATAAATATCAGTTAAAAATCAATATATAGTAATTTTGTATGCTTACTCAGAATTTTGGAAGAGCATATTTATATCGCCTTCATTTTAAAAAGGGGACGAAGGTGGAACTACTTTAAACGAAAACCCAAATAGAAGGGTGTATATTTATTGGTACAATAAGTACCTTTGCTTGGAAATGCTTGGAAATATAACTAAACCCTTCGTGAATTGGGAAACAAAGGAAAAAATAATAGAAAAATATGCGTTATTTTAAATTAATTTTGTAAATACTAAAACTATTTCTTTCTCAATTTAAATTTAATGATAATAATGATACATACCTGCCTCGTCACTATCCATAACGATTAGATTTCAAATACTTCCAAAACTAAAGTTATTCACATTCAAAAATAGGAAGTCACAATGAAGAACGATTTGACACTCATACGCTTAACGCAACACTTTTGTTTCAACTGATAACAGGAGGTCATCGTTCTCTTAAAGGAGATAAAAATCGCATCACGTGATTCCCCAATGATTCAGTTTCAACTTATATCCATCCGTTCGATCCTGCGCTGTACTTTATGAAATCGACTTTTGGCCAGCCAGATTCTTCAAATACCCCACAGTGCGACGGTAGAAATAGTACCATTAAAACATTGCTTTGAAGCTGAAATTAACTGTCATGATTTGTTGTATTGTCATATACTTTTGCGTCATTTTTTGGGGGTGCAATTTTTTTTTTTTTACGACAATTTGGCGAAAGCCTCGTTTTCGAAGACCAGTTACATATGTATTTTTAAATTATTTTCTGTTATTTTTAAAATGAAATAATAATAAATTTAAAAAAAGATTAATTAATAACTATAGAACAAAACAATTTATAACATTTTTTGTAAATAAAAAGAAAATAAATTGAAATAAACATTTATTAATAAATAAACAAGAATAGCCGGGTTACCATGTCAGGCAAAATAGCGCCATTTTGGCACCAATTAGGTACAGCGTTGCGTATATGACATCTGTACCTAATATTTTTCTTTTCGTTTCGTTAAAAAGAAAAAGAAAGAAGGGAAAGCCATTTATTTTAAATGTTTCAGTTTTAAATGAAAGTTTTGTATTAAATAAAATGATAATGAAATACAAATTGAATTATGAATAAAAGTAACATGATACATTTCTTAGCATACATTTAATAAGGGAGGACAAACTGGTCGCCAAATTAGTTTAAAATAATAACCTTTTTCTAAAATAAAAAAAAATATATCTGTTATGATTAAAATTTGAGTTGCCGTCATTAGAGAAAAGTATATAAAATTAGAAAAAAATTAATATTTCGAAAACTAATTCGAATTTAAAAATTCTAATACGAGTTTTGAGATCTGCGGATCAATACGGATTTTTGGTGTTAATTTCATCGCAAAGTAACCCGTATTTTAGGAGAAATCGCCGTGAAAAATAATCAGTCGTTTCATAGAATCGTTTCATAAATTCGTTACATTTCAGTAGTTTTATGAAATCCGTTTCCTTAGGATTTTATATATATATACTAGGGGGTTCTGACCCCTGCAAGCTATGCTGGCCAACCCCCGTTCAGACACTGTAGAATCTAAAAGCATGCTAATCTGATCGGATTTAAAAAGATTAGGGGAGATTGAATTATACTGAAAAAACCTGTAGCGATCTCCCTTAAACGGCTTTCCATTCAATTCCCATTGATTGCAAAAATTTAAGGTAGAATCATTTGTTCTTAAGACATCCAATGGTTGTTTTCGTGTTTGGTTAAAGAAGATCAGTTAAACATTTGAAAAGAAGCTGAAATAAAATGAATTAAGTAAACAGAGTCTTTGTCTCTCGGTATTTTTTAACAGCGTTATAAAACGATTGATACAATACAATTACTAAAATTTGCTGCTTTAACCCCTTCAAGGGCGGTGGTTCATTTTTGGACCACTTAATTTTAATTCTTAAATGCCACATTAGCATCAGAATATTGGGATGAAAATTTCCCTTTTATTAAGTAAGTGAACAAAAAAAAAAATTGTTCATCAAATGTTTGTTGTATCAAATATTGTTGTATCAAATATTGTTCATTTCTATATGATTTTTCTGTAATTTGCCTACTTTAAACTTATTTCTTATGACTTTGTAAATTTTTGTTCATTGCCGAGGCCTAATTTAGTGCTCGCGGCATCAGTTGGTTTACTATTTCATTTATACTTCTGTTATTTACGTTTATTTTTAATTATTTTCAAAGTTTATTACCTTCGGCTTTCAATTAGCTTCAGTCTGTTGTATTTTCTTTATTAGTTCCTGATTAATTAGCGGTTTATTTTGGCTCTTTGTGTCCGGTGGGCGTTTCTCGCTGCGTTTGTTTTGATCGCCATCTTGCTTCATTGTAGAGTTGAGCTGTGTCATGCTACTGTCGAACTAATATTTAGTAGTGTGTTGGAGATTTTGTATTATGGTGTCAGCCTTGTTTAAATACTTTCAATTAACTTTGTTATTTTAATCTGTACTTGATATAGATTTTATTTGTTGCTGGGTAACGCATTAAGTTGTGTAGTGTGTTGGAGATTTGGTATATGGAGTGAGCCTTGTCTAAATGCTTTAAATTTACTCTGTACTTGTTTTAGATTATATATTGTTGCTGGGTTACGCTTTGAGTTCTGCAGTGTAGTGGAGATTTTGTATTATGGAGCTAGTCTTGTTTAAATGCTTTACATTTATTTTGTTAATTTAATCTGGATTTGTTTTAGTTTGTGTGTGGTTTCTAGGGTACGCTTTGAGATTTGTAGATTATTTGGTTATTTTTATCGCATGTTCTGTGTATTTGGCGGTTGGCAATTTGGGTTTTTTTTCCAGTTTTAGTAGTTTTGCTTCACTTTGGTTCATTTGTCTATTTGTCGATCCAGCTGGGTGGCTATATATATATACACTGAGAGTTTGTTCCGTTTGTGACCGGCTGCTTGTCCTTCTACGTCATTCCGTGGTAGTTTTGTCTTTGTAATTGTTCATTGGTAATGGGGAAGCTGGAGAATTCACTGGAGGAAATAGAGGAATTGGAGTTTCCAACCTCTATTAGAAAAGTTCAATCATTTCTTTATGAGACTTTGGAGAATCAGCGGAACAAAGGTGGGAAAGTGACTGAAAATATTATGACAACTGTCAGACATTGCTTCGACTACATTTCTGAAAGATTGGTTAAGGCTCACAGAGACTGTGTTGCCAATGAGGTAAGATAAAAACAATGGTCACTGACAACAAGGCCTATGAAGCCCTTGCCCAGCGTTTCTCTACTGTTAGGGAGGTTTTGGATGACTCTCATAACAAAGCTGACGTTGTTAAAACTAGGCACGGGCAAGACTCTGACTACTCAGTTATCATTACGTCCTCTTGAGATGATTCCATAGACAATGTTAAAAAAGAAGTAAAGAATATGTGGCGAGGAATTACAGATATCCCGACTCCGGGAGATGTTGTGGTTACAAAGGCTGGACAATTGATTTTAAAGGTTAAATCAAAGAGTGATAGCGAAAAATTGAAGAATTTGCTTGTTTCGGAAATCAAGGACAAAATAAAAGTGGAGACTCCGCGTAGGAAAAGAGAAAGATTATTGATTGTGGGTGTTGATTCTGATGTTGATGAAAAGGAGGTTGTGAGATCGGTCAGATGTGCTTTGGAGCATAGGCGTAACTTGGGCTCTAAGACTGGGGGGGCAAAAATTTTAAGGCCATTTTTTTAAAATATTTATACCCTCCCTCTCTATCACCACATACATACACTTAAATTAAGACGTCTTTTTTTTACCGCGCAAAAACACCCAGGGTTTTACTGATTTCGTAGATATTTTCATATATTTTAGTGTATAAAAATATTTATACTCGTCCGAACGTTTCGAAATTTTTGCAGGTGACGTAAATCTGGTCTATCCAAATGCTCTAAAAAGTTTCTGTTAAAATACGTACGTTTAGTTACTTTTAGCATAGAAAAAATATCGTCACCGTGAGGCGCGAAGTGACCTCCGTGCCGGTATATTTGAAAGGGTTAAAATTCTTATTTTTAAAAGCCGATTATAACATCGATTAGAAGAATGTTTAACCTTTAAGAACATGTTTTTGGTTTGTCGGTACCTCTAAAATTGTGCCCTGAAGGGGCGAAACCGCGACGAAACACTCAGATTTTTTATTTCCATCGAATTTTTCACATATTTTATCTTGTAAAAAATATTTTATACCCGTCCAAATGTTTCAAAAATTTTGTAGGTTATGTAAATCTGGTCTATAGAGATGCTCTAAACAGAAAAAAAAAATATGGTGTGTAAAGTAAAAAGTAAAGTGTGTTAAAGTATGGACGTTTTGTTACTTTTAGGGTTAAAAAAATATCGTCTCCATAAAACGCGAAGTGACCTGAGTTCGCCAGTGTATTTGATAAGGTAAAAATTCATATTTTTTTTAAAACCATCGATTAGAAGGTTTTAGCTTTGAGAGCACATTATTAATTTGTCGGTACCTCTAAAATTGCGTCCTCGAGGGGCGCTGCAACAGGACAGAAAAACGCTTCACCGAAAAAACGAGCCTTTTTGGAAAAACAAATTCAAAGGATTAACTGTGATATTTTTTTCAATTGATTGCGACATTTGAGACATAAGAGTACGGATCTTATAGAATATGTCATCCGTTTTTAACTTTACTAAGCAGTTTGATTGATGTAAGTTAATAAATAATGACAAAATACTCCCAAAATTCCTTCTTTTCGAACTTCATTTTCTCCCGATGCATAAATAAGGCTTCTGCGCGTGCGCCATCACTTTTTCCCTTTCGTAAGGGCCGAGATGAGTTATTAATGAGAGTGATTTGCGAATTTTAATTAATAACTCAACTAATTATTAGAATTTTAAAATTCTGAATCTGAGGTGCATCAGAAGAGACTTTGGGCTACTTTGATAAAAATTGTCAGCTTCGTACTTACGCTAGATTTTGCTAGCCATCGCATACACACAGACAGATACACCAATACCGTCCTACCCGCCCTCGTCAGTAACTAAGCTTTTTACCGACGTTTGGAATACCCACCGAAATTTTATTAATATCATTTAAATATTGTTATAGAATGTTAAGATATGCAAAATATACATATGAACACCAAAAAATTTCCATTCGAAGAAAATTTGTATTTTTTAGAACGAAAAGTTTGTGGGAGCAGAGTACCATTATTTAGAGTAACTAGGGTGTTACTCGTTTTGAAATTTTACACACTCAACCCGAGTAACTTAATCTCGAACTAAGATGTCTTGGGTGGTTACTCTATTAATCAATGAATTGCCTGACAAAGTGTATAAAGTTATTGAAGCTTTTGAAGAACAATGAGCATTTTTCGAAAGGATGTTCCAAGCTATATGGGAGAAATCGTTATGATTTCGATATGTTCATGATTAATCATTTGCTATTGTTAATTAAAATAGTACTTAATTGACCGTTATTATTAGTTTTAGATAGTAATTGATGATTATTATTGACAAGTAGTAAATAATTGACAAATTGACTGCGGTTAGTTAATGATTGATTAATACTATTTAATGAATGTCGTCTTTAAAAGAAAATTTACTCTTTTTTTTAATAAATTTTGTGAACAAATATTAAATTTCGTTTAAAATATTAAAACATATGTCATTGTCTGTAACAAATTCTTTAGATAAGTCTTTTGAACAGGGTTGTTTGTTTAATTCGGTGCAATAATTGTAGAATGATGTATTTTTTTATGCGACATGAAAGGATGTTTGAGACAGGAAGGGGGGGGGGGGGATTTGCTGGTTGATGAAAATTTTTCGAAAATAAAATATTTGCAATGGAGACGAAAGTGTTATGATATAAAGATATTCATGCTTAATGATTTGCTTACATATGATTAAAATGGTACTTAATTGACGCTATTGGTACGTGGATTGGTGCGTAAGTAATTGGTGAATATTTTTAATTGAGAAATAGTAAATAATTGACAAATGTTAATCTGTAGTAGTTAACCACTGATTAATATTATTTAAATTATGTCGCCTATTTAAAAAAAAAAAAAAAAAAAAAAAAAAAAAAGTAACTTTTGAAAAAATATTCTTTTGTTTTTGTAAAATGTATGTCATTATCTCTAACAGAATGATTTTTTAGCCAGATCTTTTGTTCACAGTTGCTTGTTTAATTTGCTTAATTCGGTGCGTTAATTATAGAAGGGTGTGCTTCTTATGTAGAGTAAAAAAAATTCATAACCATCGGTGGGTGGAAGGAGGGCGCGTGGGCTGACCTGCTAGCTGATATCTTGCAGTATCAAAACTTTTCGCTTTAAAAGAACATATTGATTCAAAAAAGATGAGATAAACTTAGTACCGCACAACAAGCAATAGTCTTATGGGAAACTAGTGTCGTATAAACAAAAATCACTTTAACCCAAATAGATTTTTGTTCATAACTTTCAAAGTAATGAGTTTAGAGATTTTTAAAGATTTATCTTACTTTGGGGAAAACGTCATAGCGATACCAAAACATTCTGGAAGTGAAAAGTCATTCTGCCAGTGACATTATGTGTATTTCGAATTACATTTCCCAACACAAAGCTACTACTTCAATGTTTTTGGGAGTTATATATTGGCACGACGTCCACTAACAGAACTGTCACTACATTTCACACAATGCAAGTCAACCCTGGTTAAATTTTACCATAATATGGATTATTTATTCTTAAAGTTATGAGTAAAATCTGGGTTTTGTCTGGAGGGACGCAATGCTGCTGCAAGTGTGGCGGCTAGGTCAGTGTCCCCGCACCAGGAGCTGTCATTTAGGGTAGTCTTCACCGGCGCTGTTAATTATATTCCTGCATTTTACTTTTATTTATTTTTTGATCACTACGTCTTGCTAACTTCTAAAGATGTTTACGTCATTATTCATTAACATCAGAAAATTACTGTCGAAACTTCCTATACTAGAAGCAAATTTGAAATTATTTGTCTTTCAGAATTTCTTTATATATATATATATATATATATATATATATATATATATATATATATATATATATATATATATATATAAACCATTTATGTGTTGCAAAATGGGATTAAGAGCTTACGTAAGTCCCGAAAAGAAGGTCCCAAACTAATGTTAATCCTATCGGAGCGTTCATTACAGATTTCTCAATCGCATTTCAATATTTTTTATTTTATTTTATTATTATTATTATTATTTTATTTATTTATTTATTTTTTTTTTTTTAAGAAACCCGAGGTTGATATGATATCCCATTGTTGTGCCTTTGTACTTTTCTAATTTGAGACACAGTTTTTTTTATATACGGATACATTCACATTTGGAAGTGGTTAGAACCGGTTGTGAAAATTAAACTGTCATCATTAAAAAAAAAAAAAAATCGAAAAAGTACAGAAGCACAAAAATAGATATCGACCTCAGATATCACAAAAGAAAAAGAAAGTTATATATATATATATAACGACTTCTGTAAAGATTTCTGCTTAAGTTTCTCCCATAGGTTTAACATTTTCCTTCAAGTTTCTCTGTGTGACTTGTATAAGCTCTTAAGACAAATTATTATTAAACTTTTTATTATTTAATCGGTTTTTTTTTTCTGGTGTAGAAATGTAAATATCGTTGGTTTATTGATGATACCAACATAATATACGAGGTCATTTCTCAGATATGAAATCATATTAAAAAGATTTTTTTATAATTAAAAATGTATTTTAAACGTTTCTTAGATTTTTTTTTTTTTTAAACTGGGAGAATCGGGTATAATTAAAATTATTAATAGTATGCAGAGAGAATATACTTTAAAATGTGTTCAGGAAATTCACGCTTGAATGTATATAATAAAAATTCAATATTAATAATAATATACAAATTCAATCAAATAAAACAATTCTTGTGGTTAAAATATCACAAAATAATATAAATCTTTAGCTGCAATATTTATTATTATGTATAAAACTTCAATCTTTTATAAAATGAGCATTCTCATATTTTTGATTAGAAAAGTTTAAGACTAATCTTAATTTTTTGCTTCAATTTTAATACAGAAAATTACAAAATCTACTTTAAAACTGTTATAAAAGCAAGCATGGAAATCAGTTATAATCAACTGAATTAAGTTACAAATTTTTAAAAGTGATAAAAATAATACAGTTAAAAGACATAATATTTTTATTTAGATCGACATATGTTTCATCGCACAAACGGCGACATTTTCAAAAAAAAATTGCGAAAATATTTGTATCAACAAGGATCTTGGCACTTTTCTAAGTGTTTCACTTCTTTAATCTAAGTCACTTTTAGCAATTTTTAAACTGTAATAATAGTTTAAAACTGTTTTTGATGCATATTTAAAAAAAAAAAAAAAAAAAAAAAAAAAAAAAAAAAAAAAAAAAGATAAATAAATTAGTTATACGTTTTGCAATGGGATATTAAGAACGAGAGTAACGTTAATGTATCTTACTAATAATAAAATACTTTAATGTTATTTAAAAAATTCTATTATTTAATAATGTTAAAAACAAAACTGTATTTTAAACTCGGAGTAAGAACACGCGTGTCCTAATGGCTTTATATTATTCATTTCAACGGAATTTTTCATTTCAACGTCGCACATTTTTTTACCAACTGCCGCTGATTTCACCAGATGATTGATGATATCGTAGGCAAAGAAGTGGGGAAACGTGCAAATATCGCCTTAGGCAAAGAACTTAAACTGATACTAAAGAAATAAAAAGAGGAGTAATAAAGAGCATCTGTTTAAACACATCTATTAAAATTCTGAGATATTTTTCAAAGAACTTGATAATAACTAAACTATTACTATTAATACTTTGACGATATTTTCCTGTAGTGAACAAAAAATGCTCGTTCAAAGGGGGTCTCAAATAAAGAAAAATATCATGCCTTTTTTTATAATTATTACCTTTTATTTTTATTACCCTTACTATTAATGTACCTTGTTCGGATTGGAGGATTTTCTGTCAATCATTTGTACGTCGTTGGCGCCTACACAACATTTACCAAGATGTATCTTTTATGAGAATCGAAAAAAAAATGACTGCAGCGGAGCCTTAATGGAATGTGTTCTTTAAATTTCTTTTAAAGAAAGTAAATGAAATAGGAATCATAAACTGTTATATATTTTTCAAATTGCATGTAAATTTTACTACAGTTACTAATATATAATATAAAATAATAATAATAATAATAATAATAATAGCTTATGAATTTTTTTATTTAATATCTAATATCAGCAATACTACATATGTACTGATTATTGATATTTAATGCTGAAACTCACTAAACATTCTTAATATTTTCTAAACTGTTATTTTTTTTTTTTAATTGTTGAATTATGAAAAAAAAAGTATTTTTTTTTCAAGTATTTTTTAAGCTTGGTTATTAACAGAAATGTGTAGTAACTTTTGGCAAAATTTATTAATCATTATATGGAGTATATACAGGTTGATTTCAAATTGAATATTTTCTGTTTCTGAAATTGTTCAAATATATTTTTTTTTCCCCAATGAACAATGACTGAAGGAAATGGATGTATAGCATATTGTTATTTTGATAGAAAAATTAGATTAAAAAAAATTGCGCTGTTCTTTTGAAATTACGAAACACATAAATATTTACATTCAATGTATACATTTACAGACGAAACAAATGAAACTTTCAAATAAGTAAAATAATAAATTAGTAAAATATTATAAATAATATAAAAAAACCCACAAATTTTACAGACTTAAAATAGAACTACGCGCACAAGCCAATCAATCTGTTAGAATAAAAAAAGGCTGCTGTAAGAAGCGAAATCATTGTCGATTGCTTATAAGCTTGTTAACTTCTGGTGTGCTACTAATACAAAAGTATCTCTTTTAATAAATTTCAAATTTCATTTAAATATATTTTTTATAGTTTTCATATAAAATGCTTTTAGGAGTTGCTAGTGGGTAATCTAAAGATATATAAAGATAAATTTTAAGAAATATATTAGAATTTTTTACCAATATTCTGTAACCGCGGTGTCCGGATTAGATCTTCTAGTAATTAAATATATATATATATTCTTTCTTTCTTTTGTTAAGTGATTTTTTGCATGAAATGAAAATGTACAGTAGATATATTGATAAAGTATTTTACAAAACTGAATTTATCTGCAAATTCTAACAGCACTGATTATAACTGTCAGACATTTTTCCAGATTTTAAAATTTTTTTTCGGGTTGTTTAATGTGATTATTAAGTATTCAAAATCAGCAGAAAATGTACTGCATTCATCCAATCAACAGAAGTTTTAACTGGGATGCAATGTGGCTATTCAACAAGTTTAAAACCTCTATAAAAAGTGTCTTTCATTCAAATCGCTCGTTCACTCTGCCTAAAATAGGGGATAACCAGTCTTCATCTTATCCGTAAAACCTAGATTCATATAATTTGAATGGGAAACTAAAAATAGAGTTAATATGTCTTTCGTGAAAATTTATTATCAATTAACAATAAAATATTCCACAGCCAGCTTTTTTTTGTCGGATTCTATTATAATTTAAAAATGAACTGCATATTTTAATAAAATGAGGCTGCCGTCTCGAGCGAATGTTAAATCTCAGGAAGATTCTCTTCAAATATCTCATTTACATTTCCATATTTTAAAATAATGTTTCTTGCATTTAATAGCTGTGGTTGATGCTTACATTCCCCATTTTTATTTTTTCGATTTTGGCTTCTGCAGCTTTTTTTTTTTTTTTTTTTTAAAGGTTGACACATTCCCTTTCGGAACTCATTCTGAAAGTAAAAGTTAACTTTATATATTTTTAAAAATTTGCACACAAAATCAAAAAAAGGGGAATAAAGCGATCGACCTCAATTATCAAATGAATAGATAAATAAATAAATAAATAAGTCAAAATGCACACGAAATATTTGAAAAGGAACCTCCAAAGCTTTAATATTAGCTCGCGAGTGTCTATGACTGAAGGAACGGGAAAACTGAATAATAAAGATTTTTAGAATTTTTTGTCTGATTTATATTTCATATGTGAAATATAATGGCGCTAAAAAAAAAAGTTCTGGAAGTGAGCTGTAATTCGGTGAGTGACACCGTATGAAATGTGAACTACATTTCCAATTACGGAGCATGTAGTTTAATACTGTCTGGAAGTAGATAAGAAGATAAGGACAACATCTTCCACAAATTGGTGTTTTATATTTACATTTCACACAATAGCAAGGGGAGTCTTATGAAATTTTACTGTAATATGGTTTATTCACTGTTAAACTTTTGAGAAAATTTGTGTTTAGTCTGGAATGAGACACCCTGTATTTTTCTCAGAAGAAAATGTTTTTCGACCTTTGTTTCCAATACAAAAATTGTTTTTTGTAGTGGATTTTCGAATCTAACTAGAACAGCAATTCTAAACAATAATTCATATTTTCTAGAAACAATTTATTAAAATAATACATGATTTTATTGTATATTCAGATAAATTTCAATTTTAAAAATAAATATTAGAAAATCGACAGTTTTTTCTTGTTCTTGTCGAGATGCATTGATTATCAAACGAATGTTGTAACAGATGTGTAACAGATAAAGCGAAACATAATGATAAAGGAATACGACATTTTAAATTATTATTATTTTTATTAATACAATTAAAAGGTTTATTTATTTTCATTGAAAAAAAATGTAAGAATATTTTCAGTTTTATCATATTCTCAGTAAAAAGTTTAGAAATAAAAGGATTATCAGAAATCGAACTGATGCATTAAGAAGCTATTTCCGTCAAGCGAAAGACCCGCTCGCTAATGCTAATCATATGAGTGAAATTTATAAAGATATCTCGTTTGTATATTTTTAAATGATTTTTTTTTTTTTTTTTCTTTTCATTGGATAACTGAGATCAATCTGTAAAAGACAGTTTTTTACTTTTTCGATTTTGTTTGCAGGTATTTTTAATGAGGACACTTTCATTTTCGGAACCGGTTTTGAAAATGAAAGCATCCTCATAAAAAATAAAATAAAAAATAAAAAAACGGCCTTGTGCAGATCAATCTCAGCTATCTAATGCGAAAAAAAAAACATTTAAAAATATTGAAATGCAAACAAGATATCTTTATAAATTTCTTCCATTGGATTAGCAGTAGCGATCGTGTCTTTTCGTGTGATTGAAGTAGCCCTACCACTTGTTTATGTGAGTATGAATGAGATCGGTTTCTTTAAGCATTAATTATCAAAGCTTATTTAAAATATTTATTTAGATTTATATAAAGAATATTACCTTTAAGATTTTTGAAATGCTCAATGCAACACCATCATAGTTAAGTCATAAGGTTGTTCTCAAATCCAAAAGGGTAACTTTATGACATAAGTTTTAATTTATTTTTGTTCGGAAATGCAGGAAACTAGCAAGTTTTATTGATCCGAAACTATGTAATCAAACCGTTTTTTCCGTTTTTTTTTTTTTTTTTTTTTTTTTTTTTTTGCAAACGCAGTAGATCTTTCAGAAAATAGAGTCAAAGTGGATGTTTTGAACCGAAGTTCCTGAAGAAAGCATAAAAACCAGTCAGCGAAGGGTAAAAAACGTGTTTGTTACGTTATCAAAATCGCTTATAACTCAATAGGTAATTTATTTATCAAAAAATGGAAAACACGGTTCGATACTAAATCGCTTCCATAGTCAGGCCTTCCAATTTTATATCTTTCCGTTAAAAAAGGAATTTGTAAATGTGTCAAAACTGTTTGCGCTTGTTGAGCAGAGCAGTTGAGAGCCTTAATAAAATATCGACCCCCTCCCCCCCCCCCCCCCCCGCCCAAATGAAAAAATGTAGAACCAACAAGATAAATTTTTCAACCCCATACCTGACCGATGTTCGGTCCGAAATACTTACTTTTTTTTTTTTTTTTTTTGTCAGTTATTATCTTTATGCGCCAATGGTATAACAAGCTCTTCCGTCCCGGGTGCCAGTTGCTGTGGTGCTGGGAGAGAAGCACCCTGTATTTTTGGCAAAACAAAATGTTATTTGACCTTGGCTTCCTATATAAAAAATAGTTTGTTGTGGTGTGGCCTACCATTTCTTAAAGTTTGCCTGATCTTTTTTTTTTTTTTTTTTTTTTTTTTTTTTTTTTTTCCTTATCAATCTATATTGTTAAATTTTAAAGGCGTTTTTGTCATTATTCATTAATATTATAAAATTACGATCAAATTCTTCTATCCTAAAATCAAATTTTGAGTTATTTGTATTTTGGAATTTCATGTTTTAATATCACCCATATATGTGTTATTAAAACAAAATGCTAATTAAACTTTTTATTGTTTAATTTTATTTTTCTGGTATAGGCTAAATAAACATCGTCGGTTAAATACTGATGCTTTCAAAAGTTTAACATTGGATTTTTTACCAACCAAATACAAACTCATATGGCATTTTTGAGGTAATAAATTATATTAAAAATATTTTTTAATTTGCAATTAAAAATATATTTAAAAGGTTTCGTATTTTTTTTCACTAGAAAAATTGCGTTTTTTAAAGTTAAATATTTTACAATATATATATGTATATATATATATATATATATATATATATATATATGTATCAGAAGTTTATTAAGAAAGTTTAAGTTTAATTTTAATTATTTGCTTAAATTTTAATACAGAATGTTACAAAATCAACAATTACAATTGTTATTGGTGCATATTTTGAAAAAAGGAAGCGTATTCTGAAATCAATTATACGCACTGCAATAGAATGTGTGCATTCTTTGCGAGAGAAAAATACGTTAATACATAACAAAAACATTAATGCATTAATTCATAATACAATACATTGAATGTTATTACAACTCCCCTATCTGAAACACAGAGTAAGGATACAACTGTTATCATATCTATTTGAGTTTCCTGCCCAATTTCTAAGAAATTTTAAATCTGGCATTTTTTATCACTTACTACCCAGGTGTGAGTGACCACGGCCAGATGTTGGCAATCGCTCTAGGCAATAGCGGTTAGTTTTAGCCTGAAGAAAATGGTGAAAAGGGTTTTGGTCGGAGAAAATAATATTTTGCCTTTTTCTACCTTTACAGAAGATATTCTTCAAAATTCTTTTAAAGAAAGAAAAATAAAATAGGAATCATAACCCTTTATTTTATATAAAATGCATATAAATTTTACTATAATTAGTCAGATTTTAAAATAATATTAATAATTTTACATAACTTTTTTTTTTTTTTTTTTTTTTTTTTTTTTTTTTTTTTTTTTTTTTTTTTAATAGCCAACATCAGCAATTTTGCATATATATGCATTTATAATTTTATTTTTCATTTAAAATCTCGAAATATTTTCACCACAATCATAAAAGTTCCATGCATTTTAATTCAGATTCCATAAAACTAATGATTTATTATTAATAATATCTATAACAGTTATTATCTATAATAAAAAACGCGTTAAATATCACTTAAATCAGCTGTCCACACATATATAATCAGATATATATCTAATATATAAACAAGGAGAAAAAATCGATATTAATTAAAATACATTAATGTTTTACTATATACCTATTAATACTGCAGTTTTCAAGAACGTGGGCCAAAAAGCTTTATCAGATGAAAGAAAATGAAAAAAAAAAAAAATAATAAGATTTTCCTGAAACACACAATTTTTAGCAACTGTTTTTTTTAATTCTGTGGAAAATTAGCGTGGTAAAAACTTTTTTACACGTACAGTATAAAGTAAAATTTGCAAAATTATTACATTTAATCAAGGAATTTCGAATCGAATTTAAGCGAAATATAATCACTGCAATGTAAAAGCAAAATAGTATTAATTTATTATGTCGCACTTTTAGCCCTATCAAAATAAGGTAGAACAATTAAACTGTAATTTAAGCGTACTCAGGGTCAGTATTATGAATGGGAAAACAGGACATCGGTCCAAGATCCCATAAGCTTGAGGGGGGGGGGGGAGTCAGTTGGCAGAATTGAAAGAAATTAGCTGTTGAGTTTCATTGTTTACATACTTTTATATCGTACAATAACAAGATAGTTAACTCTTAATCACCGCTACTGTGTTCCAGAAACTCCCATGCTTATAAATCTCATAATGCCCAAGAAAAGTATAAAACGCGACTTATGGGTTAATGCTAAATTATGAAAATCACAGCTAAAAAATGTCCAATCATACATGCATTTAAAAGTTATATAAGCGTGTTCCATTGTTTTTTTTTTTTTTTTTGCACTGCAATTGGCAACTCGCGCCTTTTTGTACCTTTACTAAGACATTTTTACATCTAAACGTGTGTAATTTTTAAATAGTACTATTTTGGGTGCCATGGAACTTATCAGTTCTTATCATAATTCTTATCATGGAACTTATCAGTTATTTTCTATAACTTATACATATACATCCTTAATTAAAATTAATTCCTAAGCAAAAACATATTTTTATTCACTGCTCTGTATCGAAAATCTTTACAAATTTTAGGAATCTTTTTAGAAGAAAAATTTGAAATAAAATTCCATGTTTGACATTTAAGTAAAATATAATTGCAAATTTTGTGCATTTATGAATAAAATTAACTTTGTGAATAGGCCGATACAAAGTTTAAATTGTACCATTCGAGTAGAACCATAAAAGTTTCACATACTACACAACACAAGAATGGAGACCCAAACAGTGTTTGTACTTGTACCCAGGGTTCACGCGTTATTGCGATAAAGAATTAAAAAATTAGCAGAAAAGAAAGTCGGAAATTGTACGTCAAATGTGGCAAATGACGTACTATAGCTAGTTTTATAAACATTCAGATTTTGATGCAATAGCTGTTGCATTCTTATGCAAAAATCCATGAATATAAAATTTATTATGATTCTATGTATTAAATTCAGTAATACGGAAAAGATATGATGTGATCTTAAATCTGACGTACTCACCATGACAAAATTGAATCATGACCTATCGGGGGATATCATGGAAGTAATTACGTATGGTAGGATTTAATAGAATGAAGAAAACTTTTATTAATACCTTTTTAATTTTTGATTCGGTTTTCATAAAATTTGAAATGACTCGACATAATTCTGCAACGATTATACATATTAAATTTTTAACCAGTCGGTTGTATAGTCTTTACGCTGTTATATGCAAGCAGACGGATGAACCAGATGACGACTATAGGTGCTACATATTTATATAATTACGATCGCATCTAATAAAAGAAGGGTATAAAAATTGCAGCGTCTCAAAATCCTGGGGTTTCTCTTGACATTAGATATTGTGATAAATACGATTGGAAAATGTTCATATATGCATACTGTATGTTCATATATGCATATGTTTGTGCCTGTGTGTGAAAATTTCTATGAAATTCATGAAATACGGGAAATGTTAAAAGAAGGGATTGAAGATTTAGTGGATATCCACAATTCACATCTCTATAAATTGGGCACTCTTGTGCGTAGTTTCTTGATTTATTTATTTATTGTGAGAACCTCCAAGTAGTAATTATCTGATTATATTTATATATTATATAAGTATATATCAATCAATAGAAACAAGTCATATAGGAGCTCACTGAAGTTTTTGTGCTTGGAACCCTAAATTACTAAATTAGATACTGAATATAACGTTCTATGAATGGGAATTTCTTATTATTGTCCGCCATTTCTCAGGAAATATTTGCAAGCTTTTTTAAATGCACATGGTCATACAATGATATTATGCGGTCATAGATTACGCATTCTTACCCTATATACGGCGACGTAGGTCAAGAGAACAGTAGATCTTGTTATAAAATATTTGACATGTATTAATCATATTTTCAGATAAAGGGAGAGTGGATTAGGTGTGAAAGGACTCTTACACAAGTCAAAGAAGAATTCTTTGTCAATTCAATCTTAAACAATTAATGATATATATATATATATATATATATATATATATATATATATATATATATATACATAATTTAAACAGAAATATGCATTTTAAAAGAATTATAAAAGATGCATAAACAATGTTTCAATATTAGAAACATTTTAATGTCATCGTGAAAAATATACTTTCTTCTAAATGCCAAATGATAATAAATATATTTCTGGTTAAAAATAGTTTTTAACATTTCAGTATCATTTCTATAATATTTTTAAAATGACTTTTTTATATCAGCTATTTGTAAATAAATATTTCTTATTGATAAACAGAATTTGTACCAAAATAAACTAAAACTATATTGAAAGTAACAAAATATTGAACTTACATGTTTGAAAGCTTTTTTTTTTTTTGTGTGTGTGTGTGGGGGGGGGGGGGGGGGGTCAATTTTATGAACCCTAATAATTGCTTCATATAATTTGCATTCCTTTTATGTAATTGGACTTATAAACGTATTTTAATCCTATATCTATACTTTTTTTTCAGTGTACAAAACAGACAAATAAACAGGTGCAATAATTTATTAGTATGAATTTAAAAAAAGAAAATAGAAATAAAAGTTTTAATAAAATTAAGAATAGATGCAGGATTTGTTTATCTTAGAAAATAAAAATATGACAGAGCTATCAAAAATAGAATAGCGCACTCGAAAAAGAAAACGCCCATAGCTTTGCCATATTCTCAGTAAAAAGTTCGGAAGTTAAAAGAATATCAGAATGGAACATGTGCATTAAAGCCACCCCCACTTGTTTATCTGAGTATGAACCAGATCGGCTTCATTAAGCATTAGTTATCAAAGTTTCCTTTAAAAGTTTCTTTAGCTTTCTATAAAAAATATTTCCTTTGAGATTTCTGAAATTCTCAATCTAATGCCGGCATAGTTAAGCTTTAATAAAATATCTAAAATCCCCAGCCCATATAAAATAATGTCGAACCAACAAGATAAATTTTTAAACCCTATGTAAACATTCCGGACCGACATTCAATCCAAAATTTCTGCATGGATTATATATATATATATATATATATATTTTTTTTTTTGGGGGGGGGGGGGTGACAGCTGCGAGTAAATGAGGCCATGAGAAAACGATTGCTCATAACTCAAGGTGTAACTCATTTATCGAAAAATAAAAAAAGCTGCTCGAATTCAAATCACTTCAAAAAATATACCTTGCAAGATGATGCTTTTACGCTTAAAACTAAATCATAATAGTCATTAGGTATCATTCAAGATATTTAAAAATTTATGGGAATATAAAAACATTATATCCAGTTTTTAACTCTCTGAATTTCTAAGCGTGAAATACTTACGTGTAAAAATTGCTTTGGGAATGCGTTAGAAAGATTCTTGTTACTTGAGTGGAGTATTTTTTTTTCTTTAAAGATAACACTCTTAAATCGTACATTATTAACCATTTTCATATTGAGCAAGTAAAATCCCTGTTTATTTCGGTTGCTAATTACTGAACATATTTTGAATAATTTCCACATTAAGCAAGAAAAATTACAATTTACTTCTCTTGTTAGAAAGTAATTGCATATTAAGCAAGTAAAATCCCTGTTTACTTCGGTTGCTAATTACTAAACATATTTTGAATACATGCAGGCTTTCTATAATTTTATAATGAAAAAAATTATAAAGTATTTTAAAAAACAACACTACTATCTGCCAAAATAACATATCCGAATTTCGTGTTAATCAAAGCGATTTAAGAAAATTTTTATAAAAAAGTGGAACAGTCCAGAAGCGAAACAATTTTTCTTTTAATGTCATTAAAATTTAAAATCGGACTAATGAATGCAAACAGAAAAGGATATAAAAAATCAATGTTACCATTAAAAATTATGAGTAGACATAAAATATATGCGCTTATTGAAACGACTTTGTGCAGCATATTTTTTAATACTTTCCAACATAAGAGAAAAATATTTTTTATTTTATCTATATATTTGTGTATCGAGTGTCTGTAATATCTTTAAATATATTTCATTTATAGCTTAAAATTTCCTTTAGTGATGGTTAACTTTTTCCAATTGAAATATGTTTTCATATATGTTTTTTAATCTTATGTAATTTTATATAATCTATAACTTTTTATACAGAAAAACATAGATAAATAAATAAATAAAATAAAAATAAGATAGTTTTGAAAAGCATGAAACTTAAATTAGAATTTTATAAAACAGTATTTTATTTCGTTACGTAAAGTGTATGTTTTTTTTTTATCGCCTCCAAGTTTTAAAGTTACCAGCCAGAATTTAATGCCGTTATCCCTAGAGTCCGATGTTAACACCCATTAACAAAGAAATCATTAACAAAAAGGAATTTGAATTAAAATTTGTTTATTTAACGCAGCAATTCAGTCTCAAATAAAATTGATTTAAGTGTATTAAATTCATAATTTTCTTCTTTAAACAAGATATTTATTTTTACAAATTTGTTTGTAGTATTACAATTTAAAAAGAAAAGAGCTGACAGGAGAAAGTAAGGTGTTCCTCCCCTTACCGATTCATTAAACATAAACCACTCAATCTTCAAATTTGATGTTAGTCTATTTTCTTCGATGGCTATATTGTCTACTGAAGATATCCTTTAATGACCTTGATAGATTGTACTATATTCCTTTAACTATGCTCCCACAGATGTTAAAATTTGGGTAATCTTTAAAATTACTTTGAAAACATTAACTAGTTATATTTTAACAAATAGTAAATTGACTGTCCTAAAAATCACTTCATACTTTTAAAAGGAGAATTTCTGAATGCATTTTTATGCACATTTCGCTGAATAAAACAATAATGAATTTAATCAATCTCAAGAGTACTTTTCAAAACAAAACAATAACAAAAAAAAGAAGAAAAATCATGCTATAAGCACAGATTATGAAACACTTTCCAACACTTCCTGAATGCTTTAAAAAAACTTTGTTATTTAGGGAAATAAGGTAAATAAGATAACTAAGCAAACATTTTATAAAACGAATAAACATTTGAAAAACTGATTTCAGCAGTTATCGTCCATAGCCAAATATGTATTCCAATTCTTTTGGACAGCCCTGTATTTTATCTGTAGGTTCATATATATACTATATAATGAGAAAATTTAGTTTAGCAAGAAAACGTAAACTGGTTGAAATTTCTCTTTCAACAATTTATACTAATAGATGGAAACATACTTGAATACTTTTGTACAGCCCTGTAGTTTACATAGTACCTTTATTACAAGCCACTATTTAGCTAAAATTTAATTCAAATTAAACACTCTTAAAACTACCTGAAATCACATTTCAGAAACTATCATCCATAGACACCCATAATATGCAATTCGTTGCGCAGCCCCAATATATCGTTTTCTCTATATTCTACAAACATTTCTTAGTAAACTAAATCCATTTAAGCTTAAAAATGCACAACTCATTTAAAACTCACCTTTAAGCAATTTACGCTCATACTCAGTAACCATTACGAAGTCTTTTGTTTAGCCCTGTATATGAATTATAGCATTTATATACACCATATACTATGCATAAATATAGTGAAACATAAAAGAGCATAACATAATTAAAAATGCATGTCCAGCAATCATCGCTACTGTACAGTACTTCGGATACAATATAATATCTGAAATCTTTTGTGTGTCCCTGTAAATGCTATGCACTTCGTATTATACATGAAATAAGTTATATTAAACCTCAGCGACGTATATCAATTTCATTATACAGTATAACTTCAAAAATCCGGCATCAACGGGAGTGAGACTATGTCGGATTTTTGAAACTTTCGGATTTTTGAAGGAATATCCAAAGTAGTAACTATGAATATATCAAAAGTAGTCCTATATTCTTAATGGTGCCTTTAGCTATAATTTAATTCATTATTAAGTGATAATTATGTAACAAAAAGAGAAAATTAAATAATAAAAAAACTTACTTTAATTGATATTTTCTATGTTACAGAAAAAAAAAAATCTAATAAAGAATGAAATTATTTCTTCTCTTGTAATTTCAGATACATCGATGTCAACTTTGTTTGCTTCAACTTTTTTTGCCGTTCTTTAACAAGTTTTTATTTTTTTTATTTTATACAAATGAAGAATATCTATTTCGGAAACAAAGTCTTGATTTTCTAAAGCATAGATTAATTTTCCAATCAAATGTATGCATTTTTCTAGTGACACCTTTTCTTCTGCCGGTTGTTCATGCTCGTTTTCTAAGCTGCTACTAGCATTATCGGCGGTTCTATTTAGCCCAGTGTCAGTTATCATGCTGTCCGTTAAATTGTTTGTTGTTGATGCATTTTCATCAATGCTTAGCCAATAATCTATATACCTATTTTCGACACTTAATGCATTTTCAGATTTTGCGTGTTCAATTCTCTCATAAATTGCGGCCTTTTCACGGCAAATTCCTCATCATCGATGTCGCCGTTGCCGAAAATTTGTTCTGGCCATATATTGCGCCATTCATTCGCCAAAGTTGCCTCCAAATTTGTTCTCGTTGCTAAGCAACTGTGCAGCTCCCAGAAAATTTGTTCAGAAAATAATTGCCTCAGACAAATGAAAAAAAAATGTCAAATATTCTTTTTTTGCATTTTTACTTTAGATGATGAAGTTTCTAATTCATAAAGAATTGCTATTTATTTCTTCCATAGCTTGAAAGTGTGAAAGAAAAAGGAAGGGAAAAGATGATTTTGATGCCGGATTTCTGAATGTCGGATTTTTGAAATCATACTGTATATGAAATAGTTTAACATAATTCGACTACACCGCAATCAATCACACCCCCCCCCCCCTCCCCATACCATTATGTAACGGAATTCTATGTGTGGCCCTGTAAATGAATTAAAACTATTCTTTGCACCGCATATTCTACAGAATGCATATTTTAGTGGACTTCATAAATGCATATCAATTTTACTATGTTTGAAAGTATGTAACACAATGAAAAATCATTTGAAACGATTTTTTCCCATTGGCCGTAATGTAACGGAAAACTTTTGACTGTCCCTGTAAATGAACTAAACATGCTACAAACTTCATTTGAAATAGGGATGGTGCTATGGTTGAGGTCACTAACATCCAAAAATTTCAGAACGATCCAAGTATATTTACGAGAGTGAGAGCGCGGACAGACGGACAGACAAATCGAAGTCATAAACCTTTTTCAACTTTATTGGAAAGTGTTAAAAAAATGTTTAGTGTTCAAAATAGATATATATATATATTTTCGTTCCCAAATATTTTTTTTTAGGAAAGATTCTGATTAAATGCGATATATGTTAAAAATTTTTCGTTTCTTCTCTAATTATTTTATTTTATTTTATTTATTGTAATGGCCTTATTTTTAAGCATTCAAAACCATACAAAACTATGGATTTCTTGAAAATACTTGCTACTATGAACTATGCAATCGGAAAGTTGGCTTCCAAATAAAGATGGAATTTATTCATTCTTTAACTTGACATTTAATTATTGTTACTTAGATATTGGAGCTCGAAATTAATTTTTTCCCCTAAAGCTTTAAGATTTTTTTTTTATAAATCGTTTTACTAATTTCAGCGTTCGCATCGTAATCCCAAGGCTGCGGTTTAGTCTGACTGTGCAATAAGCAGGCCTTTGGAGTACTAATCATTTATAAAATAGTACAATCTAACAGAGAGTTCTGCTTTTTTCGATACTGTATTAATACAAATTGTTTAAGACCAATATATTCTATATGTATTAATTGTATTTACATTTAAGTGAAAGTAAAAGTACGAATATGTCATTTGAAGTTTCTTAATAATAATTATAATTAAATTTCGAAAAATTATGTTGTTGTCTAATACTTCCTTTATTTTGTTGAAAAAAATTAAAAAAGGGTTTGATAAGAAAAAAATATATATAAATTTTAAAATGTGAGGAATTATTTTCCTACAAAATTTTCTTAGTACACAAATTTAGTCCTTTTACCCTGGGGGAAGTTTTAGATAAAGTGGTCTATTATTTTTATCAAGTCTCTCTTTTATGTTATAAGCCGTCTATCCATCTGTAAAATGGGAATAATTAAACACTAAATGCTTATACAACCTTCAATAATAAACATGTGCTACTATAGTATTTCATACAGTAAATATCACAAAATTTAAATAAAACTAAATAGACTATTTTTTCAAAACTACAAATAAACATTTAGAATACATTCCTTTCTGAATAGAGCATGCAAATTTGTTTTGGATTTTGTAATATTAACTTAAATATATTTTAAATCTGGCCTTTTGTTTCTACTTTACGAAAATGTGGAAAAGAACAATAATACTTCATTAAACCTTAAAAATACAAAATAGAGTCAAAGATAGAGCTAGAAAAATATAATAATAAGGAAAGAAAGAAAGAAATTTCCCTGTTCAAAAATCGCAACGGCAATATCTAAAAAGTATTTTTTCCCCTTTAAACACTGTTATCTGTACACTATTCACCAGAATTCCCGATAAACCCGAGATCTCCCTCACCCTTTCCCCTCAAAGTAAGTGGTAATAGGTAATATGTCCCACTTTTATAATATTACTTAAAATAAGGTCTTTGTATATATAATGATGCGTACAAATAAATAATACATAGGTTAAAAAATGTTAATTAAAACATATAAAACGAACCTTGATTGCTGTTTTATACTCGTATAAATGATTTTAACAATACGTTCCTCTGATTTAAATATCTTATTTAATATTGAGCAAAATCGTGATTGGTGTAAATTGGATTTAAATAAGGAATCTCTGGAGATTTTCATGCCTAGAGTTTATCTCTAAAAATAAAACGGAAGTAAGCTTTATAGTTTCAGTTGTTGCTGCAATGGAAAGGATACAGGCGTAAAAGATAGATCCTTTTTAAATTCTGTACAGTTTTCAAATATTTCATTCAAAACAGAAATGCATCATTTCAGCAGAAAAAAGGACTTTTTTATGCGATTAGATCCTTATTTGCTTTAAATAATTATAATCATAAATTAAAAAGTTATAAAATCAGTATTAAATAAAGAAATCATATAAAATCTGTATTAAATAAAGAAATCATTATTATTAAAGAGAAGCGTTAAATTAATATAACTGCATTTCCGCCTGTTTCAAGGACTTTCACAATAGTACGCTGAACAGAATTTACTGCCTATAGCTGATATTAATGAATAATTAGTCTATAAATCTTCCCGAGAGAAATGACACATTTCACATTTTTGTTACATAATCAAAGAACGCTTCTTTTAAAAATTGCAATTGAAATTAGATTTATTACACAGATAATTTAAATGAAAAAGCAAGTTAATCGCAAATTTTAAAAAGTAACTCATTGAATATTATAAACAGTTAGCATTCATTAAAATACAAAAAGCTTGCGTTAAGTCTTCTCAAAGCAACATTTTATATTGCTATACATTTTATTATTTTCATTTTACTTCCATAGCAATATTTTTATTATTCCCTTCACCATCATAAATGTGTGCAACAATAAGAAAATTATAAAATTTGATTAAATGCACATTTCTATTACTCATGATCTACAAAAATATTGCTTAGAAATATGTTGTTTATTTTAAGCACTTTTGAAAAAAAGTAATAATTCAATTGAAAATGAATGGTATTATAATTATTAATAAGGATATAAAATTGTATTATGTAAGTATATAAAAATTAGACAGTTTTTGTCTTTGCTTATAACATAAATGCCCTTTTCAATATGTGCAAATTTCTTCACAATCTGATTTTTTTCTTTTTATCCCCGTAAATGTTAAATGAAGAGAAGGTATTATTCAAAAGCTAACACATAATATCCAATTATATTTCTGAAATAGTAACAGAATTACATAGCGATTTTAAATTTGAAAAAAGTATACATTAAAATGCATAAATTAAAATAGCAATTACTAATGGTAAAGTTTCATTCTCCTTTTTTAGCTTTGTAATTGTAAATATATATATATTAATTATAAATTCCAAATTTACTTCAAAATTCAAAATCTGCTAAAAAGGAAAATGTACATAAATATGTGCTTTAGATTAAAAAAAAAAAAAAAAAATGTTTGCTAAATAAAGGTTCTATTATGAAGGTTTTACTATGTATTCTATGAAGGGAGGGCATTCAGTTGTCAACATTTATTATTTGCCACCCGTATTTTTTTTTCAATGAAATATGGTCATTGTAAATATAAAACAAAAGAAAAAAGGTATATATATATATATATATATATATATATATATAGGAGAGGAGGTGAGTCAAAATTCGCCTTATCCAGAAAATCAAATTTCAGGAAATCGCGAAAAACCTCTGACTATGTCCATTGGTTTTCATTTAAAACCAAGATTTTGCAATAGCAAAAATAGAGGATATAGAGGATAAAACCAGCTTTTTAGCAGAGTGTTGTGTTTCTTCGGTGCAAATTTACCATTAGAACAGATTGATAGGGAAAACGCGATATTTAAAATTTTGGATGATAACATGAGTTTTGAAACTCACGTCCTCATATAAATTATGGGAGAGGCAGAATTTAAAAATTGTTTAAAAACTGAATATAAGAATACTGGCCTAAATAATCTGTATAAATAGCATGCCACAAACTCAATCTGTATTTAAACAAAAGATAAAATCACGTATGTTTATTAATCTATACACATTTAGAGATTGACTTTGTCTTATTTGATGGAAAAAAAAAAACTGCATATAAACTTTTGGTAAACCTTTTTTTTTTTTTTTTTTTTTTTTGTCAGATGTGCATATGAACATTAGAAATTTTGTAACTTTGTCAAATAACCACTAACTAAATCTGTATTAAAATAATAAAAATTATAAATCACGTATAATTGTTTATGAATGTATACATATTTATAGATTAACTGAGCTTATTATGAGTCTTATTAGAAGTGAAAAAAAAAAAAAATCTGCGTATAAACTTTTGGTAAACCTTTTTTTTTTTTTTTTTTTTTTTTTCGTACAATATGAACATTATTAAATTTTGTAATTTTTTAACTTAAAATCACGTATATTTGATTATTAATCTCTACACATTTATAGATTAGCTTTGTCTTATTAGATGAAAAGAAATTGCGTATAAACTTTTGGTAAACCCTCCCCCCCCCCCCACACACACAAAATATGAACATTATAAACTTTGTAATTTTGTAACTTCGTCATTCCTTTTAACTAATTTGCATTATAGTAATGCAGTTAAGACAAATTTAGGACAGCAAAATTATGTGCATTTTTGATATGCAAAATGTTGTATTTCTTTTCTGTCTTACTAGTGCGCATATTCTTCCTCGTTAACGATGTCCCTTGATTTATTCCTTGAAGAAACACAAATTGAATAAAAACACACAGCGATAGAAAGAAAGAACACGATAATCATTTGCTTAACAAGTAAATTATTTTGGAAAATCTCTTATAAGGTAAAAAGCATTTTAAAAAAACCAAATGAAAAATTAAATGAAATAATTTATATATATACTGAAGCAAATAAAATTTTATTATGCCCTCCCCCCCCCCCCCCTCCTCCTTCGCACTTAAAAAAAAATTCTTTGACCTTCTCCACGATATAATCTATTGACGTATTCAAAACTTCATTTCACTCCTTTGCTTTCGTTTTATGTTTCTTTGTACTCTTCCCTCTCCCTCTCCCTCTCTCTTTTATTTATTTATTTATTTTATTTGACACTTATCCAAATTATAAACAAAACTGAAAAAAAAAATTAAATATGAAATATTAATTCAAATGCATATTTTACTAATAGAGAAAAAAATATTTTCTCAAACTGAAAGAGTGACTTCGTGTTAGTTTTCAAGAAGTTCCTTATTGAATGTCAATCATTCTAAATTAAATTATTTTATTTTCATCAAAAGTTCATGTTCAAATTTATTTACAGCTTACTTTCAATTATATATTTAGGTAATTACACATTTAGCGCAGTTCATTTTCCGATATTACAGAGATATTGTAAATAAAAGTTTAATCTTAAACAAACCAAAGTCCTGAATTCAACAAATTTAATTTGATGGTAAGAGCTACATTCATAAATTGAGTAATTTCACATAAAATCTACACAGATTGTTTGAATTATAATCATGCGAAATTATCTGTAATGAAATGAATT
Organism: Maratus speciosus; assembly: GCA_963932465.1. Lineage (NCBI taxonomy): Eukaryota > Metazoa > Arthropoda > Arachnida > Araneae > Salticidae > Maratus > Maratus speciosus. Next base: position 830,375 of record CAWVRF010000119.1, on the reverse strand, counting down.
TCAATTTTGAAGTAATATCAGGATAATAATAATAATAATAATAATAATAATAATAATAAGTAATTTATAGCTTATTTTTTTTTAATTTTAATTACTTTCACATTTTTTATTACTGTGAGTAAATCTTGCGAGATAATTATAATGAAATTAAAATGTCATTGGAAAAAAAAATTAAAGGATTATATAAGCAAAAAACCCGAAATTGGAATTATTAGATTGACACTGTGAGATACGTTTCAAATATTATTGTAAGCATTTCTTTGAAGCAATCATAAATTAAATATCCAGATAGCTTTAAATTTTAAAACAGGAAGACTTAAAATCTCAAACTATAAAGTATTCTCTCTGTAGAACCTGGGGTGATTTTCAAATACACGCGTACACCCTCCCCCCTTTTTTTAATGATTTGCAGATGTTTACCGACCTGTTCCGGAACATAATAGATAACAGCATATTTCTCTTCTCCACATCCAAAGATAAGAAAACTTGTCTTTTCAACGTAAAAAACATAGTAAAGTAAGTAAAAATAGCTTCTTATAGTAGAAGAGTCACCAGAATAATGTAGGTATAGGAAAATTTAGAATGCATACACATGTTTTTTTCGTTTCGCATCATTTTAGCGAAATCATACTTTAAGAGATCAGGGTTTTGTTTCAATCTCAACGTAATCAATGAAAATATCGAGATATAGAAAATTTTAGATCTTAGTGCTTTCGATAACTTTACAATTATGAAAAAGAAAGCCCTTTCTTTATCTAAGTGATTTAAGGAATTGTAGACCAAAGTAATATTTCGTTCTTTTCTCTGTAGGCAGACGTGATTGGTAAAGCGATTAGTAGATTCGTATAACAATTGTTTAAAATAAATCTTGCTTCTCGAATGAAAAAGTTATGTTGTCAATACAACTTTCCTAACTTTATATTTCTACTTACAGATGTGAAGCCATGTGTTATTAAAATATATATATATTGGTTCTCAATATTACATATTTATTTTTTTAACTAAAGTTTAGGAAGCGTCAAACTGCGCTTTCATAAAATATACAGTGGCGTTTTTTTTTATTCATGAATGTAAAAGAAATAATACGTAAGAAATAAAATTAGCAAATTCGTCATTTCATTAGCTCTTTCTCTAATATTCTTCACTGAAATTTCTATCAGATTTATTAAAGATTAACGATTGCCGTTTAAACTCAATATCAAATTATTTTAATATGTCAAAAATATTTTTTCAAAATCAAATTGGCCATGTTTCATGCTTGAAAAAATATAATTAGCTGGAAATCAGCTAACACTTTTGTATAATGTAACTCATATTGCATTGTCAAATTATGCCTTTAATATTCATAACGGAAGTGCTTTTGTTTAGCAAAAATTAGACTTATTTTGATACAAACGTTAACATAGTTTAGTTATGGTATAAATCAACTTTCAACATTATATTAATGCAATATTAATATTATTCTCACAGCATTTTGTACAAGCGTTACCCTCTATGTGTATGGTCATTTTTTCCATTTATCCTGCACAAAAAGAAAAAAAAAATCAGGTGTTTTTCTGCAGAGCCTTTTGAAAGTATTTTTCTATGGCAATATAACAGTAATTGTAAGCGTTGGATAATAATTCCCCAGGAATGATATTCAGTTGCAAAGGGTACAGTTTTATATTTTTATAACGTAGTTTTTATTAAATACTTGACTTGTAAAAATCGACATAATAAGTAACACCAGTAGACAAAACTTTACCATTCAGATGTTTCAAGGATTTATAAAAAACGAACCTATTCACCAATAAAAGAGCAATGAACACTAAGACATGTTTTTTGCTATTGGTATGGGTATTTCGACTGAAAACAACTTCAAGAGTCGGCATGCTATTGGCATTGAATAAAAAAAAAGTAATTAAAAGTAAGAAAAGCACCCCCCCCCCCCCCTCACGCCCAAAAATAAATAAATAAATAAGAAATAAAATGGCATGGTCAGATAAAGAAATGAATGCTGTCAAACATCACTAATCCAAATACTTTGTAATAAAATATTTACCAGGAAAATAAGAAACCGAAAAATGCTCAAAAAATCTAGGGGTACACTGAGAGATTTGGAGCAAATCTATTACTTTGTAACAGAATCAAATCATTTATAAATTTCTAACATATTCCTATAATTAATTATTCGGATATTAATAAATACTAATTCAAATGTTGGATGCTTTAAGTTAATATGCATGTCAAATTTAACATAGAAAAAGTAGTTCGATAAAGTAGATATGGTAGCGATAAAACTGCCAACTTTTGTGCTTTTCTGCTACTCTACTTTAATGCAATCTTCCCCTTATTTAATCCTCGAAATTTGGCGATAGATAAGGCAAAAAAGGCTTTTAAAATAATAGCGGTAAGAAAAAAGTGTAAAAGTTGGCAGCTATGAAACTATCGCCTAAAAACGTTAAAAAATTAAGTATATTAGACTGAATAAAACTAGATACAAGCAACACATCAATCCGACTTGTAACGTATGCTACTTTACATATTTATTAACGAAATCCTTCTAACATAAGTTGGTAGCTCTAAATCTGTTACTTTGAACTGAGCAGTGGCAATAACTTCAGATAAATATTCAATACACTGATTAAATACGAACATATATGAAGGATTTGGGCGTAAAAAAATGGTAACTGTGATTTATTATTATTATTATTCACATGTAAAGCCGTTAACTACATCCTGACATCTTTTTAAATGTACAAGTTTTCGTTTTGAATCATATGTTATAATATTAGATATGAATTTCAAAAGTTATGCCATAAATTGTATATATAAATTTTAGAAAAGAAGACTTCTTGTATATAAATCCGATAAAATAAAATGAATCATACAAAATGTGTGGTACATAAGTGCAACTGAGGATGTTGAGAATAAAGTCTTTAACACATTAGCAGTTTTAGAGGAAACAATCACGATGTTTCACGAGAGGATAGTTATAGACTTTAAAAAAACTCGAATCTTTATCTCGAAATTACATTTTATTATTTACTTATTTTGAAAACGAGCCCTTAATTTTATAACATTATGGTTGTTCTGAAATCAAAAGAAGATACTTTATGTCACCTTTCTGAATTCATTTGTGCTCGGAATTGGCAAGTGTTATGATTATGTAATTATGTATTCTAATGTATTTTTCATCTTTTTGGTAAAAACAGAGGATCTTTCAGAAAATCTTGCGTAATTTTGCAATTTGAACGGGATTGCCGGCCTCGACAGTACGGGAAAGGAGAAAATCTGCCGCCACGTATCAATAATTGCTTATAACTCCTTAAGTAATTCATTTATCAAAAAATTCAAAAAGCCATTCGATTCCAAATTACGGTAATATCCTGGCCTGTCAATTTTATGCTTTTACGCTTGAAAATGAGTCAGAAAAATGCATCAAAGTTTCCCATTTTTAAGAAGAGAGTGAGAGAATCGCCTTAAGATTGGAAATAAAAAATAAAAATTAAAAAAATGACAGAGCTATTATAGTTTTCTCTTAAATTATAAAAGTAAATGAATCAGAATGCTCCTAAAATAATTTAAATTAAGTACCGTAAAGTACCGAAAGTAAGCCCCTCTTTAGCAAACAGGAACTTCTAATGAATTTAAGGGGTGCTTATAATTGGAACTTTTGTGAAAAGGGTAGGGAAATTGGGAGGGCGGGTGGGTGGGGGGGATTTGGAATTTAGGAAATTTCACAGGATTTGAACAATTTTAAAAATAAAATCAGATCAAATTAAACTCTCTTCCATAGAAGCTAAGTAGTTTCCGTTAATAAAAATATTAAATTAATGAAGCAAGTTTACATAAAATAGTTAATTTAGATAAAGAAATATGAACAAATATTATAAAACTTTATCTCAATATAAATATCTATTAAATTTTATTAGTGTATAAAAATCAAGGTAAATATTAATAGTATAATATATTGAACATATGCCATTCTGATACAATGATCAGAAAAGTTATTAGATAAAAATAAATTGCATAAGATATATTCATTTAGAAGATATGGGATATGGAAAAAAAAAAATTCTTAAGGAATTTCCTGAAAAACACAGAAGGATTGAGAGCGCCAGAAAATAAAACTTCAAGAGGAGGCCTTATAAATGGAACTTTTTCAAAAAAGAAAAAAAATCATATATGTTGGGGGGGGGGGGGGGTCTTACATTTGGAAGAGGGCTTACTTTCGGTACTTTACGATAAATCAAAAGTAGAAAAATAAAACAATGATTGGTACTCTTGATTCACTATTTCGAAATAATATAATTTTCGTGTTTCCGCAAAATCTTCTCCTAAAATTTTGGGATTCATTCTGAGGTTTTTAAACATTTTTGCCACTGGCTGTCTACTTACAAATGCTTTTCATATTATCCAGTGTATACTGTACACTTTCCTCCCTGCATTTTGACGGCAGATTACCAGTCATTTCTGTGTGCTTCTTTTTCCTCTTTCCTTCGTTTTTTCAATGGTAAATTTATACAGTAAAAAGGGAGGAAAGATACAGAAAACAAAGTAATTTATCCATAGAACAGTTTGAGTTCCGAAAAACGACAATCCTAAAACATTTTGCACATAAATTAATATAAAACTTATTAAAAAATAACAAAAATAAACTCTTGTTATCCTATAAATTTAGCTACATCAACCATAAAAAGCATAGTAAAATGACTCAAATATTATTTGTAGGAAAACAAATTGTATGTGTTACTAAAAAATGTAATACTCAGGGTTTGTAAACATCACGATATTTTCAAAATAGTCAACTTACTGCTGATAATAAATATTTTCAAACATAACATAAATTAGAAAATAAAACATATTGCACATGACATGAGAACATAAACAATATGCTAAAAGTGTGGGTTTTTTTCCCTTTTCTTTTGAAGATACAACTGTCACTCTATCCAGTTGTTGTCAATTATCTAACAGAGGAGGGTGGGAAATCGCTCGCGGGGTGAAAGCGATTAGTTTAGCTGGGACACATGCTTGTTAAAAAGGGTTCTGGCAAAAATGATAGTGTATTTTCAAAAGAATGTATTCTTTCGTTTGTTTTAAAGATAGAAAAAAATGATATTCATAATCTTGTATTTTTTCTATAAAATGCATGTAAATTTTACAATAATTATTCAGATAATAATCCCCAATTTATTTAACAGCCAATATCAATAATATTGTATAAATATGTATCGAACGTTTAAACTTGGACTTAAAATCACGAAATAATTTTCCAATACAATCATAAAAATTTCAGATATTTTAATTCATATTCCACACAACTGAAGATTTATTAATATTAATATTTATCTATAACAGCAATTAACTATCATAAAAAGTAATTTAAATATATCTGAAATCTGTTGTCAATATATATATATAATCAAAGATATATATAATATATAAACAACGTGGTAAATTGATATAAATAAGAATACATTAATGTTTTATATAAGCTTTGGAGTTTTCAAGAGAGTGGCGGAAAAAATCAGATGAAAGGAAATGAAACAAATTAAGTCTTTTCCTGAAATATACAATATGTTTTGCAACCGGAAAAGTTTTTTAATAGTTTCAAAGTATTAATTCTTTTATTCTGAGAAAATTAGCGTACTTAAAACTTTTTTACATGTACAGTACAAAGTATAATTTACTAAAATATTACATTTTGTTTAAAGAATTTTCAGTAAATTTTAAGTGAAAATTTAGTACTATTTTCAAATAAATATAATGTGACTGCAAAAAAGTATTTATTTATCTTTTGCACTTTTAACCCTACCTGTGTTGGCATGGTTAAACCTATGGTACACAGGGTCGTTAAACCTATCGTACGCGTGCCATTTTTGACACGTAACAGAATAATTTTGGCACGGGATTGTTTGGGATTCTAAAAAAAGATACGATGAGATTAGACAAAATACATAAATTTAGATTATCAAATCTTGTCTAAATTCAATTGATTGAAAATGGGAGGATTTTTTATTCTGCTTTATTAATGTCAAATCGCAGCTCAATATGGACAGAAAAAATTATCAAACAAATGTAATATTTGGAAACTATTGAAAAGCAAAAATTATTAAATATTATAAGCAAAAATGCTGATGCTGAAATATGACAACTTGGAACTTAATTAGATAATATAGATAAAAAAGAAAAGAAACTCAAATAAAAACTTAGATATCTCTAGTTCAATTTATCTTCTATTGAAATGATCTTAGTATGAATCTGATACTAATTATTTTTCATCCTCGATGTCACTACAAAATCGCATTTAATCTTTTATTAATTTCTAAAATGTATTTAATTCTATATCTTTTACAGTGTAAACCTACATGCATATTACTTAAAAACATTTTAATACTAATAAATAATTTTCAAGTAATTTTAATTTATTATTTTTCATAAAATTTATATTTTTATTGCACGTCATTTTCATTCGGGAAAAAAAATTTGGTACGCGGGTTTAAAAAGGTTCGCCGACCATGGGCTAGAACAATTAAACTGTGCTTAAATGTTCACAAAGCAGAGACATTAGCCAAAGATTGATGCACGGGGCATAGATCCATGTCCGCATAAGCTTGTGTGTGTGTAGAAGGGGGGGGGGGGGTCAGTAGGAAGAACAAAAAATAATAGGTGTTGAGTTTCATTATTTGTATAGTTTTTACCGTGCAATAGGGTCCCAGTAACTCCAATGCATATATACTTCGTAATACACAAAACATCGATGAAGCAAATTACGGGTTAATACTACATTATAAAAATCACGTCTAAAAAACTTCTAATCATACACGCATTTGAAAGTTATATAAGCGTGTTCTCGTGTTTTTTATTTTTGCACTGCAATCAACAAATCACATCTTTCCACACATTCACTGAGACCTTTTTTGCGCGTAAAAATGATTTTTTTTTATATTAGTTTTTCGGATGTTGTGGAATCAAACAGTGTTTTTCCTATTAACTTAAGCCTCTTGTCACTCCCGGCGAAGACACTCACGAGCTAATTCTAATCCTATGGGGAGGTATTTTTCTAATATCTCGTTTGCATTTCGACATTTTGAAATATATATATATATATATTGCACTGGATAGCCGAGGTCCGTCTCTACATCGCACCTTTTTTACTTTTTCGATTTCGGTCGCAGATATTTTTTAGAAAGTTACTTTCAATTTCAAAACCGGTTCTGAAAATGAAAGTGTCATTCTAAAAAATATCTGCAACCAAAATCGAAAAAGTAAAAAAGGTGCGATGTAGAGACGGCTCTCGGCTATCCAACGAAAAAAAAAAAAAAAAAAAAAAAAAAAAAAAAAATCCATCCCCATAGGATTAGCATTAGTTCGTGAGTGTCTTCGCCTGCAGTGTCAGAAGCCTTAAGCATCTTGAATTAAAATTGATTCCTGACTGAAAATATTCTTTTTTTGTCTACCCTGTAACAACAGACATTGCTAGAACACTTTTTTAATAGGAAAATTGGAAATGCAATTCCATTTTTTATTATTCAATAAAACGAAATTCGAATTTTGTGCATTTATGATTAACATTGACTATGTGAGGCCATAAAGTATCTAGTTTAATTTGTGTCAGCCTATTAAAACTATAAAATATAACACGTTTACAACATATTTCAACTTAATACACAACATAAGAATGGAGCTCAAAATCGTGTTTGTACCCAGGGCCTCCAAGTCGTGAATGTACACGCGTTATGACGATAACTAATAAAAAAAATATCAAATGAGAAAACAAAAAAGCGTACAAAATTTGTAATTTTTGCAATTCTTGTATTTTATATCAATACAAAAACCCTTAACGGGTTAAAAGTTTGTGACGCAGCGTTTTATCTAATGTTCTAACAAGGAGAGGGTCAACCTTGTTAATCACAGATTTTGATTATTTTAATATATGTTGTAGGGTAGAGACCCCTTAGTCTCATATTCAACGGATTTTATCCAACGCTATTTAGTTCTTGAGAAACCGGGGGGTCTAATGATAGTACATAACTTAAATACTTACTTTGTAACAGAATAGGTTGGTCGTATCTGAGTTGGTAAGGCGTTTGCTGGCTGATCTGCGGGCCCGGGTTCGATACCGGGACGCGCTACTTTTGTTTTTCTCATTTTTTTTGTTTTATAAATATATTTGTAAGTATAACTTAATAATTTCATTGTCAATTAAAATTTATAATATTGTATATCAATTATAATTTTAACCTATTTAATTTTTTACTTTTAACTAAATAGTTGTATAAAACATCATAAAACTGTTAATTTCTTTAAAATCACTTTTAAAATATATTTCATATATTCTTTATCAATGCAATGATATTGAGCGATTGTGTCATTTCGTGATTTTAAAGAAACATCATTTACGCATTGCTTAACAAAGGAAGTCAATGCGGTAATACTATTATTCTGTTTTTAAAGTAACAAGCATAATTATATTAAAAATTAGCATCAGAATTAAATTACAACCGATTTTTTGAATATTAAAGATTTTTAAATTTGTACTATGTATGCTTGCACTTTCAATTATTTTGCTTTCCCCTTTATCTTCTTTCTGCTTTTATTTTTATTTTATTTGAATATTCTTTTATTTTATCATAACTAGATGCCGCCACAACAGGTTTTGTCACGATTTTGGAATTTTCATCATTCAATAATAGATCCAATTTCTTTTTAAACCTCTTTAAAGGATGAGAAATAATAGTTTAAAAATAAAAAAATGATAAATTTAAGTTTGTTAACATTATAATTAATGTATGATATTAAAATTTTTAATTTAAATTATTAAATTACAAGTATATTTGTAAAACAAAAACTGAGAAAAACAAATGTAGCGCGTTTGGGTACCGAACCCGGGCCCGCAGATCAGCCAGCAAACTCCGTACCAACTGAGCTACGACCAACCTATACTTTTGGTTACAAAGTAAGCAATTAAGTTGTGTACTACTATTAGACCCCCCCCCCCCCCGTTTTCTCAAGAACTAAGGAACGTTGGATAAAATCCTCAGAGTAAAGATAAGAAGTAGAGGCCAAATCCCATTGTTATTTCAGTCAGAACTTTAAGCTAACATGTTCCGCTTTCATCGCCAAAAGGTTGTCTTTTTTGGCAGTGATCTCCTTACTGGCAACTGTCGGATTTGATTCATGCGAGAGAAACGCCGACGCAAGAAAGTTTCAGCGGGAACCCGAGGAGAAAAACCGGTTTGGCGTGTTTTCTCTACCCACCATCACGTGACGGTGGGTCACGTGATCGTGGCTTCAAGAAAGGGTTGCTATTTCTGAGTCCAGTTATATGAGAAGTCTATGATAAAATCAGTTGAGCCTGAGACTACGGGGTCTCTACCCTACAACATATATTAAAATAATCAAAATCTGTGATTAACAAGGTTGGCCCTCTCCTTGTAAGAAGTTTAAATATGGAACTTAAAAATATTGATATCAAATTTTGAGTGACGCTATGCTATTAATTATAATCTCTATACATTTTTATTTCATCATTTTATTTTGTTATAATTGCATGTGCAAAAATTATGTTTAATTTAAAAAGATGTATAAAAGTTTATTCATTAATGCTTTATCATTCATATCTCTCATAAATTCAAAGCATGAGTTTTATAAGATATGATATCAAAATTTAAGTGACACCTTGATGTGGCTTTAAATGATTTGTTTTAAAATTCAATTTAAATTATTTTTAGTTTGGCTAAGATATATTCGCCCATCTAAACAATATTTTTAATTTTTCAATACATTGTTAAATATGTCACTTTTACTGAACTTATATAATGCATTGAAATGTATTTATTTGAATAAATTGATTTATCCTTTGTACCATGCTATTAAAAATTAAAAATAAAATTTATGTAAATAATTTTTTGGCCTCATAGTATCCATTTGAATACATTTCACTTAGTTTGGATACAATGACGCAAAAAAACTATTTACATAAATTTTATTTTTAATTTATGTCCTTTAATTTAACCCTTTGCACCCATCTCTCCAGCTTAATAAATAATTAAAATCTTTCAAACTTAATTTGAAAAAAAATATCTGTAACATTTGTTGCTCACTAGCATAAATAAATAAATTAAGTCATACCGTCCCAAATATACATTTCTCCTCTCCTCCCTCCCCCTACTCCCCCCTTCCAAAAAAAATCTTTACTTTTATACAGAAAATTCTATATAAATTATGCTCCTATTCCTGAAAAATACTACTTTCCCCCTCCAGCCTAGTGATTTGAATCTTTAAAGCTATTTATAAAGAAAATTCTTCTGTCTTATTTAAAGATTGTTAGTGACAATAAAAACCAATTAGTATAAATTATCTTCCTTTTCCTGAAATTTACCACTTTCCCCCTCCAGCCTAGAGATTTGAATCTTTAGAGCTGTTTAGAAAAAATAATCTGCAAAGTCTGTTGCTTAATAATAATAAAATAAAATATATAATCATGTACACTTTAAATTATTTTTCACACAATCAATTGATATCATAGTAGTTGTTCTGAGCAAATATTGTGTTGACTGGGTTGTCGTCCAGATAGCTCAATTGGAAGAGGACTGGCAATTAAAGCGAAAGGTTATTAAAGTTCACTTTAATTCAAGATGTTCAACCCCTTTGCGATATGAGTCCTTTGCTTAATTTTTAATCTTTTACCTCCGGTTTTTCAAAACAGAAAATTTTCTGTAATTGAATCGTAAAAATGTTCTGATTAAATAAGGTAAACTTTACAATTAAAAATAAGTGGTGAGAATAATGAAGTATTCTGAACACCTTAATTGGCAAGTATGCCGGTTGCTCATCCCCAAGGGGTTAAAGATGCTTTTTTGCTATTAATGCCTTTAGGATTTACAATATACAAAAATCTTAACCACTTCTGAGGTAAATAAAGTAAGTGAAAAAAAATCAAGATGGCAATGGCTTTGATTGATGAATTGTAAGCTGAGTAATTTGTGCCACAGAATGAAAAAATTATAAAGTTGTAATAATGCATTCTTCAGAGCATTCACAGATACTAAATCTTTAGGGTTTTTGATGAGTGAATTACATATGAAGAGAAATACGATAGATCTTTATAACACACACCTTCGGATGAGACGTTCTGCGTATTACAGAATTTTGCATTATACAGATCATATTTCATTCATCATTAAATTTACCTCCTAAACGTGTTTTAAATTACATTCCTTGGAACCAGAAATAGTGGAAATTATTAAATTTTACATAATAGAATACGTTCAGATTCGCAATATCTGGAAGGAGAAAATGGCTCCTAAACCCAAAAAATCCAGTGGCCACATTGTGAAACAAACACATAAAAAGAATTTAGTGTTTATAAGGGTGGGGAGGGAGGCTAAATTCAAAGTGGAAAATAATTTATTTGATATACACATATGTCTATGTACAAGAAAACACAGACTAATTACATCAAATGAGTATGTTTATTTTAATCACAAAATTCTTTAAATGTGATTATTAAGAGTAATACAAATGTTAAACTATGTTCATTCAGAAGACATAGTTGTACAAGATACATTTAAAAAAATGTAAAGCTACGCAATCATGGTAGTGGGAAATATTAGGACAACAATATTTCTAATTTTGATTTTATCGTATAACATTACATTAAAAAAATTGTGAATGTGTAAAATTATTTAGCGCTATAAAAATCAAAACACACTTCAGACGTTTGTTTTTCTATGTAATACAGTAGTTTTCTGTGTTAAACAGATCATTCTGGACTGTAGGAATTAGGAAGGAGAATACACGGATTTCATTTTTAAAAAAAGGTAGAAATCCACCATTTGCAGAAAAGGAGCATCCCTGTATAACGCATGGCATTGGAAGTTAGTGGCCAAGGCAAAAAATTTAGTCGTCACATGGCGACTGAATCTGCACCTATACATAATAGGTATAGATCATGTCACACATTATTAAATTACCTTAAAGCATGATCTAAATATGCCTAGGCAAAATCATTATAAACAGTGGTAGCTCGTGATTAACAGTTTTGGAGGCACTAAATGCATGGCTGGCAAATTTATTCCTTTTTCACTATTTTTAAAAATGAAATCTTTGCCTTATTTTTGGCAGAAGTTTCTTACATTAAATAAGGCAAAAATGTCTTTTTTTTATAAATATTACTTTTGGAAGCCATGCATTTAGTGCCTAGAAAAAAAAAAACGTCATGAGCTGCTACCGATTAATTATAACACTCATTTACAAAAAAAAAAATAAATAAATAAAATAAAATAATAATAATATAATGGTTTCATTCCTCCAAAATAATGCGCTAAAGAAGACAATGTATCAAATTTGGTGTTCCAAGAAATTAGCAATATTTGTGAAATACATGTGCTTTTTAACTGCAAAATTCATTGTTTACATCTGAGAAATACATTATATACATCTTCTGTATTAATTTTTTTTAGTGTCAGGCTTTTGTGATAACACACATTTACAAAAAATTTTAATGTAATAACAATGTTTTCATTACTCCAAAGTAATGTGTTAAAGACGACAATGTATCAAATTTAGTGTTCCCAGAAATAGTAATATTTGTGAAATACATGTGCTTCTTAACTGCAAAATTTATTGTTTACATCTGAGAAAAATATTATATGCATATTTTGTATTAAAATTTTTTAGTGGCAGGCTTTTGTGATTGAACAAGTACTGCTTGCAGAATGCTTAAATAATTTTACAATATAAAATTATGGCTCTTGAAATACTATTAATCAAATACAGTAATAGGGATAAAAAAATCATTAAATAAATAGTTTATTTTAAAAAATTACTTGAATTTTCATCAGATATACTGATTATTACTGCCATATATTATATGTAACATATTTATTAGAAAAGTTACAACTATTTTGATGAAGTTTTAAAATGTAAACAAAATTATGCCTTATAAACACATAAAAAAATACAGCTCGTTTTCGAAAGCCGCGCCTAACATTCTGAGATGATTTTATGATCCAAAGGGGTGGTAACGCTGAGATAGGTATTTGCCGAAGTTCCAGTTGCATGTTGTCACTCAGCTAAACAGCCTCCGATCATCCCTATTTTGATAAAATCAAAACAGACCTGACGCATGCGCAAAGGCGCGGAAAGTTTCGCTTTACGAAAACAGACTGTACCTCTGGACAAAATCATTATACAGTAGACTCCCTCAAATCCGCACAACTTGGAACCAGAGGTTGTGCAGATTTTAGAATTTTGCAGATTTCTGGTCATTGCTTTGTTTACAGTTTTTAAACAGTCATTTGAATATAATTATGCAATCAGAATTATAAAATATCCTTGCAACATAGTAAAATATTAAAATAATTAAGTACAAAAATAAACTAAAATGATAAGAAGTAAGATAATTTAAAAAATGATTGAACTATTAAAAGTAAAGATCAAGTAAATAATTAATAATGTATAATTAAATCTGCATAATAAAGATAAGATACATTTTCCTTGAATTATTGAATGAAACTTGCCTCCTAATGGTACCTATTAATTCACATAAAAATCATAAAGTAAGGAAGTTTTATTTTAGGTTTAGCCAGTCTTAATATCCAAAAAATCAGGATTATAATACATAAAAAGATTTGATAAAAAGATTGTGATTACCAAGATCTTGATTTTTTTTCAGAAATAAATTGTACTTCCTTCCTGAAAAACCATGGGTTCAGTCATATTATAGAGAATTAATTACATATTCAAATACAAACGGAATGATATAAAATTAAAAAATTGTGTAATTTTGCCCTTATATCTGAACTGAAAGTTTCATTGTTTACATCTGCAATGATGTGCAGATTTCTTGCAGATTTTAGGGAGTCTACTGTACTACTTATTTCAAAAATTTTTTATTTAATGCTAGCAATTTTTTCATTAAAAAAATCAGAATTATGGAGATAAAGATGAAATAATGTTTGAAATTTAGCCCTCTAGGTAGGGGTTCTTAAACTATGGTATGCGTGCCAGTACTGGTACGTGAAATGAAGTAAAAAATGCAACAATAATAATGGATTGCTGTAGTCCGCATTCAAAAAGATGAAGGTAATAGAATTTTGATTGCTGAGAAAGAAAATACCCTCTGATATCGGTAAAAGTTCTAAAATTATTGCTTGTTTTTAGCACAATATAGACTGCTGGTCATCCATAATGCAACACCAAGAAAGACAAGAGTTATCAAAGACAAATTTATTTTAGAGATTACACATAGTATCAGTGTTAAGTGATTCCAAAGACAACCTTCTTTGAAGTGAGGTAGACGGGAAAATCAGTAAGAACTGTTACTTCCACGTCTGTGAATAAACGCTGCTACACGCTGCGGCATAGTGTGAAAGAGGCTTTGGATGTGTTGTTGGGGAATGGCATCCCACGCTGCCTCCACACGTAGCCAAAGTTCATCTTGTGTACTTGCAGGTACGACAATCCGGGATAGGCGTTCTCCAATCATTGACCATACATACTCGATGGGTGATAGATCTGGAGAACAGGCAGGCCAGGGTAACAATGGAATATGGTGAGCTAAGAAGAAAGTTTGAAAACTGCGTGCAACATGTGGTCGTGCATTGTCCTGTTGAAATGTGGCCGCAGGCAAGCCCCGAAGGTAAGGGAGGAGAACAGGCTGCAAAACCTCAGAGATATAGCGCTGGCTGGCAAGTGTATCGTTAATGCTTACTAGCGGGGTGTCGGAGTTGAATCCAATACCACCTCACACGATAACACCGGGTTCATGACCAGTGTGATCATGCATAATACAGCAGTTGAGCAGCCTTTCCCCACGATGTTTCCAAACTCTAATTCGACCATCGTGATACTGCAGGCAGAAGCGTGATTCATACGAAAACACAATGCTATGCCATTCGGATGTCCACCTCTGCCATTCAGCGTACCATTGTAAACGCAAACTCCTGTGATTTAATGCCAAACGTATGCGAAGCAATGGACGCCTAGCGGACAATCCACTGTACTGAAAACGACTTCGAACTGTTCATGCGGATGCCCATTCTTGTGTTAGAGACGGCATTCGTTGTGTTATGGTTGCGGATGTGGCAATGCGTTCCATCAGTACCATGCGCACAATATCCCTGCCTTCCAGTGGAGTGGTGTGACGAGGCGGTTGCAATCGCTCCTGGTTTGTCATTCCCTCCTGCATCCACCGATTCCATATTATCATGACTGTTGCTTGGCTACGTCCGGATACGATGACCAATTTCTCGGAAGGATAATCCGCTATCTCTGTATGCAACGATTCTTCCGCGATCGAAATCAGAAACGTGCTCGGATGGTACTCGTGTTTTTCTTTGAGGCATACTGAATCTTTACACACAAACATCGCACGAGAAACAATTCACGTTCTTCAAAACGACAATCTTTCTTCCCTTTATATACAGATTGTAAGGAGCGCTGCAGTCGTCAATAATGTGCGCGAGCGCTGAATTTGTAATCATTTGCATATCCTACCGAGGTGTATACATGGTGTAAATTTTACGCTGTTTGGTTGATCCATTCATGGTGTTGCATTTTGGATGGCCAGCAGTGTATATTTGTTTTAAATGCTTTCTCGCCACTTCTTTATATGAAAAACAAATACAGGAATAAACATAAACTTCGAATCTGATTTATGTATAAAACTAAGATTGAATCAGATATGAGGAAGATGTGTTTGGTAAAGCAAGCATCACCCTTATCATTAGCAACACAACAGAATTATTAGAGTCATCCTAGTGCATATGCATCAATCTACGCCAATATGCCATTAAGTATTGTAGCTTTTTTTAAAAATCAAAACACTATATTTTGATAATGTACATATTATTAATTTGTAATGATGATACTACTACCTTTTACTTGAATGTTAATATAAAGCAGTCAATCTAAGTACCAATTTAATAATGTAATCGTACAATTAAATACAGTAAAATCTGCTCAGACGGAGCGCAAAAGACTGGACAAATACCTTGTTTTAGACACATTCCGTTTACACAGGTTTTTGTGTAATAGCATTGAGTTTGTAACTTGGTGGTAGGCGGAAGTATGAACTTCTATTCAGTGGTACGTCGAGCTAAAAGTTTGGGAACCCCTGATCTAGAGGGTAACAATATTTCTACAAAATGGATTGCAGGCTCTTTCTAAGTGTAAAATTCATTGTTTACATTAAAGGAGCTGTCTCTTATAGAGATAATTGCATTATAAAGATCTTTTACTACAACAATGCCTTCATTACAAAATTCTGAAATAAGGTGTTAACCCTTTCGGGACGGGTGATGCATATATGCATCGTTAAAAGGGGCATATGGAATTTGTCTTTGGCACCATTAATAAATAAATCTAATATTTGTCTTTTTTAAGTAGAGCATTTTTTGGAATTTCACCAATAAAGGGAGCTGTTTATAAAAAAGCGGTGTCAACCAAATAAAATTTGAGGAAGGGATGCCGTCTCGAAAGGTTAAAGATAAAAAAATTGTGTAAAACTTAATGTTTCGGAAAATAGCAGATATTTCATCTATATGTATGTGAAATACAAGTGATTTGTAACTGCAAAATCCATTATTTTCATCTCAGAAATAAATTATATAGATAGTTGCATTATAAACATTTTCAGCAAAATCCTAGAAAGTATGTTAAATCTAATAATATATACACTATACCAGCCGGTCAAAGAAGTAAAACATTTTTATGGGAAAAAGATGAAAAGGACAGTGTTTAGAAGGAAACTATTTTATGCATTTATATTCATGTTTTCATTTAACTTTTTAAAAGAACTTCATTTTATTGTTATTATACATTTTTCCTTAAGAGAAGATTTGCTTTTTTTCGATTAAAAAAATCGATTTTTTTTTTACATTTTTCTATTCCCTACAGTCTATAGATAATCCTTATAAAATTATTTTGCCGAAATCGAAAACCTTTCTTAGTTATTTTGTGCCTTAGCGCAACACGTCCATAGGCTTTTATTGTTTTGGAGCACTACAAACGCATTTTACGTAAAATGACTTTTTTTAAACTGGGCGAGATTAGAACCCAAAATCTATTAAGCAGTTTTTTTAATTAAAGGGGACATAATTCAATGGGGCTTGAATCACTTTCAGCCATTTTTATATTAAAAAAACATTTTTAAAATAACGCCAAAGTGCGAAAAAAGGGGCCAAAAAGAGAATTTTTTCAAATGGCCCCCATTTTGTTACTTTCAATTTTTTTGAAATCAAAAAAATACTTGAAGCGCCCAGACAATCTTATCTACTTTCATAATATTTAACGAAAATTAAATGCAGACGTCTCTGGTAATCTATTGGATCCCGCCCAGTTGGAAGTGCACGACGCGCATCACCTACGCAACTGAATCCACATAATCAATTTTTGATTTTAAAAAAGTGCAATATCCTTCAAATGATAATAAATAACTTGCAAAAATACACGGAACACAAATTTCCCTTCCTATTCTTAAAAAAAGCTAGAAACAGCGTTTTTTTCGTTCTTCTGAGAGACAAACCACGCTTACACTACAACCAACTATTTAAAATACTATATCGGTTATATATATAGTTAATATTTGCTTTATCCTTTAATTTCGATTTAAAACATTAATCGACGTAGGTCTGCAGTCCATGCAAAAATTTCACAAAACAATAGACAGAATTCTTGTCAGTGAGTCCCTCCTTATCTTACTTCATCTTTTCCTTTTTATGATATTATCACAGTGCTCTTATGACTAGATAAAATACAATATCATCGAGTAACTTTGCTTATTGTGTGTTCAGAAAGGCAGAAGATCGCATTATCGAGTAAATGAATAGTTGAGTGTAAGAATCGGTATAATACCATATGATCGAGTAACTTAGATGGCTTTATGTTATAGGTGGGCAGAAGGTCGCATTATCGAGTACCTGAGGTAGTTGTGTGTAGTAATTTGCAAAATACCGTATAGCCGAGTAACTTAAATTGCCGTGGCGGCAGAACGGCAGCAGATAGATACAGGCGGCAGAAGTTTGCGTTATCGAGTAACATAGATAGTGTGTAAGAATTAGTAAAATGCCGCATCTTCGAGTAACCTTAAAATTATAATTAAATAATTATATATTAAAGGGAGGAAATATTGAAAATTACGTCATAAAAATTGCATTTACACGTGAATATTAAAAATGAAAGAAAACTTTAAAATAGTAAATTCCTTAATATGCGTAAATTTAAACGCAGTAAATGGGGGAAATTACTTCATAATATTTAACCCCTTGGGAACGAGCGGCACGTATTCGTGCCGCATGAAGCACTCAGAATCCTTGTTTTTTCTCACCAGTAAAATTTAACTGTGAATTTTGCCTTATTTAATCAGCGCATTTTATCGATTCAACAAGACACAAATTTCTGTTTTTAAAAAACGGAGACAAAAGATTAAAAATTTCGTAAAAGGCTCCCGTCCCGAAGGGGTTAAAAATGGCCAAATAATAATATTGCCAAGCAGTTTAAAATTAAAAATATATTTACAGGAGACATTTATTTCATATTTCGAGATGATATTTTTAACTATTGTTGTCAATTCTAAGTCAGCGCAAATAATAATATTTCATTTCTAACAACAAAAGTATTTTCACGTAAACAGAGTGCTCAAAATAATTAAAGAATATTGTAAGTCTAATGTAAAATAACGATTTATTATTTCTTTAATAAATCGATGATTGTAACAAATGAAATATAAACGCGTTTGTATAAAACATCACATAGATATAATTAAAAATGCTGATTTTTTAAATTAGGTGAGATCTTAATAAAAGCTTATGGAAATTACAGTTTTCCTTTATCAACCGTCGTCGATTGCTTGGCGGTAACGTTTATTAATTTACTTCAGGCCCATCAGGAGAGAAAGTTGATGTTTAAATGGTTTAGAATATTGGTATTCACGAATCGACAAAATTTGGTAGATTAAGAAAGTCCATATTTATAAATATATAGTTTTTATTTTTCACAGAAAGGACTTTTAAGATTAATTGCTCATAAAACATCAATTTTAAACCTTTTTGAAACATTATTGTGTCATGTTCCTTGGCAAAAAAAAATAAAAGTACCGGTTTCCATATTTAAGGGTTTAAACAACTTTTTAAAATAATTACTCAGTCTATGCAGCGATTTGTCAAAATACTCGTCCAAATTCTCTTAAGTGAGCACCCCCCTCCGCCTTCGCTCACATATTTAAGGAAAAATCTCTGTGTCTTTATAAAAGTGGTATAAAGTACCATATCATCAAGTAATTTAACATGTGGTGAGTGTAGATGGAAGAAGATAACTTTATTGAGTAACTGAGAATATGTAGGAATTGGAAAAAAATGTACCATTAAGTAACTTAGATCGCTGTGTGTATAAATCGACAGAAGATCGCATTATTGAGTAACTGAGATAGTTGTGTAAAGTAATTGATAAAATACCGTGTCATCGAGTAACTTATATTGCTGCGTAACACACGGCAGAAGATTTCATCACCGTGTAACTAAAAGAGCTGTGTGCAGGAATTGGCAAAATATCGCATCTTCGAGTAACCTCAGCTTACTTGACAGAAAATTATTGCATCTGTGAAGGATTTGGGGTTTATAAAATTTACTATATATATAAAATGAAACTGGAAATTTCGTTCAGGCTGTTGATAACGTAAATTCTGCTAAATGGACTTTGATGGGAATTGCACTGTTAATAAGGTAATTTTTAGGGGAGTTTTTAGCATTTTGCATATTATTCTGCATCAAATCTTACAATAAATGATCAACAAAAGGAGTCGCTTCTTAACAGCCCAAATTTTACCTAAAGCATTAGAAAGTATAATAACGCAATGCCGTTTGTATCGTTTTCAGCAATACAGAAAGACAGATAACGTTCCATATTACTTTAAAACAGATGGTCAAATTCACTAAAATTTTTCATTTGTTTCAAAGTTAGTTAGGTGAAACCGACCAGCGAAACGGGCAAAGCCTATTAGTAATATATAAATGAAAAATAATCTCTTTTAGGTACAACGCGTTGTTATGCACATATCGCTGCATGAAATATAGAATTTAATTCGATCTCGTCTTTGGTCGATTTTCGAAGACAATACAGAAAAGGAAAAAGTGCTTCCAAATATTACAATCGTTTATAACTAAAGAAGTGATTCATTTATAGAAAAAGGAAAAAACTGATCGATTACAAATTAATGCCATAACTATGTCTGCAAGTAGCATGCTTTTATATTTAAAAATTAGTCAGAAAATGTGCCCGAAAATTTCAAGTTATTATTGGATTTTTTTTTTTTTTTTTTTTTTGAACCAATGTTTAGAACGTTATGTTTAATCTGTACATGACATGTAAAAAAATAGACGTAATTTAAAACACAAATATCTAAAATAAACTTTCTTCAAGGTTGCATAATGGAGCCCTTTCGTAAGTCTTTCTATCAAAATAAAAAAAACAGGAGTGGAAAACACCAGATGATGCAGATTAGTTTTGAGGATTAATTGGTTAAGTATAAAGGGCGGGAACGGGGACTAATACCCCCTTAATTTAAATAAATGGATTTTTCATGCAGAAATATACAATTTGCTTCAAATTGTAAATAGGTTCATTTTGATAAGGCGCTTCCCTAATGAGTTTTGGGGATACATTCCTGAAGTATAAATGGGGAACGAGGGCTAATACACCTTTAATTTAGATAAATTGTTTTTTCATGTAGAATTATCCGATTTGCTCCCAATTTGGTATGCCGGTTTATTCTTATGAGACGCTTCACTGATTATATTTGGAGATTCATTTGTTAAGTATAAAAGGGGGAAGTGGGGCAGCTAATCCCCCTTTAATTTAGCAAAATATGTTTTTCATGCAGAAATATCCGATTTGCTTTCAATTTGGTATGAAGGATTATTCAGATAAGGCACTTCCCTGACTAGTTTTGGAGGTTCATTGGTTAAGACGGTGGGCGCCCCTTAAAAAAGGGACCGTCTTCCGGTCCCAGGCTCTTGCAAGCCCATTTGTCCACGCAGAGAACCACCCGTGAAACAAGCCCCGCGGCGCGTCCCGAAGGTCGCCGCCAGACAAGCTCCAACAGAGCGGAACCCCACGCAACTCCGGCCAAGACCGACGTCGCTGCCCAGCGCACACGGCGACGGCTATTCCCAAATAGAGACGAACGGTCATCACGACAGTCCTCACCACCCAGCCAGAACAACCAAGTGGTCCCTAAACTTGGTTCCCGAGCCAGTAGACCCCGCAAGCCATCGCAGGAACCAGACGCCTATAAAGACGCTGGGCCCACGGACTGAACCGAGGCTTCCTGACCCGGAGTTACTTTACGGTAGGCCCCCAAGATCAGATACCATTTTCCGGCAGAGACAATTTTGTGGGCCATCCGATGGAAAGTTATGAAGGGCCCCTAGCTGAAAACCCGGCAGGACGGGGAAAATCCCTCCGGCCGTAAAGCGACCCAGCTCCGGGCTTTTCGCCCAGACCACCCGGCTAAACCGACGGAACCCCTCGCGGAACACGCCGGGAACCAGTTGGCCCAGACTAGGTGCCGTTAGCGACCCCAGGCGGGTACGGAAAGCTCCATCTAGACGGAATAGACTCCGCCTCGCTAGGGGGTTGGACGGAACGGAGTCCCGCCCGCCCCCACCGACTCGACTCGACCCTAAGGCAGAGAAGCCAGCGGAGGCGAGCAGGAGCCCGCCCGCCACTACCTTACCTCACGGCCGTCGAGGGTACCCAGGCCCGAAAGCCCCTGACCCCGTGCAGTGACCGACCGCTACCTTTGTTAATGCGTTCGAAAATTAGGTGGAGACACCTCTAGGTCCTCATCACCAGGCGAGGCAAACTCCAGTACCGCATGGACACGGAGGACCTGGATCGGACCAAGAGTTCCCCTGAGGCACGATAAGCCGCCGCGTTACCGGCGAGCCTCCGGCCCGGTTCCCCGCGGGAACAGCGTTCGATGGTGGACCTGCCGGCCGACCCCCTCCCTGGGGTCACGGCACGACATGGAGCAACCAGAGCCATACTGGCCTCCCCACTCGACCGCTCCTTGGTCAACGGGGGTACCGCCAAACCCTACCACCCTAAGGGTCGGCTCGCAACTGCTTCAGCTGAGGTCCTCGGAGGGATGGGTCACCCAAGTCAAAGAGTAACCTGGCCGCTGTCCGTAACCCTCGCCCTTCGGTTGCTCCGGGAGTCCCTGCATGGCGTTCCTGCGAGCCCCGTCGTCACTAGGGAGCACCGAGGACTTTCCGCTACAAAGCCCTCACTCATACCTCAGGCTCCCTCTTAGTCAATTTGTGGATGGGGTCCTATCGCCTTAGCTATGCTTTGGCCAGAGTCACCACCCGATCAATGACCGGCTCTGGGATCGGACTATGAAGCGTCGATAGCCGGCTTGGCCAGAGAACCTAGCTGCCGGGGTGCGGGAATACACGGGCCCGAGGGCCCCACGCACCAGGCACGACGTCCGTTAACCGTGGCCACCGGACTCAACACCTGTCGGAGATGAGCCTCTCGAGGAGGTGGCGAATCGTCCCCATCCGCCCCCCTCGCATTCGTACACAACGAACTCGGCCGAGCTTCCCGTCACCTCCCCCACTCAAGGGGTCGGGTCGGAACCACCCGGAGGGGCGGCCACAGGTTCATTGGTTAAGTATAAAGGGGGGGGGGAGGCGACTAATCTCCTCTTAATTTAGTTAAGTGAGTATTTCATGCAGAATTATTCTTTGAAATAAGAGTGTAATATACAATTAGTGTGAATAGGGTGTGAGCTCAATGCCATCAGTTTAACTGGTCACTTTACTTTCTATTTATTTATTTTTTGTATCATGTATTTATCCTAAAGAAATTATTTTTAAATGCATCAGTTTTTAAAGGTTTTGCAAGAAGTTTTAAACCTATTAAATTACCTTCTACTCTGACGCAGTAATGAAACTTTAAAACTTCCCTACATTAATCAGGTTTCGGACTGAGCGCTGCATTTTTAACTAGTTTATAAACTGTTTTTAACATTAGAAAACGTTTACAATTTTTTATAAGAAAAAAGAGTTTTTTTAATCTTCACTGTTATTTTAGGGGTATTTCCAGTGACCCCTTTCATTAGAAGTTACAATCAGACCCTTATGACTTTATATGAATCACAAAAACAATGGAGACCATAATGCGTCCAATTACGTTTGCTTAAATAGGTCAACTGGTTATGAAACTGCAACAAAGACATACTTCAAAAATTAAAAAGGAGAAATAAATGAAAATAAAAAATAAAAAGTGTAATATTTAAAAAAATACTCTTTTACAATTTAATGGTTTAATATAAATTAAATTATCAAATGTTCCGGTTCCTTTATCTTAAAAAGGAAAACAAAGTAATTAATATATATATATATGTATATTTAATAAATGCACTCTTTCGCTCTTTTTATGAAGCGTAAAAAAGCGTTATTTTTTAATAATCAGGCTCAGGCGTGATTTTTAAGAAAAAAATTTAAAACTTATAAAAGGGTATTTGTTTTAGGAACCAATTTTACTTTTATTTATTTAATATGCATCTACAGAAAATATAAGTTATATAAGTAAGAAAGACTATTTTTAAAACAGGTGAAACAGGTAAATTTTCGTCTTATTTCGAATAATTTGAGGAAAATTACAGGAAAATGAGACAGATAAACTTTTTTTTATCTGTAGTGATACCATTGTTAAAACGAAATCTGTTACTGAAAAAAATTATGTAAAATGTGTCATCATACTAACGCTTTAACTACCGAGAATATTCGAAACTAATTGTTACTATGTATTGAACTTAGAATTATATTGAATGAAATTGATATAACATTTGTTGTTCGTTTACATTGATACCCAAAAAATCTGTTACACTAAGATCTATAGAGATAATTAAGTTACAGCGTATTTTAGTTATGTTAGATTTCTTCAGATACAATGAAATCGATATGCATTATCGAGCAGGATTCGATCAAGTTAAAAAGAGGTGCAGGCCTGGTATAAATTCGCCTCCTTCTCGTCTTCCTGTACTGTAGCAGAAAATTTTATATTTTATATGCTTTAGAATACAGATACGTATAAATATTTAAATGCATATATATATATATACATACATATTTTAATCTTATCTTACTGTAAAAGCACAAAATATCAATCATGTTTACTATTAGATCAAAATAGATTTAAAATATGAGCTTTATTAACGTTGCATACTACATTTCAGAGCCCCAAAAGTCAGAGACCATAGTGTAACGGTTCAGTTGGGCAGTGCTTTAATCATATCCAGTTACTGAGGTGTATTACAACATGTTTTTTGTAAAATGTAGAGTGAGTAGTATTTATAAATTTTTTACAAGAATACACCAAAAGATGTCAACAGTAACTCATTTAGAGCACTATACGGTAATTCGGTTTCATTACTGTCTATGAGCGATACTTACATAACTAAAAGTGCATTTTTGCTATTGCATGCGTTTCTAATGTTAGCTAAACTTATGTTTATTGCGAAGTGTTTATAAATTCTGCTGATAATATATATGTCTTTAGAAAAGAGTTCTTAAGAATTATCGTTATAAGCCTGACTATAGCACGGACTGCAGAGCCACCTCACAGGGGCGCCATTTCAGAACTTTCTTGGGAGGAAAGGCAAAGATTTTGTGAGCTAAGTTATATAGCTAAGGCTAGGATCCGGGCGTCTGCCCCTCCCCCCCCCACACACACACACCACCACCGAACGAGAATCGTAAACATGCTTACAAAAATAGTAAAAACTTTGAATACCAAAACTTAAGAACTAATTAAATATTTCGTTTTAAACAGGTTTCCGTCTTAACAGGTAAAATTTCAATATATTGCATATGAAAAATTTTCTTTTTAGACAGGATTCTATTATAGGTTACATTTTTACAGATATACCCAAAGACTGTTAAACCATCCCCTCTATAGTATAGCTCTGAAAAGAGATGTATTACAGTAAAAACTTATGAAAACGAAGCCTGTCTATGACAGAATTCAGAATTCCTTCTCAAAGGGGTAAAACGGACATGTGAATATTCTGCGAATTTTTTCAGTGTTCGTGAAAGTCCACGATTTTTTTTCTTTCGAATATCGAAAATCAATTCATCAATGGGTCACAGAAAAAAAATTGCGAATTTTGCAAAATTTTGAAAAAAAATCCCCAAATCGTTGCGGAAAAAAATCGCTAATTTCTCCAAACGACCGTGGAAAATGCTGCTAATTTCATCAGCGATCGTGAAAAGAAATGCAGATTTCGTCAAATGAATGTACAAACTAAAATCTCGAATTTTGTGAAAGGATTGCGAAAAAAATCGCGAATTTCATCAAAAGATTGTACAAAAAATCTCAAACAATAGAGGGGAATTTCGTCAAACGATCGTGAAATAAGATACATAATTTCGTCTAACTATCGCGCCAAAAATTACAAATATTATTAGTCGCTGGTAGAAAAAAAAATCACGAATTTCAACAAATAATCATGAAAAAGAACCGCGAATTTTGTCAAAAGATCTCAGAAACAAATATGGAATTTCGTATTGTGAATTTCGACAAATGGTCGTGAGAAAAAAAAAACAATTTCGATAACGGTTGCCGAAAAAAAATCGCAAATTCAGTGAAACGATCGCGGAAAAAATCGCAAATTTCGTCAGATGATCGCGAAAAAGGAATCATGAAATTCAATCAGTCATGAGATAATCAGCAGACGAACGTCATGAATAGGTCATGAAATTTGCAACTTTTGTGATCTACAGCGATAAGAAAATTTTCTTTAGTGATTTTCTGCAAGTAAAAGTAAGGTAAAGCGTTAATTGTTTCGGATTGAGTTTTCACTATTATGAGGTGGGTTCGTATTAATACTATTTTTCAAAGAAATCCTGAACATTTTTCAGATGAAAAAGCTACATATTTGAACATTAATGAATACTATATTATATCTTCATTTTCCTACATAAAATGTAAAGTTTATATTAAATATATAAATGTAAGCTTCTTTTGCAATAATTGTATTAAAATAAGAATTACATTTTCTTTCATTTCGGATCGGGTTGCCTTTCAATGGAAATCATTTTAGCGGTTTTCGTTTTTACATGAAATTACAGTCCTGCGTCAGGATATGTTGACGTATTTTCTTCGTTGCGAGTGAGGTACATTTTAAGTTTTTCTGATTGTGCTTTATCTCGGTCGGAGTCAGGATGACCTGGTTTTTCATAAGGAAGTCCTGAATATTTTTTAAATGAAAAACTATATATTTGACTAATAATGCTCACCCTTAGTAATAACCCATGTGTTCATTTCTGTACATAGGGGATAAAATTATAGACTACTTTATTATAAACGTGTTTTTTACTTTGGTATTTGGTGGAAGTCTGTCGGTTTTTAGGCTGAAGAAATTGTATTTGTCGGGTGCGCGCAGACTCCATTCCTAGGCGTTGAAGAATTTTGAGAGTGTTCCATACATAATATGGTTTAATAAAGCAAATAATTAAATAATTTGATAACATTGCAGTAATTGCAGTAAATATAATGCGACACTATTATAATAAAAAAAGTAATAAAGCCGGATAATTAAAAACGTGAATTGTACTCGCCCCTTTAATTCCCCCCCCCCCCCACACAAAAAAACTACCAGAAAAAACTGTACCCCTGAATTTCTAGAATGAGGGGACTAGATGATCAAGTTGTACACAGTTGAGAAGCAATTGATAAAAGAAAATGTCTCTCATATATTTTTTAAATTAGCCAAAGTACGATATAGGTCTCACCTTAAGAAAGTTCGAATAGGAAGTATTTTTTATAATTATTAATTTCTATGCATAAAGCATTTATTTAATGCATATGTTTTTATTGCAATCAAATCTGATAAATTACTTTAGCGTTTGAGAAATTTTTAAACTTTTGTTTGAGTTTGACAATTAATAGCTGATAAATTTTCTGAAAAATCAAATTCCTTGGGGGGGGGGGGTATTGCCCCCTTCAAATGGAGCCCCTGCCACCTCATTTGAGCGGGTTCTCGATGGCAGTAATTAGGATGCCAAATTGAGTAAAATTGGCCAAAAATTACCAATGTTCCTTTTCGTCAAAAAGAATTTCAAATATTAAGGACGAGCGTTTCCTCTTCTTTCCTTCTCTACTTCCTGTAGCTCATGCCCTCCCCCTCTCGCCATCCAAAAAAAGAATGAGTTACATCATCAAAAAACTAATGATTAAAGTTGTATTATGAAAACATAGTAGTACATTGTTTTCAAGTGAAATTATTGGCCGTTTTCCTTTTAACGCGGCAAGTTAAAACAATTTATGATTACCAATGCGGGAGGGGGGGGGGAAGGGAGTTCTTTTAGATATTTCATGACATACATAGATAAACAAAGGTGAAGGTCGCAAACTTTTACCCCATAAACCAATCCATCAATTTTTTTATTAGTTTCCTATTTTTCTACTAGATTTTTTTTTAATTGTGACTATCTCTGTTGTGTTATCAAATTAACAGATGAGAGTACTGCATGGTATAAAATTTATGTATATATACAAAAGGCATGAATATTAGTAGTAGTCACTTAAGCATACTATTTATGAACAAATTCTATGGATAGACAGAAGATCGGCCTTCAAAATAATATTTGCCCCACTGCTCTACATAGTCTAAGTCGGACCAAGGAATTATTACAATATACAAGTTGTATTAGCTCTAAAATCATTGGGAATTGTTTACTTTGGTGACAGACATACTAAAATAACTTTTCATTTGTATCATAATCTTATTATAGCTTAGTATCATCATGTGTTACAACCTTGAATTGTCACAATATCGTCAAAAAAAAAAATCTAGAACACAATTTGGGCATTTCAATTAAAAAATGATGGCCATTTGAAAAATTGAATAAATTTACAGTTAAGGGAACTAGATTTTCAATCCATCAACTCATTATTAGACTATGTTAAAATCATTTGATTTCAATAAAAGTTGTTTATTTTGCTAGACGAGACATTTAAAAATTTTTATGGCTTTCGTTGAATGATTTGGGTTAGGACATTGTATGAAATAGGGAAAATATTATAGCCAGTTGGCATTTTTTATTCTGTAATCTAAATAATTGCTTAAAAAATTTGCTATATCTATCTCATATGCATTTAATTACATTCCGTAAGGAAATAAAAAATTTCGTTGCAAATTAGCTTTCTTAACAAAATAAGGAATTTGGAGGAAATAACACCAATTTGTTTAAATTTTATTAAATCAGATGCATTATATCTTTAAAAGAATAAAAAAGAAGAAGAAATAACCTATTGTTTCGGCTGGCGCTGAGAGGGGATGCTTAAAATGAATTTAATTGGAATATTGACAATTTACGCTATTAAAATTAGGCCGGAAATTTATTTTTAATATTTTGCATTCACTGAATATTTTAAGTTATTTCAGATCTTTATTTCTTAAGAAATTCACGCTCGAAAGCTACGTTTAATAAAATCGCGAATTTCATATTTGATTTTTTCATTATATTTAAAAAACTATATAGACAGATATTCTTCTATCAAAAAACTAGCTAAATGAAGAGGAGAAACTAGCATAGCAAACCGGAATTACCGAAGAAGCTAAACACACAAGAGTTGCCATTCCTGGATTATTGCCGCTTTAGTGAGTAACCGCTAAATAGAGAGGAAAATATTATATAGCAAGCCTGTATTACCAAAGAAACCAAACACACAAGGGTTGCCATTATTGGACTATTACCGTTTTACCGAGTAATTGTTAGGAAACTCCCTGGGTTTGAGGCTGCATTTTTACACACCGCCAGATCGCGTTATACAGATTTTAGATTTTACATAACACACGGTGTGTATGAATGACTGTGGAATAACGCTTTTCTGAGTAACTTCGAAAAAAGTGGTGCAACGTATAGAAAAATGCTTCAGGAACGTCGTGGTATGCTTAAACAAATCGAGTAACCGGCAAAAGTTACTCGAATTGAAATTGGTTACTCCGTACGTTGGTGTTTAAACCACTTTAGGTACTCAAAAGGGAGGGTAGGAGAGTGCACACACACACACACACACACACACACAAAGCGAAACTTTTTTTTATTAGTATAGATTGTCCTCAAATTGGGCGAGCTTTTTTGACATTTCCCCTTAATAATTCATTTGATAATTATTTCTTCTTTTTCATACTGATACACATTTATTAAGGGAGAAAAACAAAATTAGCATACGGGAGAAATTTGAAAGGGATTGATTGAAAAAATAATTCGTGTGCGACATCTTAATCATCGGTTAGATTTTAGAGCTGTTTAAATCTAGTAACATTAATAGTTCATTTTTTTTTCAACTGGCGGTAAACTGTTATAGTCCACTAGTTTCCAGGAAAATTCCAGATAACTCGTTTTTCCTACTCTTTTCGTTCTTTACTATCAAAGCTTTGAAACAACCTCAAATGTAGTGTGAAAAAAGTAATTAATTGGGGAGTTCAGAACCCCAGAGAAACATTCTGAAAGTCAACCGCCATTCTTAGCGAAAAACACTTTTGATACGATCCAACTCATTCTGGTTTAAGATGAATCCAGATAATTTAGCAATACAAAAATTTAAATTAAACACTGATTTTAATGTTTATTTTAATTCGAATGTTTTTAATTTTTCCCATTTTCAAATTGGGATCGCCCTTAAAGACCTAAATAAAAATATTCAGTATTTTTATGAAATGTTTTTACTTTCAAAATATTAAATACAAAATTTTATGTAATTTATAGTATTTTGATGGAAGAATGAAGAAAAAAATGTCAAGTTTTCTGCTTCGATTTATCTAAAATATATTTCCTTTTTTACCATATTCTTCAATTGTACTTAAGGCTGGTTTCAAATCCAAAGGGTCAACTTTATGACACAAGTTTTCATTTATTTTTGTTCGGAAAAGCATGGAATAGGTAAGCAAAGGTGTTGTTATTCAGAAACTATGTAATCGAAATACGCTTTCCATTCTTTGGTAAACGTAAATGATCTTTCAGAAAATACCATCGATTGGAGTTTTGAACCGAATTTCCGGACGTAAGGAGAAAACCATCCAGAAAACCATAAAAAAAATCATCAATTATGTATTATTTTATCCTAAAGAAAACAAGTGGGTAAGTGTGATATGTAGAGGATTTCGCTTAATATCTCTTTCAAAACACTTTATCCTTAAATTAACAAATCAAATTGTTAATAGAAAATTAATAATTCCTTGCATAAATGGCAGCACTATTATATTTAGGAATGCGTCCCCCTGAAAATTATCCACTCCCATATTTCAGTTTTTTATATATTATACAAAGTTTAAAACAAAACGGATATTTCTATCAAGAATTATCGCGTTACGTATATACATACGTACATACAGAACATGCAGGCACATTAGCTATCAAGCTTTGATAGTCTGGGAGCTAACAAATAAACGGTAATAAAAGCTAAATGATAATGCATGTAATTAATAAATAGACGTAACCAAATGCGTAAAGTTTTTATTTAAATCGGATTAGCCATTTTTTTCACGGAGCCCTTGTTTACTCCCCCCCCCCTACACACACACACAAATTCAGCTCACCTTAAATTCATAAAATTTTTATTATGTGTTATGAACTATGTCAAAGTTTAAAATCGATCGGTTCTTTAGTTTTCCTAATTTTAACAAATTCCCGTCAATTGTCTGTACGAAAAAGCATCCCTTTTATGTTTAAAAATCGATTTTTTCATAAACCGGAAAGTTGTGGTCCGATTTTTTTTTAAATTTAGATTTTACGAATCAGCGTACGAAATAACATCCGGATGCGAAGGAACCAAATTTGTAAATTCAATAGTTAAAAAAATCTGTACTGCGATTATGTACAAACATTCTAAGTGTTAAAATAAATAGGGT
This sequence comes from Maratus speciosus, assembly GCA_963932465.1. NCBI lineage: Eukaryota > Metazoa > Arthropoda > Arachnida > Araneae > Salticidae > Maratus > Maratus speciosus. The sequence goes on along the minus strand of CAWVRF010000119.1, from coordinate 799,462 downwards.
TCTTACTGATTAATACTAAAAAATAAATAGAACTATATTCCAACTATAATATAACCTAAATAAGTAAACAGCAAAAATTAATATTTTATGAAGAATTAAATAATAATGAATATGTAACATGGTTCATATACTCGAGAACAAATACTATTCCAGCACACTTTTACATACGTGCATAAAAATGGCATATAGAATAAACACATAAGGAAAATAGTGCCCACATTGATTATCTATTTCACAGAAATAATCTTATCAGATCTTTCATATATAATAAGAGATATATTAAGAGAACATAGTGTTATTTTTTTCTTTAACTGAAAGAAAAAAAATATATTTAATTTAATGATAAGAATTTATCATTACAAGAGTAGGAGTCGGGAATAAACTAAGTTAAAATTTAGGAATTCTGTACATCCATCAGGCGTCCTTTTGACGAAATTTGAGTTTTCACCGCGATCCTTTTGCGCGATCGTTTGACTAAATTTGTGTCCTTTCCTCGATCTTTTGACGGAATTCGTGTTTTGTCCGCGATCCTGTGACAGAAATTTGCGTTTTTGCGGCACCCCTGGGACGAAATTCACGTTTTTCCCGAGATCGTTTGACGAAATTTGCGCTTTTACAGCGATCCTTTGGCAAAAATTTGCGTTTTTCGCGATCGTATGACGAAATTCGCTTTTTTCCTCAATCCTTTTAGAGAAATTTGTGTTTTTTCCGCGATTGTTTGACTAAATTTGCTTTTCTTTTCCGCGATCGTTTGACTAAATTCGTGTTTTTTCCTCGATCATTTGACGAAATTCAAGCCTTTTCTGCGATTTTGTGACAGAAATTTGCTTTTTTCCCCGCGCCCATGAAACGAAATTCATGTTTTTTCTGGAGTTTTTGGATAAAATTCAAGTTTAAACAGCGATCTTTTGGCAGATATTTACGGTTTTGGGGATCTTTTAACGGAATTCCGCGTTTTTTTTCCGCAATCCTTTGACATAAATTTGCGTTTTTTCACGATCATTTGACATAAATTTGCATTTTTTTTTTTTGCGATCCTTTGACTAAATTTGCGTTTTTCCGCGATGCTATGACAGAAATTTGTATTTTTTCCACAACCCTAGGACGGAATTCATGTTTATGTCCTGGATCTTTTGACGAAATTTGCGTTTTTGCAGCGACCCTTTGGCTATAAATTACCGATTTTTTTGCGACCATTTGTCGAATTCACGATATTTTTTGTCAGAATTTTCGTACTTATTATTATTATTTTTTTAAAGGAAATACTTTTTTTTTCAAGTTGGCAAATTTATCTGGAAGGTCCAAAATAAATCTGCGACAATCGTCACGCACTTTCTGCTACCGGGTAAAAATGTAACTCTTTTTCTTTCCGTGCCACTTGGCCTGCCGTGCAAAAAATGCAATTCTGGTTTTAATTACCAAAAAATTAATTATCTTCGCTTCTGATTGTCGAAATTAAAAAACAAAGACATATTCTGAAAGAGAATGAAATTTTACGTCAGATGGCGTAAAAATCATAGCTCGAAAATCGATATTTAAATTTGGTCTTATATAAAAATTCTGAATTCTGAGTCTGTTTCTGACCGCAAGACCGCAACTGTTTTATATTCTCTGGTTATCGCCGAAAATTCCATTCATCAGGCATCTGTCGTCTTCACAAATGAAGGAAAATAAAAGATTTTTTTCTCGATTTTTAACGCATTTCAAAGTTTTTGTGGTACGATCGAGATAATTTTTAGAATTTCTGAAAGCTGATTTTTTTCCCCCGTCTTGTGGGACTAATTTCGAATTTCTGGGATGAGTAGAAAATAAATAAAAGCGCCTTAAAGCAATCGCTAGTCCTTATCTGCTGTTAAAATGACACCTGGTTTTAATCGATGGAAGAGATAGTTTTTATAATTCGATAAAAAATTTATGCTTTTGTTGAATCATGAATGCCTTTCAGATCTTGTAATTGGGTTTTTTTAATTAACAACGTCCATTAATTACTACTTTTTCAAATTTTTACTATTTGTCGTTTGATGTGAGGTGTTCAGCTATAAGTATGCAAAATTTCAAGTCTCCAACATATATAGGTACGGGCATTGTGACAGACGGACAGACAGACGAGTGAGACGAATGGGGTTTCGTCAGATGAAGGAAACCCTAATGACAATAGTCAGAATCAAAAGATAGTAATCAAGAAATCTGTCCCACATGTGCATTTAAATAGTTCTATGAAAATAAAAAAGGAAAAATGGTTCCGCTTTTCTGAAAAATAGAGCAGAGGAAATATTCTTACTTGAGCTTTGACTACTGCATCAGAAATTATTTCTATGAACGTGAAGACGTTAATTCTGGTTATTTTGAATTATTCAATTCTTATGCCAGTTCGTGCGCAAAATAGCATATAAATGGTTAAATAAAAAAAAAAATTAAATACAAAGCTGGGCTTTAACTACATGCGATACAAAAACTGTAGGGGCAAAAGGTATTTGCCCTGTTCCTGAGGGGGTATGTGATCCCCACTTGCCCTCACCAGATTATGCCCAAGGGTACAACCGGACATGTGCAAGACTCTAGTCCCTGATGTACGCGAGAGAACGGAATGTGTGTGCATCTGTATATCCAGACGCCATGAGAATTTCCTCAGCTCTCCAGTACTGGACTGACGCTACGAGTTGAGAGCCCTGAGGGCCAGGAAGTTCTTGTTTTGTGCTTATATTATCTTACGAAAAAGGACAATGGTCAGAGTCAAGACACAGTACTCGTGATATCTATTCCCATCTCTTCCCACACGTGTACCCCCCCCCCCCCCCAAAAAAAAAAAACATCCCTGGAAATGAAGAGGAAAATAAGTTTTGTACTTTGTACAAAAAGGAAAAAAAAGGGAGACGAAAAAAATTCTCTTGAACTGTTATTATAGCAGAAGGTTTTGTCAAGACATAAGAAAAATTACTTATGTCAACGTGAAAACATTAATTCTGGCTGTTTTGATTTTGCTGTATCCAATTCTAGTTCAAACCCAAGATAGTAATATAAATTATTAAACTAAAGGGGTAAAAAAAAGCTAAAAAGGAAATACAGAAATTTGAAAACAAGACAAAAAACTGGAGGGGCAAAATACATGTCTTGCCCCTGCTCTTAAAAAACTGCGGGGGCATATGCCCCCCCTTGCCCCCGCCAGATTACGCCCATGCTTTGGAGGGATTAAGTGTGGATGCAAAAAATTTCAGATAGGACTATTGAGGCTCCTGGAGATATTTTTGAGGTTGTTAGGAGGATTGTGACTAGAGCGGGCAGACATAACTGGCTATTGGACATGGATAAGGAAAGTTTTGATTATCTTTTGGCACGTCGTAGGATTTGTATAGACATGGAGAGGTACCGCATGGTTGAGTATATACCAATCGTGCGATGCTATAAATGTCAAGCTTTTGGTCATGTTGCAAATAGATGTGCTGGGGATCTAAAATGTGTAAAATGTGCAGGAAAGCACAACATAAAGGATTGCACCGTGGACACAGTTACTTGCAGTAATTGCTTCTTTCAGGATGATGAAATTGATCATTCCCATCGTGCCGATAGCCCGAACTGTCCGTCTTTTAAAGCTTACAGGGATGGACTTTTACCCAAACGATTGTGATAGTTGTCTCGGGCTCTTCGGCTGATGATTACGGATTAAATTTTGTCCAGATAAATCTTCATCACTGTGCGGACGCCACTGATGCTCTTATTAAATACGTATTTTCTTTTAACACACATTTTGTACTTTGTCAAGATCGATATTTGCTTAACGGTTGTTTTGTTGGTCTTCCTCCTGACTGGGTTTACTTTATTTCTTTTGGTGGTACTGCAGCTATTATTTCAACTTTGTCAGGACATGCATGTGTGAAAAGTTTTGAGTCGAGAAATAGTATTTTTGTAAACTTGCAAACAGCAAAAGGTTTCATTATTATTGGTTCAGTGTACTCACCACCTTCTGGAAATTTTCAAGATGACATGGACCCATAGACTGACTTTTATCCAGATTTTTCCCGGCATGTGATTGGAGGAGACTTCAACGTCCCGCTTAAGATGATGGGATATACTTGCGACAGTGATAGGGCTGAGCCTCTTTTGGAGTTACTAATGTCTCACAGCCTATTTATTCTAAATGACCCAGAGGCACCTCATAGTTACGTTCAAGACGACCGAAAGGGCCGTCCAGATCTTACGCTGGGCGGTAACGAAATTGTACAGGTTTTGGATGGTTGGTCTGTAGATGATAGTGTCTTTTCATACAGTGATCATCGCTACATCAGGTTTCACCTTGTTCTTGATCCCTCATTTAAGACTTATACAAGATATAAAACAAAAAACAAGAGTTTATATAGTTTCAACAAAAGACTCTTGGAGTATCTTCCTCAGTTGATGAACACTTTACGTAGAGTTTTTAGTCCTGATGCACTAGAAGATTGGACGGCTAATTTTTATGACCTTTTGCATGAGATTATGAATGCTTGTTTTAAAAGAGGTTCATTATCATATAAACCTACGGCAAAATTGTATACAGAAATTCTTAGGGTTGAAAGAAACAAAGTTAACGCCTTGTATAAGCGTTATAGGAAGAATTTGAATAGAGAAGATTACAAGGATAAATATCTTACTGCTAGAAGACAATACAAAAGTAATTCACGTCGTGCAAAACGACAGGGTTGGCTGTCATTCTGTGAACGCACTGATAATGCCTATGGGTCTCTATACAGACATGTCTCAGGTAAAACCCTGAAACATAACGACATGATCTTTACTACATTAGAAGAATCTTCTGTGTTTGACACATATGATAGCGTAGCACATAGCCTTATGTCTGGTCATTTTGACGTGGATTATCGACCTTCTGTCCCTTATGAGTACATTAACTCATTCAATTATTCCTCATCACCTGATTTTATTCCATTTAAAGAAAAAGAACTCTTTCATGTACTGCGCCTTCAGGACATAAATAAAACTCCAGGATCGGACGATATTGATGGAATAATTATTAAAAATTTGTGTAACAGATTTACAACTCTTAAGTTTACGCTATTTAATACTTGTCTTTTACTTGGTCACTTCCCAAAATGTTGGAAACGAGGAATGATCATCTTTTTTCAAAAACGTAATAGGACAGCTGAAAAAATTAATTCGTATCGACCTATTACTCTTCTCCCTATGATGGGTAAGTTATATGAAAGACTTTTAAAACTTCGAGTTATTACGATGCTGGAGTCTTCTAATTATCTTGATCATGGACAACATGGCTTTAGTGAGGGACGGAGCACCTGGACAGCACTTTCTGCGTTAAAGAATATCATTGGAGAAACACTATCAGTATATAAATACTGTGCAATGATTTCTTTTGATATCAGTGGTGCCTTCGACGTTTTGAATTGGCGTATTGTAGCCGATATCATAAATATCTTACCTATTTTTGATTACATGAAGTCTACACTTAAAAATTACATGAGTCATAGGCTTATTTGTTTTAAATATACGCATGGATTAACATGATTTCATGTGTTCCGTGGCTGCCCGCAAGGGTCATCTCTTGGGCCGTTTATCTGGACACTAGTTGCTGACAGGATTTTAAAGAGTTGCAAGCAGAGAGGATTACTGATTATTTCTTATGCTGATGATAGCGTTATTATAGAGGGCGCAGATACGCGCTCTGCGCTAGAACATAAAATGAATACTAGTGTTCATCACTTTTCGGATATCTGTTCTATACATCATTTGCAAATTAGTGCAGAGAAGTCAGCCGCAATGCTGTTTGGGAGCCACACTCTTAGTAAAAGAAGACCAATTTTTAAACATAATGACAAAAGTATCAGTGTAAAGGACAATATTCTTTATTTGGGATTTCTACTTGACAGCAATTTTCGCTGGATGGATCACCTAGATATGATTAGAACTAGGCTTAACGATTTCACGTGTAAAATGCGCCAAACCAGAATCCGTGATAGAGGTCTTCCTTCTATTTAGCTTAAAATATGGTACAATACCGTCTTGAAGAAACGTATTTCATATGGGCATGAGATCTGGATGCCTGACTTAAATCAACATGGAATAACAAGATTACTCTCATGTCAACGTCTATGTCTGCTATCTGTCTTAAAGGCATATCGTACGATTTCTAATGACGCACTGTGTGTTTTGGTGGGTGCTCCACCACTTGACATAGAACTGAATTAGTCTTCTAAGCGTTATAATATCATTTATGGAAATGGTACAGTCTTGATTGACAATATGTGTTTTAAAGGTGAAGATTTTATGAATAAACTGAGGACATATAATTATCCTTACTTCTTTGAAAACTTAAATATAAAATTTGTTAAGCCAGTGGTTGATACAGTACCAGTGGTGAATCATCCGATATTGTATACTGATGGTTCTCGAATGATGAACAGTGTAGGAGCTGCATTTACGGTTTGGTATAGGGATTCTTTTATGCTAGACATGAGATTAAAATTACATGACTATAACTCTGTTTTTCAAGCAGAATTGGCTGCGATAGACGAGGCTATCAGTTGGTGCATCGACTCCCCGCATGATTCATTTCATCTTTATACTGACAGCTTGTCATCAATTTACGCTCTTCAGCGCTTATTTCCATCTAACGGTCAGCTTTTTAATATCTTCAACTCTTTGCGCCTGTTACATAATAAAGTCATATATATTGGCTGGATAAAATCGCATGTTGGAATATCAGGGAATGAAAGGGCGGACATGCTGGCAAAATCAGTTATTATAAATGATCTGTATGATAAAGTTCTACGCATTCCTGCACCAACTTCTACTTTAAAAAGTCATTTTAAAACACTTCTACATGATCAATGGCAGGTTTCTTGGGAAAATTCGGAGAAGGGAAGAGATACTTATGCGATATTAAACAAGGTTAAAGATTTATTTCTATGTGATTCCCAGGTGATAGGTTATTTTCTTTCTTCACATGGAGCATTTCCACAGTATCTGTTTAAAATAGGAAAACGCCCAAATAACAGGTGTAACTGTGATGATGTAGGAAGTATACAACATTATTTGTTTGGACATTGTCCGTTAATGCCTTGTACATTTAAATTCAACAGGAATTGTACACTGAGATGGAACATTCGAAACGTTCTCATCACCCGTTCAAACTATAGAAAACTGTGTGCTATGTACAACGCACTTAATAGGGAATACTCATTTATTAGTTATAAATTTTGATAATTTTTACACTTGTAACTATTTACTTCTATCATACTGATAATACTCATCAGTGGTTCGCTACGGACATTACGTGGTATTCTGACACTACATCAAAGGCACAACATCGTGCCTTTTATAGTAACTGTCCTTTGTCTGACATTTTTACTGGCGGCGATTTTCTCTTGAGGTCTGAACATTATGGTGATCTTTCTTCAAGTTAGTTTTTCTTATATAAAACTTTTATGAACATTTTTCTTTCGAACACTGAACTCATTTGAACATTAGTGAACAGTGAACTTTTATGAACATTTACACTTCATAATCTTGAACAAGGATTTATAGTCTTAACTTTTGTTATACATTTAAGTCACTTCACTTTTTGTTTTTATTTTTATTATTATGATGAAAGCAACATCAATTGTTTTGTAAATTTACGATTTACTATGTAAGTTCGTCAGAATATGTGCCTTTTTCCTTGTTATTTTGGGTGCTTTCCGATGTCCGGCATCGGTGATTGTTGTGGGGATTTTCCACCGGAGCGTTACATCCAATGCCATTCTTTGGTTGGTGCTCCGGTCGGGTGATCAAGTAAGTGAACAAAAGCATTTTTGTATTTCGAAATTTGTTACCCAGCCACAGGTGTGATAAGTCGCCGAATATTATTCTTTCCCCATTATTTTGTTTATATTATAATAGTCCAAGTCATGTAACTGCCATAAACAACGAGCTGATTCCTTCGCTTTTCATAAGAAAGGTTTCCATTTTGATTAAAGAATCAAAATTATTTTTTCGAATAAAACTACATAAAAGTTGCTATGATCACAAAGAATTCCTGGTACTTTTATGTTAGCCGGGTGAAAATCTCGCCAATAGCTTTTTTTTTTTAACTCGACAGTTAGCACATTTTTTTATTTTTCGAGTGGTAAATTAAAACGGTGCTACTTGGTTATCCCATCGACCAAAAATCTGTCGCCAAACTATAAGATTAAATGCCAATAATGGTTGAACGTAAATGTCACATTCACTTGACTTTAAGGAAGTTACACATGTTCACGCCATCAAGTGATTTTTATTTCGATGTTTTATTTGTATTTTTATTAATGTTATACTAATTTATTTGTTCTTTTGTTATTTAAAATAAAAAAATATGTCAATTTGTATAATTTGGTGAAATTGGTCGACGCGAGAAGTAATAACATTAAAACGTTGCTTTGAAGTGGAAATTAAATCTCATGATTTGTTGCATTGATTTGGCGTGATTTTTTTTTTTTTTCGACAATTTGGCGAAAACCTCGTTTTCAAATACCTGTTACATATGTATTTTTAAATTATTTTCTGTTATTTTTAAAATGAAATAACAATAAATAAAAAAAAAATGATTAATAACTGTAAAACAAAACAATGTATAACATTTTTTGTAAATAAAAAGAAAATAAATTCAAATAAACATTTATTAATAAATAAGCAACAATAGCCGGGTTACCATGTCAGGCAAAATAACGCCATTTTGGCGCCAATTAGGTACCCCGTTGGATATATGACATCTGTGTCTAATTCTTTTCTTTTCGTTTCGTTTAAAAAAATTGAAGTAAAAGCCATTTATTTTAAAGGTTTCAATTTTAAATGAAAGTTTTATATTAAATAAAATGATAATGAAATTCAAATTGAATTCTGAATAAAAGTAACATGATGCATTTCATAGCATACATTTAAGGGAAGCCAAACTCGTCACCTCCTCTCCAAATTAGTTTAAAATAACCTTTTCTAAAATATGAAAAAAAATATCTGTTATGATTAAAATTTGAGTTGCCATCATTAGAAAAAAGTATTTAAAATTAGAAAAAAATTAATATTTCGGAAACTAATTCGACTTTTAAAATTCTAGTACCAGTTTTGAGATCTGTGGATCAATACGGATTTTTGGTGTTAATCTCATCGCAAAGTATTCCATATTTTAGGAGAAATCGCCGTGAAACGTAATCAGTTGTTTAATCAGTCGTTTCATAGAATCGTTACATAAATTCGTTTCAATTCGAGTCATTAGGATTTTATATATAGGGTAGATGCCATATATTTCAGAGAAGATTTTTTTTCCCGAAACCCCATAGGGGACCGTCAATAAATTGAAAAAGAACGAATATCTTTTGGATAACCCTGTAAAAACTAAAGTAGCAAAAGCGTTCAAACTCGAGATTATTAATAAATGGCTTATTGTAATATACTGTGTTCATTTTTATGAAGATAGCATGTATACTCGTAGGGAAATTAAGGTTCTTATAAAAACAGTCCAAAATTTCGCCAAGTTTTTTGCTTATAATTTGCAGAGTTCTTAACATAGAAAAAGTTATTTTCTGAAAATATGACAAATAACATTGTACACAATACTCTGTAATCAGAATTAAAAAATAATAAAACTTTGATGAAAAATAAGCAGCTTTACTAAAAAATGTCATAATTTCTGAGTTGTTTGTCATAATTTCTGAAGAGAACTTTTTTTTATATTAAGAACTCTGCAAATAATAAGCAAAAAACTTGGCGAAATTTGGGACTGTTCTTATAAAAACCTTAATTTCTCTACTAGTAAGCGTGCTATCCTCATACAAATGAACACAGTATATTACAATAAGCCATTTATTAATAATCTCGAGTTTGAAAGCTTTTACTACTTTAGTTTTTACAGGGTTATCCATAAGATATTCGTTCTTTTTCTATTTGATGACGTTCCCCTATGGGTTTTCGGGAAAAAAATCTTTACGGAAATATATGACCTGTACTGTTTACACACTTGTAGTTTCAGCTTAATTCCTCATGTATTTTTCTAGATATTTAACAAAACGTCTAAAATCGCACGTGAGCGGTCACCTTTGGCCAATTAGCGTACATGTCTATGACTAACGCTTTAGAAATTAGCCACTGGACACCGTTGAGACTAGACAACCCGTATAATAAAAGGTAATATGTTGGTATAGTAAAAGCGTATAGTCTCCTATTTCGTTTCAATTACTCTAATATGTATTAACAGTATAACAAAATAACCTTTTATCCCTCTCGCTGCGTAGCTGTTTTATCAAAATAGCTTCAAAAATTGCGTATTTAACTCCTTCGCAACGAACGTCTATTAAGAATTTTTATTATTTCGCCACGGGTTTTTCAAAACAAAAATTTTCGTCTGATTCAATCGGGAAATTTGTCCGATTACATAAGGCAAAATTTAGAATAAAAAAAATAACTGGTGGGAATGATCAAGGAGATTTAATTAAACGGAAAAATGCATTCCCGATGAAATCTCGGGTTCCGCAAATTTTGCTACTTTTACGTTAATCGAGAAACTCTCGGGTTGCACAGCGAGAGGGTTAACCGAATATGATTGTATTTATCACTACTATTTTTGAGTTAATGCACGACTAAATATAAAAGCATTTTTATATTTTTAAATATCCCAGAAATTTTATATTGATAAGTGGTATATAAACATTTTCGGCTACGTGGTATACGCACTGAGATCTGTTTTTGCTGTTTGTTCTAGTAAGCAGTTGTTGTACATGATGACTGCGTAAATCTAAATGTAGGTTCTAAATAAATAAGGATATATTAGTGCTGTAGGTTATAAAGTTTCAGTTTCACATACTTGCATGTATCTCTGCAGTGTAATTTTATATGTTATTTTATTAGAGAGGGAACTTTTGTAAACAAATAGCCCTTTTATTATAACAATTGGATAATGTAACCGTCACGCCAATGCTTTTTACAGTTTTTTAACTTTTACTTATAACTGTTAACGAAAATTAAAATTTTATCTGAGCCGATTAACACTTTGAGGGGCAAAGTACTTCTGTTTCTAAAATGTTGAAATGACTAGCTCACACCAGGATGTACAAGCAAATTTATTTGAAAATAAGTAAAAGCGCTTCTTAACAATCTGTATAAGTTAAAAAAATTATTTCAAAATTCTGGTGTCAGTGTGACAATTAGGGATTGAAATTAAGTATCCCACCGCTCTTCAAAGAGTAAACCTACCTTACTACGCTGGAAAGTACCTAAATATTTTATAACATGCTATTAGACTATCATGATAAATTAAAAAAAAAATTATGATTTTGATTATATAATTAAAATTATTTCCGACAATAAAATACAATTATTGCAATGATTTTTTTTATTAAACACATATATTATAATGAAAAATACCAATTGCACACATAATTCAGTAAGCATAAGTAATAGACCGGGATCTGGCAGCAAATACAATCAACTCATCCAGTTCACTGATGAAATTCTGGGGACAGCTAAATCTTGATTCGCGTATTAAAACGCAATCCATCTGCGAAGTCATATCTTGGCGAAAAACACCAGAAAACCCGATTTTAGCGGCTGACTCTGAACAATCAATAAACCAAACTGTTTTAGTGATTATAAATATAAATAATGTAATATTAAGATTAATGATATTAATATCCTGTTTTTGTCTTGAATAGTGTATATGTTTTGTTTTTTTTTTTTTACATTTACTTGTATTCCAGACTCTCAAAAGGCGATATGCGGCGATTTTTATGCTGCAATTGTAACTAATTAAATTCTGTTTCTTTCTTTAAAAGTTCAAAACTACATTTTTTTTTACAAGTCACAAAAGTAATCACGCGTGGTGAAAAACAACACTGAATATTATAGCATTAGCAGTGGATCAGAATCGGAAATGACTAGACTTTACATATCATATTACCCTGATGATGGATTCCAGATAAACCACGGATATAAAATATAAATGGAAGGTAAGCCAATTTTCTCTTACCTATGCTCTGCTTTTATAATTGAGATATGAATAAATAATAAACTGTGAGGAACAATGAATTTCGCGCAAACACTTTGTCGTATAAGTTGAAACAAATCTAACAGAATAGACTGGTAGAGAAAACTCGATTTTTTAAAATTTTGGATAAGGCGAGTTTTGAAACTCACGTCCTCATATATATATATACAGGGTGTCCGAAAAATCTGGAAACGGTCGAATAACTCGAGAAATACAAAGCAGATTGAAAAACGAAAATATACGTGTTAAATATTTTTTTAAAAGCTACTCAGTGATACCAAATTTGAAACCCGCAACCGACCCCCCGGGGTCAGAGGGTGTCCAACTTTGAAATTTTGAATGATAACCCACATTTTTTATTGCAGATTCGGATTCTACGGGCAAAAATACGTAACTTTTGTATTTAACATTTTTTTTTAATCCTCGTTGATCACGGTGTAATTCATCAAATAAAACAGATACATATTTTGTCTTTCCCAACCAGGTTTTGACATCTTGAAATCTGATTGGCCAAAACTTTTAACGTCAAAGTTGCCGTCTTTTGCGGAAATAGCGTTTCTCAAAAACCATCAGTGGAGATTGTTTTCATGACGCTTTATATGCTTTTACCATAAAAATTAATAGAAATATTAAATTAGTTTTCTATTTGCATGTTTTTTTTTTTTTTATCAAGGCGATCATTTTAAAATAATAAACTGCGTATTTTGGTATTTTATCGAGTAAATAAGCACCTCCCCTTCCGTACAGAAAAATGATAGTATTCATTATTTGGGGCGGAGTGTGTTGATATTTTGTGTTTCGATGTCTTCTGCTGTCAAAAAAATCACGTAATTCGGGGCCGGATGGGAGTGTATAAGTTTTTTTTTTAATTATTTCTATAGAATAACATAAAGGAGCAAAAAAAACAAACAAACATATAAAATCTTTTTGTGCTGGCTGATCATAGGATGGGAAGTAGCGTAAATTTCAGGTGGAGGTGGGTGGGATTATAGGTTTTGAGGATTGATTAGTTACTGCAAATACTGACTAGTAAGTCGGGCAGAAAACATTCAAAAATTCTAATAAATGTAATACTTTTTTGTAAATTAATATTTTTTTTTTCAATTTTAACATTTTTTTCCTAATTTTAAATTTATTATTGTGTTGTTCGGGAAGTCGTGTCCGTTTAGAAAAATCAATTTGCACCGGAAAATCATGTCCGGTAATTATTAGACATTAGATATAGGAATCAATGTCTAATTATTAAATGATAGAATTTTTCGGTACGAATTTATTTTTCCAAACGGACACGACTTTCCGAACGACCCAATAATTTTAAACAATTGAAATTTTTTTTATCTTTAAAACTTTTGAATTTAAAATATAATTTAACTCTTTAAGCACTGTTGATTATTTCCTGGGGGAGAAGACGTTTTAATTTTCATTGGGGAAGGATAATGTAGAAAAGTGTTTAATTATTTATTAATTATTACAATAATATAACAAATGTGAAAAAATATATAAACAAAAACGTTATTTGCAGAACAAATTAAAAACAAATCAGTTTTTTCCTACATTTTTAAAGCCCGAGAAAGGAATTTTATTCATATATTTCATTCAGTTACTTCGATGTTTAATGTTAAAGTTTTGTAACAAATAAGTTAGAGCTTTTGCGGACAGTGTCCTTAAAAAACGACTCATAATTTTTATTTTACTGGCACCCAGAATATTTAATTAAAATTTTCCATTTATAACGTACTTGAAAGGAAGAAAATTTTTATTTTCCAATAAACTCGTTTATAAATTTTCATGTCAGTCTATCATTTTATCAGTTTATAAACAGAATTACTCCGCGCCGGTAAGTGTTAAACCAATAAACATAAAAAAATAAAAACAAAATTTAAACAATATGATAATTTAAATACCCTAAAAATCCCTAAAATTTTCCTTATAATTAAATCGAAATAAATCTTCGACTTTTAAAAATGTTTTTTATTTTTATTTTACATGTGCCTTATCATTTTGTACACGCTCATCATAGGCATATTAATAAATGCCTCTTCTAGAGCTTAAAAAATAAAGAAAATAAACTTATCTGTTTTTAATTTGTTCTGCCAATTATGTTTTACATTATATTTTTGTCACATAAGTTATTTTATTGTAATAATGAACAAACAATTTTCTACATTATCCTTCTGTTATGAAAATTAACATGTCGTCTACCCCAGCAAATAATCATTACACTTTAACCCTTTCTAGAACGCATCGCGTACACAAATTTTATTTGGAATACACCGTGTTTTTTCAACTGTCCCCTTTACTTGTGAAATACCAAAAAATACTTTAATTAAAAAATTAAATAATATTATTCATTTATTAATGGTGCCCAAAACAAATTACACATGCACCTTTTGACGATGAATATATGTGCCTCACAAATCCTGACAGATTTAAAGAGTTATATTATTTTTTAAATCAAAAATTTTCAGATATCAAAATTTTTCTATTGTTTAAATTCATGAAAAAAAATGTTAAATTGAAAAAAATATATTAATTTACAAAAAATTATTATATTTATTAGAATTACGGAAAATATTTTTGCCCTACTTGTTTTTTTCTTGTTGCAGTAACTAATCAATGCTCTAAATCTCCAATCCGACCACCACCTGAATTTTACGTAACTTCCCCATTAATTGCTCCGCCCGCACACAAAAACTTATATGTACTTCTTTTTATTTTGTCCTATATGTTACTCTATAGTAATAGACCCCACCAGTGGCTGAGAGGTTCTGCTCTCGAAGCTGGTAGACGGGAGGTGTTGGGTTCGAACCCAATCGCACCCGTCGGCCTAACCGTTTCGGAGTTTTCGTGGTTTTCTTCGAAACCGTGGATTCCCATGCGTAAATACGGGTTAGGTTCCCTTAGAAAGACCCCCACGAAGGGCACTCCCCCCCAGGGCCTATATCCCACGTGTTGATAATCGGCCGTCATAAACACAAACCAAACCAAACTCTATAGTAATAGTAAACAAATCCCATACACCCACCTCCAAACCTCGATTTAGAGTATAAAAGAAGAAAAAAACAACAGAAGCCTTCGAAATGCCGAATATACACGCCTACCTTTACCAAATAACGAAGGTTATCTTTTTTTCTGTTCGGAAGAGGAGGGGTATGTTTACACATCAAAATATTTAAAAAAAAAAACCGCAGGCTAATTGATTAGAATGGACTGAATGGATAAAATAAAAACACAAATAGAAAACTAATTCAATATATTTGTGTTAATTTGCATGGCAAAAGCATATAAAGCACTCGAAACAACCTCCATTGATAGTTTTCGACAAACACAATTCCAGCTAAGGCCACCCACTTTGGCAAAAAAAGCTTTGGCCCATCACATTTCGTGATTACAAAACATGGTTGAGAAAACAAAATATGTATCTGACACATTTTGCTGGATTACACCGTCATCTACAAATATTCGAAAAAAAAAAGTTTAAAAGCAGAAGTTGCGCATTTTCCTCCGCAGAATCCGAATCTGAAATAAAAAATGGGGATTATCATTAACAATTTCAAAGTTGGAACGCCTCTGACCTTCAGGTGGTCGGGGTGGTGTGTCAACTTTGGTATCATGGAATAGCTTTTAAAAAAATATTTAACACGTATTTTTTCGTTTTTTAATCTTATATGGATTTCTTGAGTTATTCGACCGTTTCCAAACTTTTCGGACACCCTGTATTTTGTCACATTTGATATGTTATTGTAATAATTTATAAATAATTAAATAATTTTCTACATCATACTTCCCCTATGAAAATTAAAGCGTCGTCTTCCCCAGAAATAATCAAGAGAGGTTAAAGAGTTTAATTATTTTTTAAATGAAAAAGTTTAAAAGATCAAAAATTTTCAATTGTTTAAAATTATTAATTTAAAAATTATGAAAAAATGTTAAATTGAAGAATATTTTAAACTGCAATAAATTATTACGTTTATAAGAGTTATTGAAGAAGTGTCTGCCCGACTTGATATATTGGAGTTACAGTAACTAATTAATCATCAAAATATATAACTCCACCCTCACAGAAATTTACGGTACTTCCCCATCATTTGCTCAGACATCATAAAAAAAATTTATATATATTTTTTAAATATTCTGTCCTGTATTTTGTTCTATAGTAATAATTTTTAAAAACTGTGCACCAGCATCAGCCTCCGGGATTAGAAGATATTTAAAAAAAAAAACAGCAGAAGCCATCAAAACGCGGAATATCTGCACACTCCGCCCCCAAATAATGAACATTATCCCTTTTCTGTCCGGGAGGGAAGGTTTATATTTACACGTTAAAAAAATCAAAATACGCAGGTTATTATTTTGAAACGATTGAATGGATAAAAAAATACGCAAATACAGTACTAATTTAATATATGGCTATTAATTTTTAGGGAAAAAGCATATAAAGCGTCATCGAAACTTCCACCACTTATGGTTTTCGAGAAACACTATTCTCGCAAAAGACGGCTACTTTGACGATGAAAGTTCTGTCCAATCAGATTTCGAGAGGTCAAAACCTGGTTGGGAAAACTAAAATAGGTATCTGTTTTGTTGCTCGATTACACTGTGATCAACGAACATTAGAAAAAAAATGTTAAATACAAAAGTTACGTAGTTTTGTCCGTAGTATCCGAATCTGCAATAAAAAAGGGGGGTTATCATTCAAGATTTTAAAGTTGAACCCCCCTGACCCCCGGGGGGTCGGTTGCGAGAGTCAAATTTGGTATCACTGAGTAGCCTTTTTAAAAATCTTTAACATGTATATTTTCGTTTTTCAATCTGCTATGTATTTCTCGAGTTATTCGACCGTTTCCAGACTTTTCGGACATCCTGTATATGTGTCTATGTGTGAGAGGGAGAGATTGACAAGCAACATCTCAACTCGGTGCGGGCAAAAACATACATGAGCCAAGATAATAGATGATTTCATCCTGTAAATGAGATCATGGACGTACTAATTGTATGTTATAAGCTATACAGGGTTTATAGCGTTCCTAAAAAATTCACACTTTGCTACCAGTATTTTAAATTAAACATTTCCGTGGCACTTTCGTTTACCAGCTATAATGGAGTACTACAATATATATTATCGTTTTAAAAATGTCGTAGGGAAGTGTGAAAATTTAAGGAACGCAGCAAGCCCTGATTATATGAATGTTTTAAAAAAATCGTGATGTAATGAATCATAAATTAGTTGTTTAATATTTTTATGGATGAGATGTGAAGAACATAAACATCTGATTAAGGGGAATATTACAGTAAACAGATATATGAAGACATGACTTAAAATGTCTGTTAAAACAAGAAACAAATAACTTTGTATATCCAAAGGAATAATTGGAAAGCGTGCTCATGTTTAACCCTCTGTCTACCAGAAGGGTCCAATGGACCCGACATGTACATTCAAAATATTTATTCAAACCAGAAATTTCTTCAAAACAAACTAAATGTATAAATCAGACAATAATAAGTTAAATAAACAAATTAAATAGTTTTAAGTAAAAATTCTGGTGTAGAATGTTTTTATAAAACTTGAGTAAAATTTCCGGTAGTTCTAGGGTTAACAATAAAATAATTCAATTATATTATCATAGACAAAAAATAAAATTACCTACATATATATATACATATATAATAAAGATGAAATCACAAATATATGAACAAATTGGTAAAATTCTAAAGATGAACAAGATATGAATATAGGGAGCCAGTATGTAAAATAAGAAACTATGAATAACCCACAGAATCATCAGAGGAGCTTGCAGGTTAATTCATAGTGAAGGTGCGTTATTTCATCTAATTTTGTTGGTATTAAGCCTAAAATGACAGAATATAGATGCGTTTCGAATAACTCTCTTTCTGACAAAACTTCTGTTGTAACGAAAGAAGACATGAATCACCAGAACTTGAAAAATCAGACCTTTTTTCTTTTATTCCGTTCATTTACATTATTTTCCTAACCATTGGTATTTTAAAACACTACTTAAAAAATAATATAATCATTTACTTAACACTTTGCCGTTGGATCGAGATCACACTATTACATACGTGTATTATTATTATTTTTATCGTATCACTTTTCAAAAATAATCTCTGCCGGACGTTTATAGTGAGAGGTTTTCATGAGAAATCTGACGCTAAAAAATGTAGTACGCAATTTGGGGAACGAGTATGATTGAATATAAAAATAATCGACATGCCTACCTATTCCTTAATCAAAGGATTAAAATTATAGGATTATAGGATTCACTATATTAACCCTTCCATATACTGTTTATTTTTCTATTGCAACATAACATAGCTGCCAACTTATATTCTGTTTTCTTATCACTATTATAATAGCATTTTCGCTTTATTTAACCAGAGGGAACGCGCGCAACCTCAGGATATAAATGGTTTTTACTTTGCCACCTATAAAAACAAAAAATAATTATTTAGTCGGAGACAATTCTTACAATTTCTGCGATAAAATAAATTGAAGATTACCTTAAAAAAATAGTGGTGACAATTGTAAAAACCATACGCACTCTGGGTCTATCAGGCTCGGCGCGAGTCCTCCCGGATTAACATCGAATTTTTGAGAACACTCAACATATACGCTTTTTTTTACAACTTAAATGTAAGAATAAAATTTTCCTCATTTAATCGACGAACTCTGCGATTCAATACTTCAAAAATTCCTTTAAAATTTTAGGCGTAATAAAAAACCGTACAAGTTGGCAGCTATGTTAGTGTCTGCAGATTAAGAAATACCATAAGTAATCGGATTCATTAGGAGATTAAATTTAATATTCAGTTTTATCAGCAATTTATTGAAGGGATCATCCAATTTCATTATAAACAAGGATTTGCTCTCTTTGGAAGTCAGAAAGCATTTTCCTTCGTCTCGCCTTCAATTTTTTTTTGCGATCTGAACGAATTCGATCAGAATGTTTTTTTAATGCTTTACTAATTGATATGTGAAAATATCAACCAACCATGAGACTTAGTTTCGAAATAATTACGACATCTTTATGATTTTGCACCCACCCAAATTTGCACAAAATACACATTTTGAAATATTGGGACGATCGGAAAATCGTGTCGTGTTGCGAAAATCAATTCGTACCGGAAATTTTTGCCCGGTAATTATTAGACGTTAGATATCGGAATCTACGTCTAATAATTAAATGATAGGATTTTCCGGTGTGAATTGATTTTCCCAACACGACACGACCAAAGCGATATAAGTAAGCGTCCTATCTTAAGTGGGAGAAGTAAACGCAGGATTAAAAGCGAGGTTACATCAATCAAGGTCATGCGCCACGTAACGGATGGAGTGTGAACTACAGGTAGATACCTAACTGTTTTCATACTCACACCACTAAAATTATAAAGTTTTTTTCATTTTGATTAATAACTGAAGAACTTCTGACAAGTTCTGAAAACTTCGTGGTGTCAAGTGCATCTGGATGCCCCTCTCGCTACGCAATTATATTGCAATAAATGTGGCAATCAAAATTATTTTCTACGAGTGACTAAAGATTTAGGGAATACGCGCCACACTAAAATCCCGCGTATGTGAATTATCACTCCGTCCACAAGGTGGCGCAACTATGTTAATTTACGCCTGATTCCAGCATTAAGTTTGTTCGCTTACTTATAACGCTTTGCGACACGACTTTCCGATCGACCGAATAGTTTTAAAATGTATATAAATTTCATAAACAATTGCTTTAATATTAATAGGAATATCGTGTATTTAATTTTAAAAGGAAGATTTGCACAATTGCATAGCAAACGCAAGCTGATACTATTTTTTGTGTGTGTGTGTGCAGCTTTTATCATTGAGCACCACTTTGTAGTGGTTTGTTGCAAATAAGTGACGATGTGAATTACAATTTATTTTACAGTGATATAATCAATATATGAAAAAAAACAGGGTTTGTACGCTTTGAACTTTTCGTATGACTATTTTCTAACGAAATTTTAACCATTTTTAATCGAAAAATGTTGTTATTAAAGAAAGCAAATGTTACTTTTCAAACGTAGCTATATGAACTCTCAAAACGTATGTAGGCAGGAAATTGTACCAAGTGAATTAAAAAGGTTAAAAACAATGTCTTTGCGGAAAAAAAGATCCAGGATCCATGAATTTGAATTATCATTTTAATATTAAACTATAATATTTCATCTGTTTTATAATAAGATATTCTTTTACTTTTCAAACAATAATTCAACTGCACAGCTGCGGAGAATGGAAGAAATTTTTGTTCTATTTATGTCTGAAATTTTCAAAAAAAAAATGTTGTTGTGACAAAATCAACGTTGTGTGAAAGGAATTTAATTTTTTAGCTGTCAGATATTATAGGATATTTTTTATATAGGACGTTTGATTTTTTAGGCTAAACTATGTTTAATTTAGAATGTTTTGGTTCCAATCAACATTCGCATGCTCCAGAAATTCGTACTTTTTCCCTTATACACTTGGAACAACATCAGACCATAACATAAATTCTAGAAGTGCGCTGTAACTCTAAATGAAATTAGATTTACCTTCTAAAATAAATAATATTTACAATTTCGTTTACGCAATTCTTTAAACAATAAACTGTCATAATATCATATTTATATTATTGTAAGTTTGGCAAATAATTGATATAATATTAATACGAGGATAATTTATATTACGTTAGCCATCTGGTATGGTTTTAATATCCTTTCCCTATTCCATTTTATGATACGAGTTAAATGACATTCACTTACAGTGAGCGTATTGAATAATTCTACCATGCACCAATAACCTGTCTTGAACAGATAGTAATGCATTAATTATTATCAGCCTTATCTCGATCTATTAACCACTGAACTACTGGACATATCTCTTGACTTGGTTTGGAGCACACATAAACTAATGGCAGTAGATAATGTTGCATGGTATCAAATCTCTTACATATAGAACCATCGATTATCATTTCTAATTCATTTACACTTGAAAATGAATGAAATGCGCTAAAGTTATTGAATTACAACGTTAATATATTCATAGTATATACATTACTTAGATGTACAGGGTGTCCATCTTTATCGTTAAGCAAAAGCTAATTCCTATAACAACAGTTCTAACTGTAAAAATGTTTCAAGTGTTGTCCGTTATAATGTGAAAATCTTTTTCACGTCAGAATTTATATATACATATTTAAATTACGAAATTGAAAATTTTCATACGGTTCTCGAGTTCTGTAAATTATATTTAGAAAAACATTTTGAAGGCTCTAACATGTAAAATAGGAATAATTTGTTTCTTCTACGACGAAAACGTACTTATGATACTTTGAATCAGAGTTGGGCAAATTTGTAATCTCAATTATCCATTAATTGCATGTAATTGGTTACAGTTACACACATTCAAACACAGAAATTTCGTCCAATAAATAGGAAGGGGGGGGGGGTGTTCCGGCTACAGTGCTGCAAGAATTTTTTACGGTATGTAATTTTAACTAGAATTAATTACATACAATTAAATTGTAATTACATTGTAGATAATTGCAATTACAAATTTCGCCAACAGTGCTTTGAATGATATGAATTTTTCACGTTTACAAACAGTAAATACGAAAAAAAAAGAATTTTTAGTGCCAGGAAACGTTAAAATTTCTAAAATTGAAAGCATAATATTTCAGTATGCTTGCTCATAAAATAATGGATTTTTTTTATTTTTTTACTTCTTAGAACTTGGAGAAAGTTTTTGTAAATGTAACTTACAGGACGCAGGTACGCGCGGGGATAAAGTTTAGATTTCAAAAAATTATAAAATATTTATATATATATATATATATATATATATGTGTGTGTGTGTGTGTGTGTGTTCTCATATAATGAAGAACAACATGCAAAACATTCGAGCACTAAATGCTTGAAACTAACGGTTTAACCCCTTAATGGTTGCGGTTTAAAATTTCAAACTGCTTATTGGTACCAATTTCTTGAAAAGAAATATTCACCTTATTTAATGACAGGTGAAACAATATCAAAATAAAGCCAATTACATTATTTTATAAAAACTAGTGGGAATCAAACAATCCGAATAAAAGACACAGTCCGTGAATATCACGGGAGAGAGAATTAAGGGTTTAAGAATTAGCTATTTGTGAATTATAAGAGACATCCTGTATAACTACAGATATGAAATACTTATTATATGTAATATATACTATAACGTCCCTAATACATAGAATAATATAACACACATAAAAATGGCAAATAAAGGCTTTATGCAAGACTATTAAACGGTAAAAAAACAACGTTTAAATATGCACAAATAATTTACTGCTTTTAGTGCATTATTTGCGCATATTTAAACGTTGATTTATTTTTCTTTTTAATATAACATACATTTTGGAAAAATACATATTAAAAAAATAGACAAACTTTGTAGAGCAAATTAAAAAAAAAAAGTTTTCGTACAGGAAGAGAGACAGATCTGACAGTGTGAACATTTTTTAAATCAGAAATTCATACAGGAAAATCATGAAAGAATGATTTTAACTGCAAGTCATCACGAAATATCATTCATTAAATAAAGCAAAATTTGCAATTCAGAAATTCCGACATGAATTCCGAATATCGGAATAAAACGGCAACACTTGCTAGGATATTAATACATTTATTCATTCAAAAAAAAAAAAAAATTGCGTCTCAAAGGAATCAAAATTCAGATTTTCAATTGTATAGAATATGTGAAACGCGATATGAGCGTTACCCGCGGCTGGATGGTTAAAGAACAGCGAATTTCAAAACTAATCTTAAATAATTCTAATTTATTAAATGTAAAAAAAAAAATCATTACAGCAATACACAACTTCCTACTAATGCCATTAATGAAAAGCAAAAAGTACTATTTGTTACAGTAGCATGTATCTGGTTTTGATGTGACATTCAGTAAGCATAATCTATTTTATGGCATTAATCCCCTTACAGATCTCTCTATATTTACACTCTCACTACGATTGTTGAGAATCCCGTACACGATTCGTAATTTTTTTCAATGATCCTCAAGTATACCAGGAATAAATATTTGACTAATTTATGTACAAACAATGCGCGATTAACACTTTAGCATGCGGTGTCCATAAAAAACACCTAATTTTAATTCCAAATCTGATAAATTGCACCAAGAATATTTAATTAAAATTTTCCTTTTATAAAAAGTACGGGAAAATAAGCAAGTTTTAACTTTCTAATAAATTCGTTTGTAAATTCTGGTGTCAGTCCATTATTTTATCGTTTTACAAACAGACTTACTCCACGCCGCAAAGTGTTAACCCATTAACCGCCAAAACTATAAATTAGGAATTTTCAAATTTTTTCTTGAAAGTCGTTTGCCACCACAAATTCAGAAAGGTGACTTTTGCTTTATTAAAATATCGAAATGTCTGCAAATTATTAAGGCAATTTTTTTAATTCTACTATAGTGTTGGCAAAGTAATTTATTTAACCACTTAATTCTCGGTTCCGTCATATTCACGGGCTGTGTCTTTTTCTCAGATTCTTTGATTCCCACCAGTTTTAAAAAATAGTGAAATTGGCTATATTTTAGTATTGTTTTACCTGTCATTAAATAAGGTGAATATATCTTTTTCATAAAAGTGGTGCCAATAAGCAATTTGAATTTTTAAACCGTACATTAATTCGAGCGTCATGGGGTTAAGCTTAAAACAACTGTTTTGACTTTTGCATGAACGCAACACCAGCGGGATCTGGGTTAAGTAAGGCAAAAATTATTAACAGAGAATTCTGGAAGTTAAAATTAAGCGCATTCTGCGCTTTACATGTACACGATGCTCGTCGCAATGGTGCACAAATAATCTACATAAATTTCAAAAAGTTTGAAAAGATTTTAAAATATGAATTAATTTCCAACCGGTTAAGAGTAAATAAATCCAGGCTGAAACCCGATTTTATACTAGACCATTTAAACTTGAAACATATTCATAAACTTTTGTGCAAAATAATTTAATTAAAATTCTGATTTAATGTAATTTTAAGGAAAGTTTGGATATTGCGAATAAATTTTTAACGAAGGAGATTTTTTTATCATTTATTATCCTGTATACACTATGAAATGCGTTTGTTAAACAGATTCATGTTATAAAATGTAAAATTTCCTGTATGGCACATACATAATAAGAAGTTAAAATTTCAAAAACTAATTCTTGTATTTTCTATTGTGGCGTCAGAACACTTTATTTTTATTGATAAAATTTTCTTACGTTTAATAAAAGTTTTGTTATAACTTTGGAAGAACGAAAAATCCATTGCTTATAATCTAATTTATTTTTTTAACTTTTCTTATATTTTTCTGTTATGTGTGTTCTTATTTTAGAATTTAACGTTCGCCTTACTTCTTGGAATTTTTACAAAAGTGTAATCTGTAAGAAAAACAATAAATCCTTTAGGGCGCTTTATTTTATTTTATTTTATTTTATTTTATTTCTTATCCTTAGTAGTAGAATGGGCGAAAAAGAAGATTTAAAGTTTTTTATATAATTTTGAGAATAGTTTGAAATTAGAAATAAAAGGAGGCGTTTATTTACAGATGATATTAATATAAAAACACTTTGAAGTGCTTATTTTAACAAATATATTTTTATACTCTTTTATGTTATCTGTGATCTATATTTAGGTCGATTTTAAGACATTGTTGACCGACACCTTTGGAAATTTATAGTATTTTTTGTAAATTCAAAACATGGACCAGAATTTCCCACCGGTAATTTTCAATTAATTTAATGACACCATTAGACACCATTACTAAATACAAATATTACTCAAATCTCCGTTTTTTGTTTTGAGAAAAAAACAGGTCAAACTATCGACGATTATAGCCTTAGTCCATTGTCAACAAAATATTAATTTTAATTCTAACATAAAATTATATTTGTGTTAGATTAAGTTAATAAGAATACGTTTAATTGTAAAATGTGTACAGGGGTCGTACACTCAAGGGATTTTTTTCAGGATATACATCACTATTTGTTTATAGATAAATAAATCTAGGTTAACTGCGCGAAATTTCACCTTATTTAAGAAGAGATATTTTCCATCAGAAAATCCGTACCGAAGAATTTCCCGGTCGTGAAATTTCAGGACACGCACGACCCCTGGTATCATCATTTCATTACAAAGTTCTGTATTGGACAGCTGGTTGAAATAATATACGTTGAAAAACAGAAATATATAATTTTAATATTATATTTTAATATTTTAAACTAAACTTCTAATATCAAGGAGCCTACCACGAAAATGCAGTAGAGCGCCGATTATCGGAACTCTAATTAACCCAACTTCCAATTATACGAACAGCCTATTTCTCTCAAAAATTTTTTTAAACCGAACTTCCAGTTATCCGAACAGCCTATTTTTCCGAATTTTTTTAAACAACCGAACTTCCAATAATCCATTGGCTTGGAATAAAATTTTAAATAAAGAAAAAACTGATAGTGGATCAGAAAATGAGGAATGGAAAACAATAAACGAGGTTTGAAAAATCCTGAGCTATGAAAATAATTAACGAGTCGTTAAATAGTGAAGTACATGACCAGGGATATCAGATTTTAAATGATGATAAGATTGTGGATGAGATTCATGATGAAAAAGAAGTTGAAGAAAACGAAAACGAATGCTCTGAACATAACCCAGGTCCATCACATAACGAAGCCTTTGAGTCTTTGGAAACAGCTGTGAAATGCTTGAACGGCAGAAGAACGTTCATCCTATACAACTAACGTATTTAAGAAGAATTAGAGATATGACAGCTTTGAAAAGAATATCTTCGTTGAAACTAGTAATAATCAAAAGTTTTTTTGCTTAAATTATAATCTCTAGAGTTTAGAAAATGATAAATGATGAAAAAATATTAATGATAAAACTGTAAAAAAAAGAAAAAGAAAAAAAAAATTAAAATGACAAAAAAATAAAATAAATAAATAAACATGCCAGCACTAACTGGTGCTGCCAGTCCAAAGCTTATGAAGTTGAAGAAGGTGAAGGTTTTAGTATAGTCAGAAACATCCCTTAAATCGTCTGTCAATTTATCCGAAATTTTGCTTATCCGAACTACGGTCGGTTCCGACTTGTTCGGATAATTGGCGGTTTACTGTATGTTGATAGAACTGTATAATTTGTATCATGTATAAATGGCTTTATAGGTACTTCTTCTTGTATAGAAATTAAAATAAAAAAAATATATAGTACTAAGACGCAAATTTCCCTCTCTAATGCTAAATCTATGGACTTGGAATACATCCATATTTTTCAAATTTCTCCTCCGAAAAACAAAGTTTTTACCTTCTGTATTCTGTACGCTCTTTGTGATAAAGGTTTCTTTTTTTTTCATTGGACAAAATGTTTCTGAAATATATATCGAATTGTATTTTTTAACCCTTACCAGCGCGGTGTCCTTAAAAAAGGAACCCTAATTTTAATTCCAAAACTGACAAACAGCACCAAGAATATTTAACTAAAATTTTCCTATTATAATGAACAGGAATCTTGTTTTGTCTGTTTTGTTATAAGAAAAAAAACTCCTTTAAACTGTTATCTCTAGTGTTTTTTCATGATTATAAATTGTCTTACTTTTTTGTTTTATTGTTCTATTAATACGATTTCTTTCTATCATCTATTCCCATTGAGTTACCAGACTGGGCGGGCGCCGTCCTCTTTTCCCCTTATTCCCCTATGCTTTTTGTGCTTTTTTCAGTTCTGTTAGTCTGAACTCTCCTCAGTGATGTTTTTTATTATCGTTTTTTATTCTCTATTGTGCATTAACTTATAAACGTTAATCATTTTTTTTGTAAATATGTAAATATTTCCATTTTTTCTAAACTTTCGAACCTTGCTCTGCATTTATTTGTGTTAAACTAATGTATAGTCTCTGAAAAGAGTCTTTTTTTATGCTGGGGCTTCCTTTTGGTAGCTTTTTCGACTGTCATGGAAATTTTATTAGGATCATATGGAACTTTTTTCCCCCTCTTATTGCTATACTAACAATTTTTAATTGTTTATCTTCTATACTTTTATTTTTTACTTGTGGCCACCAGCCGCGTTTAAACTTTATTTTTTTTCTAAGGCTCCCTATACATTGAAACGCGCAATATTTTTAGCCTGGATGTAAAGATGCAAAACAACTAGGTAATCCAAGAACGCTGCTCACATTGTTCCATTGTTCCAGCAAGTTCGTATTTTCTAATAAATTCGTTTATAAATTGCGGTGTCAGTCCATTATTTCATCAATTTATAAATAGAATTACTCCGCGCCGGTAAGTGTTAAGTGTCAAAATGTAAGTGAAGCAGGCCAGCTTTAAGTAAGATTTTAACACTTTAAATAAAACTAACAATGTATTTAAAACGCATTTTGTCCAATAAAAAAGGAAAGAAACAAAAAGAGCATACAAAAAACAAAAGGTAAAAAATTTATTTCCCGACGATATATTTGAAAAATACAGATGTATTCCAAGCCCATAGGTTTAGCATGAGAGAGAATTCGCTGATGGGAAGCCAATAATATTGTTCCAGTCCTTCCGTCGTACCACTTCTACCTCCTCAACACAAGGATTGATGCCAGAAACATTTTCACACACACATTATATATATTTTGAAATAAAAAACCACTCCAAACAAAAAATATTATTTAAAATTTGAAGCAAATATCTTTTTTATAAAACTGGTGAATGTTTAAGAGTAAGGAAAAGAAACGCATAACAATATGAAACGGTTCATTTAACAATCTTAAAAACGCTCATTTTGTAAAGGAAAGGGAAATCCATAGACAGACGAGAGAGATAACTTTGTACTTTTAAAGAATCCAATAATGTGGAAATGACTCCAAAAAATCAGGTATTCATTTGATTCTGAAACAAGGAAAAGAACTAAGAAATCAAAAGTCTTAACACTGGCAAAAAAAAAAAACAAGTGGGTAAGTGTGATCACAGATCGCACAGAGGGTTTCGTTTAATATTCCTTTCAAAACACTTTATCCTTTTGAAAAATCTGTTAGTTCCATATTTCAAAACCAGGGGGCGCACTTGATTCTAAACAAACCTGTATCCGAACGAAAATCCGTTTTACATACTATCCGTAGATATATTAGTCGAGGGGATTGGGCCCATAGCACCCGAGATAAGTAGGCGCACCTGGCGGAAAAAATGGAACTAAAATATGTAAGGCTATGGTGCATAATATGAAAGAATGGTCAAAGGGGTGTCGGCAAAAGTTGGAAAATTTCTCCCTGGGTTGAAAGGGCGCAGGTTAGAAAATTGCTTAAAATAGACAAGTTAGAGCCCAGAGGGGTAAATAATAAAAGACTTTTTCAAAATTTTATGATTTGTCGTGTGGTCTGAGGCATTCAGCTATACGTATGCAAAATGTCATGTCCCCAACTTAATTAGGGGCTCTCTTAGAAAGAATTGCTTCAAATACATATGTGGTAGCTCAAAGGGTTAAACGTAAGACTTTTACAAGATTTTATGATTTGTCGCCTGGCCTCAGGTGTTCTGCAATAAGTATGCAAAATTTCAAATCTCCAATTTAATTAGGGGCTCAGTTAGAAAAAATGGCTTAAAATACACAAGCTGGAGTTGAAAGGGTTAAACATAAAACTTTTTCAAAATTTCTCATTTGTCGTATGATGTGAGGTGTTCAGCTACAAGTACCCAAAATTTCATGTCTCCAACATAATTAGGGGCTCACTTAGAAAGAATTGTTTAAAATACACGTGTGGGACCCCAAAGGGTTAAATGCACGACATTTTCAAAATTTTATGATTTGTCGTTTGATGTGAGGTGTTCAGCTATAAGTACCCAAAATTTCACGTCTCCAACATAATTAGGAGCTCACTTAGAAATAATTGTTTAAAATACACATGCGAAAGCCCAAAGGGTTAAATGTACTACTTTTTCAAAATTTTATGATTTGTCGTTTGATGTGAGGTGTTCAGCTATAAGTATGCAAATTTTCACGTCTCCAAACTAATTAGGAGCTCAATTAGAAATAATTGTTTAAAATACACATGCGGGAGCCCAAAGGGTTAAATGTACTACTTTTTCAAAATTTTATCATTTGTCGTATGATGTGAGGTGTTCAGCTATAAGTACCCAACATTTCATGTCTCCAACATAATTAGGAGCTCACTTAGAAATAATTGTTTAAAATACACATGCGGGAGCCCAAAGGGTTAAATGTACGACTTTTTCAAAATTTTATCATTTGTCGTAGGATGTGAGGTGTTCAGCTATAAGTACTCAAAATTTCATGTCTCCAACGAAATTAGGAGCTCACTTAGAAAGAATTGTTTAAAATACACATGCGGGAGCCCAAAGGGTTAAATGTACGACTTTTTCAAAATTTTATGATTTGTTGTATGATGTGAGGTGCTCAGCTATAAGTACCCAAAATTTCATGTCTCCAACATGTATAGTTTCTGAGAACGGGCTCTGTGACGGACAGACAGACGGACAGACAGACAGACAGACAGAGGAGCGAGACGAATAGGGTTTCTTCAGATGAACGAAACCCTAAAAAGAGGAAAGGAATATTTCATAACAGTTGATCGTCCAGTTTATTTATTGAATTTAATGTTTGAAAAAATTCTTTTATTCCTTAAGAAATATTTAAGGAATAAACGATGTACATTTATTATTTAATATTACGCATTCCTAGCAGATTTATCTTAATTTAAATATTTTTTTTTAAATAATATTTTCACGCATAAAGCTGATAGTTGTACACTTCACCGTGTTTTAAAACTATTATTTCTTATTCGTAATTTTCGTATTATCTTATTTCGAATTTCTGTCATTAAATAAAGTAAATATTTCTATTCGGAAATAGGGGTACACATGAAAGCGGAGGGATTGGATGAAAATTAATTGACGGATGTATTTCAAACTTTCAGCTGGTGCGCTGTCTCAATATTTACGAGAAACATTATTTTGTATACACTTTGTTCATACAATTGTGCTTAAATTGGAATTTAGTTTTTACTATTGACATGTATGTATAATAGCTCTTCTAATACATCTTTCTTATTACAGCTGTGAAATGTCTTGCAAAATCAGCTGAATTGATGTTAGCTTACATCTCACAGGGACGGTTTTACTGGCGTACAGTGTTGCCAGATTGGGGACATTTTTGTCCCCAGATTGTTGATTGTCACCACTTTTTTTAAATAAAAATATTCGCCTAATTTAAAAATAGATTAAAAATTCTGAAAAATAAGCGAATTATACTATTTTAAGAAAGTGGTGACAGTCAAATAATATGAATTAAAAAAGTCCTCAATCTGGTATTACTGCTGGCGTATAAACAGCGAATCAGATAAAAAATTTTGTCACCAAGAATTACATCTTGGTGTAATTACAATAACGTAATTTACTGTTTGCTGAAACGTCACGTGCCTGCTTGTACAATAAATTTAAAGTTGTTCATTGAAAGGATAAAAGTATTACCACAATTCCTGATATATATAGACCATGGATCATATAAACATGCTTTAAACCGGAAATTATACGAAATCAATGCCCTTAAATCAGGCCTCCCAAATGGTCCGCGAACTGAACACCAATATTTTTTAACAGAAAATTTCATGGTAGGTTTCTACAGCGTTCGTGTTAGAAATAACCTCCGAAGGTAGTTTCTGCGAAATTTGCAAGAAAAATCTTTAAAAAAAATTTAAAAGAAAATATTGGTGTTCAGTTGGCGGGCCATTTGTGAGCTCTGCCTTAAATATATATGGCAGCTGAATTAGTTTTTAGTGAATGTAATTCTGGCTGTCAAAAATGTTTATTTGATCCGCGGTTTATACGTCAGTAGAAGAATACCTGTGACATGTAATCTAACATCAATTCAGCTCATTTTATACAGGGAGCAAAGGAAAGTCCCTTTAACCTGGAAGTACTTGCGAACGGAGAGAGCTACAGCTATGCAAGTGAGACAATTGTATAGTAAAGCGAGTACTACGCCCGATCTAATGCAAACTACAGCAGCGCCCCTAGTGGCGAAATTAGGAAGATAGCCATTGCAAATCGAAAACAAAAAGAGATAGAGCAAAATTTCCAATTAGAAAGTTTTTGAGCATCAATTAATTAGTACGAAACGACATTTGGTTCAGACGGATAAGATAAATCATCGCCTGTATATCCAAAAATGTCCGAAATCGTTGAGCGACGATTCTAATTTGCATATTCACATTCCGGAAATGAAGCAGTGCACAACTGCAGATTGTGACGTTGCACTGATTATAATGTCTGTAAAAATTTAATTTCCAATTTATTTAAAAGTTTATTAACCCTTTCAAGGGCAGAAGAATTCTGTCCGTAAACTGATGACATAATTGACTGACACCAGAATATTCAAACGAATTTCTTAGAAAATAAGAACCCGCTAATTTTCACTTTCATTACAAAAGCAAAATTTATTAAAATATTCTTTACCTTTATTCTATATGTTACCATTTCTCAGTTTTGGAATTAAAAATAGGTAACTAGACCGTCTAGCCACTGCCCTTGAAAGGGTTAATTCTATGTCGTCTTATTGAAGAGGCTTGCAATAGACGTTCCATTCTGAGAAATGTGCATGCAGAATTACTCTCACGAATACAAACGTGTATCGTGAGTAATGGCAAGCATACTGAATTTTCGAACATACTAAGTATTAACTTTTTATTACTGTGAGGCAGTTTGTCTTTTTCGTTTTTTTGTGTGATGTTATCAAAATGTATTGATATAAGTACGTATTTATACCATAAATTTTGTTTATTTCTTCATGCTTTCGGCTATTCCATTCAAACGTTTACACAAAATGGAGTGCATCTATTTCGGACATTTTTGAGTACACAGGCGAAGATTTATCTAATCCATGTAAACCAAATGTCTCTTCTTACTAATTAATTGATGCTCTAAAACTTTCTAATTGGAAATTGTGCTCTATCTCTTTTCGTTTTCGATTTGCAATGACAATTTTCCAAATTTCGCCACTAGGGGCGCTGCTGTTATTTGCATTAAATCGGTCGTAGTCGCTTTACTATACCGTTACCTCACTTGCATAGCTGTAGCTCTCTCCGTTAGCAAGTATTTTCAGGTTAAAGGGACTTTCCTTTGCACCCTGTATAGGAAAAAGGAATCAATTGAAAGGTGGCAGAAAAATCTTTGTACTTTCAGAGAATGCATTAATGTAAGAATGGCTCCCAAAAATCTGTTAACTACACCGGACAACGGTGGTTTTGTCCTAGAGCTACAATTAGTTGATTCTATTGGGTTGGCAACTAAGTTCCCGCAGTTTCATTAAATACACTTTTTCTACCGGAATCTATATTCTGTTTTTTTGATCGAGTTAATTTATGTTGAACGGTAGAATGTAATGTCAATAATTTTACTTCATAGATTACTATAGCAGTACTAAGTGGGTTTTCAACTGAGTTCCCGCCGTGTTTTTAAGTGCGTCTTTTTTTTACGAGTCTACCATTTTTTTTGATCTAGTTAATTTATGTTAACCCTTCCCGGTACACTGTGCCCGGGTCGGGATACCTAATTTTAATTCCAAACTTACGAATGGCACCAAGAATATTTTAGTAAAATTTTGCTTTTATAATGAATAGTTAAAATAACGTGCTTTTAATTTCTAGAAAAGTCGTTTTAAAATTCCGGTGTCAGTCAAACATTTCTTCATTTTACAACAAGAATTGCCCGTGCCGGAAAGGGTTAAATTTCAGATCATTAACTCTTTGCACTCTTATGTCCAATTTGATTGGACATCATTTTTCTTTGAAAAATTTGTTTTTGACACCAGCAATAATGGAAAATAAAATTTGCTTTATTTAATTACAACATTTTTGATATTGTGTACTTGAAGGAAACTTTTTAAAAAGTAGTATAAACCGAATAAAACTTGTGTAGGAGACGTCCGAGTCGAAAGGGTTGAAATGGAATGTCAACTATGGTATACCAACTGGGTTGGCAACTAAGTCTCCGCCGTTTTTTTTCTTATATATAAGTTTATTTTGCAATAAAAAATAACAAATAATTAATCAACAATGTATGTCCCTTGTTATTTACAACTTCTTCCCAACGTTCAAAAAGATTTTCAACACCTCGTTGGTAGAAATCCCCCGGTTTTGACTCGAAAAATTCATCTAACCAAGCTCTCAATTCTGCATTATTATTGAACGAATCTCCGCGCATAGCATTTGATAGAGATCGAAAGAGGTGGAAATCCGTTGGCGCCAAATCGGGAGAGTACGGAGGGTGCGGCAGCACTTCCCAGCCATGCGTTTGAATGGCTTCCTTGGTCATATTGGCGATATGAGAGCGGACGTTATGCAGCAAAAGAACTCCATGCTGACAATTAGGTCTTTTCTCTTGAATAGCCGTGTTGAGTCGTTTCCA
The DNA here is from genome assembly GCA_963932465.1 of Maratus speciosus. NCBI lineage: Eukaryota > Metazoa > Arthropoda > Arachnida > Araneae > Salticidae > Maratus > Maratus speciosus. The sequence goes on along the minus strand of CAWVRF010000119.1, from coordinate 766,012 downwards.
TTTGTCGAACATAGAGTTCCGCGTTGACTGTTTGGTTCCGTTCAAGCAATTCGTAATGGATAATCCCTTCCCTTACCCACCGTGCGCACAACATAGTTTTACGTGGATGAAGATCTTGTTTAAGGCGCGGTGTTGGTAATTTACCGTGGCTAAGCCATGCCTTGCGCTGCTTCATATTAATGTACAGGCACCATTTTTCGTCGCCAGTAACGATTCGGTAAAGAAATCGTTGCTTGTGTCCATGAGTTGAGCGGTGACGAGCAAGCAAACCAGCGGAGTTTGTGGCTCGTTGATTTTTGTTGTTGTCACTTAAAGCATGCGGAACCCACCCATGCTCCATACATCTGAACCTTTCCCATCGAGTTAGGAAGGTTTTCTATAGCATTGTGGTATAATTTCATTTTCTCTGCGAGTTCCGCTGTTGTTTGACGGGAATTTTCGTGCAAAAGCTGATTTAATCGCTCTTCATTGAACTCAACTGTACGGCGAGAACGAGTTGCGTTTTTGATGTCAAAATTTCCATTTTTGAATTTTTCATACCAATCACGAGTGGTGCTTTCAGCTATGGCACCATCACCGCACACAGCACAAATCTCGCGAGCAGCTTTTGCGGCCTCGCAACTTCGATTAAATGTAAGGAGGAGGAGGTGTCGAAAACTTTTCTCAACTTGACACTCCTTTTAATAGATCTGATCAAAGCGTTATAAGTAAGCGAACAAACTTAATGCTGGCATCAGGCGTAAATTAACACAGTTGCGCCACCTTGTGGACGGAGTGATAATTCACATAAGCGGATTTTTAGTGAGGCGTGTATTTTCTAAATCTTCAGTCACTCACGGAAATGAATTTTGTTTGCCACATTTATTCCAAAATAATGGCGAAGCGAGAGGGGCATCCAAGCGCACTTGACACTGCGAAGTTTTCTTCGCCTTATCAGAAGCATTTCAGTTATTAATCAAGATGAAAAAAACTTTAAAATTTTAGTGGTGTCAGTAAAAAAACAGTTAGGTATCTACCTGTAGTTCACACTCCGTCCGCTGCGTGGCGCATGACCTTGATTGATGTGACCTTGCTTTTAATCTTGCGAAGAGTTCTCCCATTTAAGATAGGACGCTTACTTATATCGCTTTGGATCTGATTTTTAACACAAATCAACTCTATCCAGAAAACAAAGTATAGATTCCGGTAGAAAACTCCTATTTAAAAAAAACTGCGGGAACTTAGTTGCCAACCTAATAGATCAGTTATTGGCGCTGATTCCGAAAATGCTTTCCGTTTATCTCTATGTGGTCCAGGTTTTGAGAAATTTGCATATTTAAATTTATGAAAATTTAAGCTATTTTGTGCTATTTTATGCAAATTTTTGATACAATGTATGTCACATCTAAATAGATTTTTCTAGATTATGACTACTTGACTATTTGCTTCAGATAAATGTCACGATTTGCATATTCGTAACATTTATTTATCAGTTATTAAGCTTAATTGGCATATTTTACAATGGTGTAATGTTTACATCACCATCAAATTTAAAATAGTTGCCCCAGAATTGACGTAATATTTTTCTAGACTAGATTTTTATGCTGATTTCAAATCTGCAGTCTGTTTTCTTATGTCATGTCTAGTTTTTTAGTAAGATGAATTTCTACATTTGCACGGCATTAACACAGGTTTGATAAAAAGATGCTTTTTAGGGGTGTGTAATTCATTGAGAAGAATGTGAACAGGGTCAGATTCATATCAGAGACATAAACAAAAATTTATGTAATCGAAAAAAAGTAAGTAGTAGAATCTATCCTAACTACTTGAAATTTATCATACAAAGAATCATAAAAAGCTATTTCTGGCTTTTTTGACCAAAAAATATAATTTCACTTTTTTTCAAAAACTAGACGTGATAGAATAAAAAAGAAACAAGTTTTGAAATCAGCTTAAAAAACTGGTTTAGAAACATATTAGCGTACTCGTGCGGCAGTAATATTTGAATTTCAAGAAATATTATTAGAAAAACATGAAAAATATGGAAATTAGGTACAATATTTCACAGTCACGTGTCAGTATAATCTCAGAAACAACGTTTTTGTGAAGTAAATTAGCTAGTAATCATAACATAAAAGAAAAAAATAACCCCGTTTGATATTGTTTTATACCTTAAATTTGCAAATAATTGTATAAAATTTACTAAAGTTTCATAAATTGAAATATGCACATATCTCTCAAACTCGGCATGCGGGAGTAAATCTAAAACTAGATTCAGAATCAGCACAAAAAACCGCGTAAAAAACAATAAATTTCTGTTTTAGGACAGAGCAAAAGTTCAAATTTGTTGACCAGTGTTATCTTTAGTGTTTCTTTGGGAAAGAAAAAAAATAAAAAAAAAGTTATAAAACTATATTTTAAAAGTAGATCTTCCGGTAACTTTAGTCTATTTAATATTTTAATTATTTATTATTTAAAAGAAGTCGTTTTTCTTTTAAAAAAAACAATAAGAATCTTTATGCATCACTGGAGTTAGTATTAACACTAGAACCGCAGGAAATTTTACTCGAGTGTTATAAAAATATTTTACACTAGAAATTTTATTTAAAACTGTTTAACGTATTTATTTAACATATTTATCCGTGGTACACATTTAACTTATTTAACAAAAACAATTCTAGTTCGAATCAAAATATTTTTATTTGGTATCGGTCAAAATGACCGCTATGGCGGTTCTAGTGTTAAACTTTCAAAAAAATAAAAAATAATAAAAGTTGCACTTCACTTTTTGTTCGTATTTATTTTTTTTAATTAAATTAACGTTACACTTTTAGCCCATCCTCAAACAGAAAGATAAATCACAAACAAAGTTTAAAGAAACATTTTTAATACTGCAAGTGATTATCTAGAATGCATTGAATTATAAAAACAAGTAAGAAAAATCATGTGTTAAGCATAGATTATGAAACAATTTCCAACACTTCCTGTATGCTTTAACAAAACTTCGTTATCCAGGGAAATAATGTATATAAATGAACTAAGTAAACATTTTAGAAAACGCAAAAAAGATTTGAAAAACTGATTTCAGCTGTTACCATCCATATCAAATATGTATTCTAATTCTTTTGAACAGCTCTGTATTTGATCTGTAGGTTGATATATATGCTATATAATGGGGAAATTTAGTTTAATAAGAAAACGAATAACAGATTGAAATTTCTCTTTCAGTAACGTATACTAATAGATAGAAACATACTTGTATACTTTTGTGCAACCCTGTAGTTAACCTAGTACCTTTATTACACGCCACTATTTAGCTGAAATTTAATTCAAAGTAAAATACTCTTAAAACTACTGGAATCACATTTTCAGAAATTATCATTTATCGACTGCCATGTATCCAATTCTTTGCGTGACCCTGTATATAATTTTATGTACAAAAATTTCTTAGTAAACAAAATGCAGTTACTCATTTAACAATAACTCATTTAAAAACCATAAATACTATAAAAATAAGAAGAATGCAAAAGTTAGGCCATCTAATCAGAATGAGGGTGTGAGCGAAGCACAAAGAAGATTTACAGTGGTAATTTAATTGGGAAAAGAAGTATTGGTAGACCCAGGAAGAGTTGGATAAAAGAGATATAGAAAGATCTTGCAAAAAACCAAATTATAAATTATAAAGTAAAGGCCAGAGATCGGAATGTCTGGAGAAGTATATTGAGGGAGGTCAAAATCCTACATGGATTGTAGCACCATTGTGTATGTATGTATCATTTAAAAACCACTTTTATGCAATTTACAATCATACCCAGTAACCATTACGAATTCTTTTGTGTAGCCCTGTATATGAATTAGATGCATTTATACACATCATATACAATGCATAAATATAGTGAAACATAAAAGCGCATAACATAATTAAAAATGCATTTCCAGCAATCATCGCTACCGTACAATACTTCGGATACAATATAGTATCTGAAATCTTTTGTGTGTCCCTGTAAATGCTATGCACTTCGTATTATACATGAAATAAGTTACAGTAAACCTCAGCGACGTATATCAATTCCATTATACATGAAATAATTTAACATAATTAAAATACGCCGGAAAAAATTTCCTCCTCCCGTATATCATTATGTAACGGAATTCTTTTGTGTGGCCCTGTAAATGAATAATATTTATTCTTTTTAGCGCATATTCTACGTAATGCATATTTTAGTGCACTTGATAAATGCATATCAATTTTATTATGTTTGAAAGCATGTAACATCATTAAAAATCATTTTAAACGATTTTTTTCCCATAGGGCGTAATGTAACGGAAAATTTTGACTGCCCCTGTAAATTAAGTAAACATGCTACAAACTTCATTTGCAATAGAGTTCGAGCTATGGTAGAGGTCACAAACATCCAAAAATTTCAGAACGATCCGAGTATATTTACGGGAGTTAGAGCGCTTAAAGATGGACAGACGGACAGACAAACCGAATGCATAAACACTTTTCAAATTTGTTGGAAAGTGTTAAAAAAAGTATTCTCTAAAAAATCATAAGGTACTCGAAACTAAATCTCTTATTTAAAATTTTAAAGAAATAAGATAAATTGTAAAGAGATGGAATGCAAATTGCAAACAAAATCAAAATACTCATTTAACAATCTTAAAAAGTACTTGTAAAGTATTTATTAACATCAGTTCCGCTCGTTTTATAACGAAAAAGATAATAGAAAGTGGAGGGACATGACTTTGTTCTTTTCGACTTTATGTAATACAATAATGAGGAAATGACAGAAAAAATTGTAGTAATTAACTGTATTTTTCTGTTGCTAAATTGCTTGAATGAGACCAGATTTTATGAATAAATTTACTTGAAAATAAATAAAAGTTTTTCTTCGTTTACGTATAAAAGCAACATTTTATTCCTCAATTTGAAGCTATGGGAGTATTCAAGGTTAAGATTTATGTGGTAAGAAGGAAATATGTATTGATAAATAATATTAAAAGAAACAATGGAACAATGTACAGGGTGGTCATAAAAAATCTTTGCCGATGTATGGAATTCAAGCGGCCGTTCCTTTTAACCGATCGAGATGATATTTCAGATACAGTTATTCAGAGGTATGAGCTCGGGATTCTGTGAACGGCAAGAAATTAGCGCTCACGGTTACGGTTATAGGTACAGAAACTCTAAATTTTCGAATGGCAACGCCCATTTTTTTTCGTCGCAAAATGCTCAGCGCATGCGAAAACCCTAAATAGCGCTGGGACGGTACGTGTATCGCAATAAACGGACGCGTTATGCAGGCACAAAAAATAGCTCAGCAAACGGCCAAAAACAACACGGAGGAAATTTGCATATGACAGAGGCAAGACAACAGTCATAGAATGCAGTTCGACAGATAGTCAGCGTAGAAAACGGATTCTTGTCTCTGTCATATGCAAATTTCCTCCGTGAGCCCCGATCGTGTTGTTTTTGGCCGTTCGCTGAGCTGTTTTTTGTGCGTGCATAACGCTTCCGTTTATTGCGATAAGCGTACCGTTCCAGAGCTATTTAGGGTTTTCGAATGCGCTCAGCATTTTGCGAAGAAAAAAAATGGGCATTGTCATTCGAAAATTTTGAGTTTCTGTACCTATAACCGTAACTGTGAGCGCCAATTTGTTGCCGTTCACAGAATCCCGAGCTCATACTCCTGAATAACTATATCTGAAATCTCATCTCGATCCGTTTAACGGAACGGCCGCTAGAGGTCCATATATCGGCAAATTTTTTTATGACCAGCCTGTAGAAAGTGTCCTGGATTTCCTAGTTGCGGTGCGACTTAAAATTCAATTTAAAGGTAGTTCGACTTGGTTATCAAATACACCACAACAAAATATCACAGATTTTATTATATAATTTTTCTGGTACTAAAATTTTTAATTGACTTCAAAAAGTGTTAAATTTGGCAACATGGATATTTGTTTATTCGTTTTCAAATATAAAATTAGATGACAAATGTTTTTGTTAGAGAAATGATATAAGCAGTGTTGCCAATATAGAAAATTTTCATATTCAAGATACCTACCCCTAATTTCGATTAGTAAAAGGCAGATTTTTATAGGAAATCGATCGAAAGACGAAGGCGATGACTTTGTTCTGTTAGAGAATCCAAAAATTTGGAAATGAGTGAAAAAATCAGTAATTCATTTTATTCTCGTAGATGTGCAAGAAATACGAAATCAAAAGTTTTATCGAATGGAAAAAGAAAATATTTTTTTAAAGTCGTCTACTGGACTTAATATATTTTTAAATATTGCCCTTATTTCTTCAAAATAATAAAATTCTTTACGCATCAACAGAGTTAGTATTAAAATAATTTTTTTATTATTCCAAAAGAAATTCTACATTTATTTAAAACTTTCAAAATTTAATGAGTTAGTAGAATTTTACAATTGCTTTTTTTACCCGTCGCTTTCTTCAGACATTATGGTTTGGGTTAAAGCGGTGACTTGAATCCAAGAAAGTCGTTTGCAAGTAACTAACGCACCAGCTATGAATAAAACAGGAAAAGGTAGACACCAGAAGAAAGTAAAGAAGAAACAGAACTGTAAAAGAAAGACAACAAATTGAAAACAGCCATCAACAAATTGAAAAAAAAAAAGAATATATTTTGGATAACCCTGTAAAAACTAATGTAGCAAAAGCGTTCAAACTGTAGATTATGATTAAGTGCCTTATTGTAATAAACTGTGTTCATTTTTATGAGGATAGCATGTACACTCGTAGAGAAATTAAAGTTTTTTATAAAAAGAGTCCCAAATTTTGCCAAGTTTTTTGCTTATAATTTGTAGAGTTCTTAATATAAAAAAAAAGTTCTTAACAGAAAATATGACAAAACGACATTGCACACAATACCCTACAATCGGAATTAAAAAACAATAACAACCGTATGAAAAATGAGCATGTTTACTAAATAATGATTCACTGCGCATGCCCAAATGTAATCAAAATATAATGTTTATAATACGTTAGCTAAATATATAGAGCAACTTTTGTGAAAGTCTCAAAAACATAGTTTGAAAAGTCTGAAAATCATCGTTGATAGAATAAGCTCAAAATCCGTTATTCAAAAAAAGGAAGCAGAAAGATGAGGGGTTGTATCCAAGTACAGTAGTGCGTGCAATATTATGTATGCTATATTGGCATTACTCAATGGATATATGGATACAACCCCTCATCTTTTTGCTTCATTTTGGGAACAACGGATTTTGAGCTTATTCTATCGACGATAATTTTCAGAATTTTCAAGCTGTGATTTTGAGACTTTCAAAAAAGTTGATCTATGTACTTAGCTAATACATTATGCACAGTATATTTTGATTGAATTCGCGCATGCGCAGTGAAACCTTATTTAGTAAAACTGCTCATTTTTCATAGAATTTTTACTATATTTTAATTCTCATTGCAGGGTATTGTGTACAATGTTGTTTGTCATATTTTAGAAAAGAACTATTTTATATTAAGAACTCTGCTAATTATAGCAAAAAACTTGGCAAAATTTGAGACCGTTTTTATGAAAACCTAAATTACTCTTCGAGTATACATGCTATTCTCATAAAAATGAACACAAATTATTACAATATGCCACTTAATCATAATCTACAGTTTGAACGCTTTTGCTACATTAGTTTTGACAGGGTTATCCAAAAGATATTCGTTCTTTTTCAGTTTCTTGACGGTCCCCTATGGGGTTTCGGGAATATATGACCTATTCTATACTGTTTACACAACTAGAGTTTCAGGTTAATCCCTCATGTATTTTCCTTGATATTTAACAAAACGTCTAAAATCGCAAGTGGCCAGTCACCTTTGGCGATATAGTGTGTTCACGAAGTAAGAAATAAAGAATATTAGGAGGTGGGATGAATAAGTCTAGCAATGTTGCTAATTTAGCGGAATTTTTTAAAATTAAAATATTCACCACTATTTTCGATTACCTATAATATGCTTAATAAGTCTAACAATTACATAAGGATTATTAATAATCTATAATTAAATAATTACCATTCGGAAATAACGATAGATCTGAATAAAAATTTTCACTCAATTAGCAAAACTGGAGACGAGAGAAGAAATTTGCAACTTTGTCTACGAATTAGCGTATTCGTCGAGATTTCTTTGCCACAAGAGACCGATAATTTGTCGCGTATTAGGTGATAGCGCATAATAAGTGCTTGCGTTTTGGCATGCTTAACCTATAACACAAAAGTAACTACATATCTTACCTCCAATTTTGAAGAAGCAGGTTTAGGATAAATTACAAAAAGATTTTATATCCGTGTTGCACCAGAAAAATTATATGGAAGTATATAATATAAATTTGTTTTGATAGAAACACGCATTCCACGATGTTATCTTGATCAAAAATTCTAGTCAGCAGTTGTTTAACAGGATGACTGCTCTAAAAGTGTTGTAATTAATGAACTTAATAAAGTAAACAGAAGTTGTACAGAATATTTCTAGAGAAAGTTCCACTGAAATATCAGTTAACTTCCTGTAAAATATAAGGAATATTCCGGTTGACAATCATAACGTGACGCTGAAATCTCAGTAAACTTCCTACAAAATTAACAGAAACTTTCCTTATGCTTCAAGAGAAAACTTACTGATATTTTAGTAGAACCTATTCGATAAATTTTTAGTTAATTACAATAAACATTTCTTGGAATTAATGGACACCCCAGCTGTCCATTATTTCAAAGAGCGTTTCTCAAATTATTTTGTTGAGTCATAGATCCGTTCACTTTCACCGTTATTTACTCAATTTGTTGCATCTTTATACGTAGCATCAGGGCTCGCTGTGTTCCTAAAATTTTCGCACTTACCTATCACTATGTTAAAATGATAATCTTTATTGTATAAATCTATTACAGATGTTAAAAGAATCTACAACGAAGAATTCTTATTTAAAATACTGGTAGCAAAGTGCGAAAATTTTAGGAACGCTGCGAGCCCTGTCTTATAGACATTCTACTGTTCTGGGGGGGAAAAACAGCACCACTAAATGGGAATTTATCCCCCTGTTCTAGTAAAACAGGTTTTCCACGCTATTAAGTCGCGCCCCATTTCGTAAGGACGCTACCACCAGTATTATTAGAAAAATAATTTTCTTCACGATTCATTAAATAAAAGACAGATTTTTGCGATTACTGGTGGTAGAGTCCTTACAAAATGGGGCGTGGCTTAATAGCGTTCGAAACCTGTAAAAAGACGCAAGAAGAAACATTCAACTGGGAATTATGTCTACTTTCCGAATATGAATGCAAGTTTTAAATAGATACCGTTGCCCTATTACAAATTGTATAATTTTTTAATTTTCAAGCGATAATCCCCACTTTTGGTACCATATCTGGATTCCTAGGATGAAGGCGGAAAAAAGAAAAAGGGTATACCTTATGTATTTTTCTTGAATCTTTTGTTTATCAACCAAAAGATGACACAAACGGCCACTAAATAATTAGACACATACGATTTACATTTGAAATATGTGAATATTTTGTCTATCGTCTTAGGTTTGAGTGGAAAATGTTTTTAAATTATGTGAAACACGTATAAACATATTTCAGTATTTTTTCATTTGTCATTAAAATTGCTGGAAAATACATAGTTCTTGTTTTCGCTCTTCACCTTTTTTTTAATTTCTATAATTTTAAACATGCTATAATTTATTACCAATTACCCTTTCTATTTCTTTTAATTAGTTCAGGCAGCGGTGACCCAGTTGCAGAGCATTGGACTCGTAGCCGAAAGGTCGTGGGTTCGAGGATCGCCGATAGTTTAAAATCCTTCAGGCATACTAATGACGCCTGGTGTATGTAAAATCTATCGTAGGTGCAAAGTCCTCCATGTTCCCTATGAATTATACCTTTAGAGGTGCCTACTCAGGTGAAGATCTCGTCACCTGATCAAGGTTATAAATTACGAGATCAACTCGAGAAGTGATGGCCTTTCGTTAAATAGAGGTTCGACTGTATTTCGCAAGTATGCTTTACCGATTATTAAATTAACAATTTGATATAGCTAAGTTTTTTTTGTAGTGGTTGTTTAAAATTCATCTGCTTTCTCTAAAGGTTTTCTTTCATATTTAAAAAGAAGATATTAATATCAAAAGACAAAACGTAATATTTCACCTTAATTCAAACATAAAATATATTATATGAACTTTAAAAAGTTCACTTTTTTACTTAACCCTCTCGAGAGCCGTGTCCTTAAAGAAGTACACCGAATTTTATTTCTAAAACTGACGAACGGCACCAAGAATATTTACCGTACATCTTGGCCTATAACACGCACTTTTAACTCTGAAAAATCACTTATTTTTTCCGTATGCGTGTTACACACCGAATATAAAATCATAAGAAGAAAACATTCCAAATTTTTAGAAGTATATTTAAATATCAGGCATTTAAATATCAATATAAACGAAGAAACTTAAAATATATATCTTCTAACAAACTTAATTTTCCTTATCAGATAACACGAAATGTTCGTTATACTCTTCCTGATTTCTGTTTTCCAGAATGTAATCTTCTTCACCAATTGTCGCTTCCATCTAGCCATAAATATGATTAGATTCGTCTATTCTATTTCTAATTATGTCTGTTCTATGGGATCTAAACATATCTCAAACTAAAACACTTTCTGGTGTTTTTAAAGCTCCTTGACGCTTTTCCAAAACACATTTTATACATAATTTTAAGCCATTACCGTGCATCTAGCCCTTGTCATGGACATGAACAAAAAGACTATTTGGAAAATTGACATGTAGCTTTGTTTTTCGTTTGAAAATTACCATTGGTTTTAATTTGGTATTTTATCTGAGCAAGAAAAAGCCACTGTGAAGTAGGATTTTTCGTGTCCCGCACTTTTAAATGGAACACATTTTACTCCTTTTTTTCTATTATATCAAACATTACTTGCGTTTCCTCCATATTTCCAATTTCAGACAAATCATAGTTTTTCTCCTTTCGTCTATCAATGAGAAATCATAATAGTTGTTCTAATTTTTTTTAAACATATTTCTGGTTTGTTTTCGTTGGGGAAAACTTGACGCGTGTTATACGGCAGTATATGCTTGAAATAAAAATATAAACTCTCAAATTAGTGACGCGTGTTATACGCCGGGATATACGGTAATTAAAATTTTACCTTCAGAATGTACGTGAAAATAAGCAATTTCATATTTTCTAATAACTTCGCTCATAAATTCTGGTGTCTGCCCATTCTTTCATCAGATTATAAACAGAACTACTCCGCATCGGAAAGGGTTAAAAGGTGACTAAAATAATATAATAGATGTTACGTTAAAAAATATACATTTTATTTACAACTTCTTAGTATTAGTACTTTCAAGCTTTTCCAAGCTCTTCATCATAGAAATTGAGATTGAAATTGAGAAAGATTTAAGCTCACCTTTTCTCGGCGTTAATTTAATTTAAAACAACGAAAACCTCAACATTGACAAAATTGTTTATAGGAAATCGATCAGATCAAACAATTCGGTTTCATATAATAGTTCATCAACATTTTTATATAAAATCGCAGCTTACAATTTTGATATTAGACGAGCTTTTAAAGTATGTTCAGATAAATATTTAGAAAAAGAGCTTACTACCATCAGAGATATCGCTGAAGAATCGTTGTATGTAAAGACGCCCTATAGTGTATCAATATCCTGAAAATAAAATCCTTAAAATTTCAGAAAAGTGACGTATTAGAGTTTCTGGCAATTAAATATTTTATTCTACCTAAATTTAATCTGAAACACTGCTACTTCGACAGCCCAGCTACGCATTTAAAATGAAAAATGACGTATGAGAACAGTGTTATGCAATAAAAGAAATGGAACTACAGTTAATAATAATACAGTGAAATACGTTTACCACGAAACTGAAGCGACCGATAATGTTTTTCGTGTTAAATGAATTTCGCTGTAAAAAATTCCTTAAAAAATATCAAAACTCAGAAACGTTTTCGTCGTTGTCAAATTTTATTTTAATTTCCCCTGAAACTACTAGTAAGTTGCATCCATTAGGATAAAAAGCAAGTAAACAAAATATTGTTTCAGGGCGGGGGGGGGGGGGGGTTAGTTGTCTTTTTTGAAGTGTCTCTTTCAACATTCTGAGACCTAGCTTGTTTGAATCAAATCGGCAAAGCTGTCTCTAAATCTTCGTGCTTAACAGTTATCATACGTTTTCACTTAGGGTTAAACATCCTGAGCTCAAACATTAACATAAAGGGATCCTTGTTACTTTCTTCTATTATCAATAGAAGAAAGTATTATAATCGAAATTTTTTTCGACTTCCGGTTTTCGACGGATTTACACGTTTTAGGGGTCAGAGATCCCCCAAAACATGTTTATAGAAAATGTCTGTCTGTCCGTCTGTCTGTCGCCATTGTACCATCAAAAAGTGTATGAAGTTATGCACAGAATTGAACCAAATTTTTATTTTAAGTTTTTAGCTATGGCAAGCAGATCCTTCCTGAATTTGGAAAAAAATCACCGGTAGGGGGCGCTGTAACAGCGATTTTTGTGCGTTTTTGAATATTGTACCATCCAAAAGTGTATGAAGTTCTGCATAAAATTGAACCAAATTTTTATTTTAAGTTTTTGGCTATGGCAAGCAGGTCCTCCCTGAATTTGGAAAGAAAAATGCCGCTAGGGGGCGCTGTAATAGCGATTTTTGTGCGATTTTCAAAATTGTACCATCGAAAAGCGTATGAAGTCATGTGTAGAATTGAACCAAATTTTTATTTTAAATTCTTGGCTATGGCAAGCAGGTACTTCCTTAATTTGGGAAAAATTCGCCGGTAGGGGGTACTGTAATAGCGATTTTTGTGCCATTTTGAATATCGTACCATCGAAAAGTGTATGAAGCTCTGCATATAATTGCGCCAAATTTTTTGTGTTTGTTTTTGGTCATGGCACGAAGGTCCTCCACGAATTTGGAAAAATTCCGCCGGAAGAAGGCGCTATAATTGCGATGTCTGTACCATTTTTATTATTGTACCATCGAAAAGTGTATGAATTTATGCACAGAATTGAACCAAATTTTTTGTGTATGTTTCTGGCTATGGCAAGCAAGTCTTCCTTGAACTTGAAAAAATTCCGCCAGAAGGGGGCGCTATAATTGGATCTCTGTGCCATTTTCATTATTGTGCCATCGAAAAGTGTATGAAGTTATGCATAAAATTGAACCAAATTTTTATTTTAAGTTTTTGGCTATGGCAAGCAGGTCCTTCCTTAATTTTGAAAAAAGTCTTCGGTAGGGGGCGCTGTAACAGCGATTTTTGTGCGATTTTGAAAATTGTACCATCGAAAACGTATGATGTTATGCGTAGAATTGAACCAATTTTTTTTTAAGTTCTTGGCTATGGCAAGCAGGTCCTTTCTTAATTTCGAAAAAATTCGCCGGTAGGGGCGCTGTTATAGCTATTTTTGTGCCATTTTGAATATTGTACCATCGAAAAGTGTATGAAGTTCTGCATATAATTGAGCCAAATTTTTTGTGTTTGTTTTTGGTCATGGCACGAAGGTCCTCCCCGAATTTATGAAAAATTCCGCCGGAAGGGGGCGCTATAATTACGATGTCTGTACCATTTTCATTATTGTACCATCGAAAAGTGCATAGCTGCCAACTTTTACGCTTTTTTCATTTATATAGTAAATGTTCTTTTATTTAATCGTCGAAATCTCACGATTAGACAAGATGAAAATATCTATTAAATTTTAGTGGTAGCAAAAAAGCGTAAAGGTTGGCAGCTAGGAAAGTGTATGAATTTATGCAAAGAATTGAACCAAATTTTTTGTGTATGTTTCTGGCCATGGCAAGCAAATCTTCCCTGAACTTGAAAAAATTCCTCCAGAAGGGGGCGCTATAATTGGATCTCTGTGCCATTTTCATTATTGTACCATCGAAAAGTGTATAAATTTACGCATAGAATTGAACCAAATTTTTTGTGTACGTTTCTGGCTATGGCAAACAAGTCCTCCCTGAATTTGAAAATAATCTGCCGGAAGGGGGACGTTGTAATAGCGACGTTTGTTACATTTTCTTTATTGTACAATCGAAAAGTGTATAAAATTATGCATACGATTGAACCAAATTTTTTGTGCATGATTTTGGCTTTGGCCAACAGGTCCTCCTTGAATTTGGAAATATCGTGCGGTAAAGGGGCTCTGTAGTAGCGATTTTTGTATACTTTTCTTGATTTTTCGTTCTTCTATTGTCCATCGGCGGCTCGTGCAAAGGCGGGAACTCGCTTCCTGCTAAGCCGGCTATTCGCAAACAGCTGATAACAACAGCATAATGAAACGCTCTTAATTTTAACAAATATCATGATATAGATTAACTCGTTTTTAGCTCGTTTAATTGACTGAAGCAGAAATTTAAGATGAAAATCAAAGTGTGTATTGTATTGAACTAATAATATTGAAGTATTAACATGTGTAACTAGTTTTTGAAATATTAAGATGTATAAGATAGAAGAAAGTTTTGGGATTGGCACATCCAACTAGTTTTTTATTATTGTTTATAATGTAAAATTGGCAATGCAAAACTTTTTGCATATTTCTGTTTTCGTCCTTCTGTTTCTTTAACTGCATTAAGCAGTCATCTTCATTTGAAGCGAAATAACAGTTTGTTTTCACACCGATTTCTCAGCAATTGTGCTCATAAAACATAAGCTAGTTTACAAAAAACACGAAATTCACTGATTTTCACCCGAAATGCAGTAGTTTTAACTCAAAATTCACACATTTTAACTCAAACTTACTAGCTCGAAAGCAAATTTTTTTTTTCGTATTAAACGATTTTTGCTTCGTGTTAAAAGAATAAATATGTATTTAATTGCATCGTATACTGTCCGGACCGCTATATCATTTCGTGTTAACCGATTTTTCGTGTTAAACGTATTGCACTGTATATATATTCTCTAATTAAGTTCAATCCAATAAACTGCTACATACACATTCAATACTAATAATTACTGACTCTCTCATTTTCAAAACGAAGCAAAGTTTGTAGAAGGACGCTTGTATAAATAAACAGCAATTAGTTATTAAAATATTCTCTGATGAAGAGCGTGGAAAACAACGCTTTCTGATCTTTTGAAAAAAATAAAAAAACATAAAATTACTGCGCTGTAAATTCGTCAATATCCACTAGTTTAGAACTTTTTTCAAGTTTTTACAGTTCACGCACGTGTCTTATTGCTACATACACATTCAATACTAATAATTACTGACTCTCTCATTTTCATAACGAAGCAACGTTTGTAGAAGCACGCTTGTATAAATAAACAGCAATTAGTTATTAAAATATTCTCTGATGAAGAGCGTGGAAAACAACGCTTTCTGATCTTTTGAAAAAAATAAAAAAACATAAAATTACTGCGCTGTAAATTCGTCAATATCCACTAGTTTAGAACTTTTTTCAAGTTTTTACAGTTCACGCACGTGTCTTATTTTGAAAATGTAGTTTTAAAACAGTTACATGAAGACTTTAGTAGCGTTGTGTGATTTTCTTTGTAATAGGTAAAAGTCGTCAGTGTTCTAAAAAATGTTTTTCCATATTTAGATTTTGAAGAATTTGCATGGAAATATATAAAGTGTAATAATTATTTTTTATATCATTTTTTACACAACCGTGCTTTTAAAAGCTCTTTCCGAATAATATACTGCTTTCACTATACATCATTTGACAATACTAATATTTTAATATTTGAAAATAAAATCTCATCTTAGATCATTTGAACGTTGCGAAGACTTGTCTGAAGTTATTGCTGAAATCCGCTAAAATGAATTTTAAATTGGGTGTCAAGATGTTTTAGCTTTTACATTATTCTTTTGATCTGTCACATTAAGTGACAATGAACTTTAATGAAAGCATTTAGATTTTACGCATGTTAATTGCAATGTATTTTATTAAAAATTTAAATTCATTCTAAATATTATATCTGAATGTACGAAGAAAATTATTTAAAAACTATTATTTTTGCAATCTTATAAGCTAACTCTTAAAGAAAGTTACCATAAAAATGTGCATCGGAAACTTATAACTGGGTCATTCTCTGAAAAGTGGCTATTAAAAAAAAAAAATTGCGGTCCAATAAAATTGCCTCAAAAATTTAAAAATTTCGCCTATAAGTACCTTATTTCTATATTTATCAAAAAATAATATAGACCAAACTCACATCTCATAGTTCTTCTGATATTTTAATTTCAAAACACTTCCATTGTTAAAATGTTCAAATAAATGATTGCCACCGGAATTTAAGAACAAATTTATTTGTAAATATGAAAAAATGCCATATATCACATGCACGTTAAATAGATAAAAGTCATAAACATACCCCACCCTTGAAAGGGTTAAAAAAGAAAATAAATTATAATTAGAAGTCATACTGTCAGTAAATAATTTTTGTTTACTCTATGTCAATTGAAAAAAATAAAGGTAAAGCATTAACATTTAGAAGAGTTAATGTTTATTTGAATTAGTACAAAGTTTTTTTTTTTTTTTTTTTTTTAACTTCTCCCTGTAAAATAATAAAAATAAAAAATGTATTATCTTTACTTACGGTAATTAAACGTCTTATGAGTTTTTTCATGTGTATTTCATTGCAAGAGATTTTCTTATTTTACTGTTTAGTACATATGTAAATGAATTCAGATCATCCCCTCACAGTTTAAATCATTCCCTCATATTAAAATTGTGAGAGAATGACGAAATACTTCTGAAAACCATTTTATACAAAAGTGATTAGTCTTATTTATATTTTAAGTTATTAAATATCTTTTGAAACACATTTCTAATAATATAACAACATAAAAAGACATTTCATTAGTTTTTATTAAATTTATAATAGATGAGGGAATGACGCGTAACAAAAATACTGACATTGATCTATTGGGTTGGCAACTTAGTAATTGCGGATATTAAATTGGAATTAAAATTCAAAATTTTTGCTTGAAAGCATAACTTTATTCAATTAGGTATTGTCCTCTTTTGTCGATGACCTTTTGTCATCTTTCAGGCAATGTCATAATTCCAAGTTCATAAAACTTCTGATTTCTGGTAGCAAAAAACTGAATTAAAAATGATTTTACATCATCAATGTCTTTAACAGTTTTACCATTTAGAAATAAAGGGTAATCTGAAAGCTGAAGGTCAATGCTATATGGTGGGTGTCACAACACATCCCAACATAGTTCCAATAATTTTTGGCGAGTGACCAAAGATGTGCGGGGTTTTGCAATATCATGCTGGAGAGCAAGACCCTTATGATTTGCGAATGCTGTCCGTTTTTCTTGAACTACATCACTCAGTCTGGCGAGTTGTTGAATGTACACGTTTGAATTGATCATTTGGTTTCTTGGTATAAGTTCAAAGTTCAGAATTCTTTTATAATCCCACCAAACTGACAGCATAATCTTTAATTGGTGAATCTCAGCTTTTGGTGTCGTCTGGGCTGGTTCATCTTGCATCATCCATGATCTTTTCGGATTAACGTTGTTATAAACTATCCGCTTTTTGACGCCAGTTATCAGTAGTTTGAGAAATGGATCAATCTCCTTGCGTTTCAGAAGCGAATCACAGATGCTAATGCGTTGCTTCAAATGCATTTCCTTAAGCTGATGAGGAATCCATATATCGAGTTCTTTGACATAGCAAAGTTGTTTTAATTTTTTTTCCAGTGCATGTTTGCTGTACATTGAGCTTCTCTGCAATCTCACGTATTGTGCTATGACGATCGGAATCGATAATGGCCTTGATATGGGTCTCATCAACTTCAACTGAACAACCAGATCGTTGCGCATTTTTCAGTGAAAAATCGCCAGAACGAAACTTGTCGAACTATTTTTGACACTGCCTTTCTTTCAAGGCTTCATTCCCATATACAGCATGTAACTTTTTGTGTGCTTGCGATGTGTTCTTGCCTTTTCAGTAATTGCAATAAAATATGTCTGAAATGCACGTCTTGTTCTTCCATTTTTAAACTGGGATAAAAATGAAACTAAATAACTAATTGGTAATTTTTTCTCTTCTAAATTAAAGGCAGAAGTCCAAACAACAAGAAAACAATATAGGCTAGATGCTTTGAACACGTTGAGAAAACAAAAAGAATGAGCTAACATCTATTGACAAAATCCGAAATCACATAGTTGACAACCCAATAGTACTTCAAAGCCATATACTAACTATTCAAGAACGTTTTTGAACAAACAACAAGATGGATACGTCACTTTACTCTTGTACAAACTGTCCTAGACATATATAAAGCATGTGCTGCTTTCTACTAAGTAAATAATAGCAAATTTATAGTTATGTGAGGGAATGATGACAAATGCTATTGACATCATTAAAAAGTGCTCTAATTCATTCATTATTTAATACATAAATGTAATTAAGAGTCATTGCACGAGCATATCAGGCAGGGGGTTTCCATCACCATCTCAGAATTTCTTTATTTTTATTTCTTGCGTTGCCTTGCCCAAGGAAAGAACAAATTTCAAACATTTTTGTTATATCTATTTTAGTTTTGGAGTTAGGGGGTGTCAAAGTTCCCTAGACGAGGGGCGTAGAAAAATTTTCCGTCATTTTTGCCACTTTATTCTCTCAACTGTGACTGGCTCTGATGTGCTTCAGAGATTTTTTGTTTTCTAACTGATACTATACCTTGGACATTAACATCTCAAATAGAAAATTCATTTGAAGATGGTCAGAGCCCCCGAATAGGGCGCCCCCAAATACCCCCAATTTCGTAAAAAATCAGCTTTTAAGAATGCTTTAAATCTTGGCTCTGATGTGATACAGAGAAAATTTTTGCACAATGTAGTTAGACGTTGTCATACAAAGTGAATTTAAGGTTAATATTTTTTAAAGGTCCCTAGAGCCATTCGGTATGGGGGCCCAAACACGGACCTGAACGCTAATTTATGTAATTTCAAAGCATTGGTGCAACTGGTTCTGACCTCCTACATGAAAACTTTTTGCATGTAGTTGTAGCATCAACATAGTAGTTTCATATTATGAAAAAATATATTTTGAAGGTACCACCATTTTCAAGAAAAATCCAATGAAGTACACAGGTTTTAGTGGAGTAATTATGTGTTTGAAGCTCTTTTTAAAAAATATATAACTATCAAGTATTAGCTTAATATTAAAAAAGTACTTTTAAATGCTATTTGTTTGAAAACTACAATTTATTTTTGAGATATTAATTTTTTTGTAGTTTTAATGCCATTTCTGTAATGCTCGCAACTGATAATATAAGCTCAATATCAGCAACTACATACGCTTTTTCACCAGTCTGTAAAGAAATTTGTATTTTTAAATGCAATTTGTTTGAAAATTACATCAGTTTATTTCTCAGATATTAATTTTTTTGTAGCTTTGAATGCCATTTCTGTAATGCTGGCAACTGATGTACTCCATTTCTGTAGAAAGTAAAGGGAAAATAGTAGATTACTACATCTTTTTGTTGCCATTTTCTCATAATTAAAAAAAAATTGATTAAAATACATGCTATGCCAAGATTATCGTCTGCTATATAAATGTATTTTAAAGAACATTTTTGTGACTTATTTTGTCTGCATTTACTTAATTCCTATTAAAAAGCTGAAAGAATGCATATAATATTTGATATTAGCTGCTATATCTACACATATGCCAGCTATTAACAACATCCACAGCGTTGAATACTATGAAAACCACATCACTGTTTAGAGGTAATATGAAGTAGGTAAAGGGCATGAAGTACAATACAAATATCTGTCTTTTTGACCTGGTCTCGTGATAATATCTGATTTTGAAGAAGGCACTGTTCCCATAACTACAAAAGCTAAAAAGAAAAAAGCAGTAGGAGTCCAACTTCTCTGTCCTGAAGATAGCAGTACATGTATATTTGATGATGAACAAGATTTGCAGGGACATCTTGTTAGTGGAACCCATACACTAATTACTCCAAATACAGGACATGATAAAATAAAGCATGCTTATGTAAAACGCTTGAAAACAACATTTGTTGCTCCAAAACTAGTTGAAATTTTCAGGCAAGCACAAACCAATCTGCAGCAGATTTCTTCCAAAGCAAACACTTCTAGCAACAGATGGGTCATTAAAAAGAAGAAAAAAACAATTCGACTTACTGAAAAAACAAAAAAACCTTCCTTCAAGAATGTTATGACATTGGTGAGAAGACTGGGAGTACGTTAACAGCAGATTCTGTACACAAACTGATGGGAACAAAGGGTATACAGAATAGGAAATTTTTTGGTCCAGATAAATACTTGACTCAGGAAAGAACAGTGGCATTCTTTAGTCACTGTAAAGCTTAAAAAAAATAAAGATGAGAAATCTGAGGAAGAAGATGGTGAAGAATGTGCTTTGTCAGCCCTAAGAGATGATTTTAATGCTCATTGCCAACATATAGAGGTAATCTATAATTTAGTATGTTGTGATATTTAAAAGAAATGTTTTAACATTTTTACATTTTACATTGTTTTCAGCTTTTTTAAAAATATAATTTTCTTTACAGACTGGTGAAAAACAGTATGTAGTTGCTGATATTAAGCTTATATTATCAGTTGCCAGCATTACAGAAATGGCATTAAAACTACAAAAAAATTAATATCTCAAATATAAATTGTAGTTTTCAAACAAATAGCATTTAAAAGTACTTTTTTAATACTAAGCTAATACTTGATAGTTATTTATTTTTTTAAAAGAGCTTGAAATTCATAATTACCCCACCAAAACCTGTGTACTTCAATGGATTTTTCTTGAAAATGGTGGTACCTTCAAAATATATTTTTTCATAATGTGAAACTACCATGTTGATGCTACAACTCCATGCAAAAAGTTTTCATGTAGGAGGTCAGAGCCAGCTAGACCAATGCTTTGAAATTACATAACTTAGCGTTCAGGTCCGTGTTTGGGCCCCCTTACCGAATGGCTCTGGGGACCTTCAAAAAATATTAACCTTAAATTCACTTTGTATGAAAATGTCTAACTACATTGTGCAAAAATTTTCTCTGTATCACATCAGAGCAAAGATTTAAAGCATTCTTAAAAACTGATTTTTTACGAAATTAGAGGTATTTGGGGGCGCCCTATTCGGGGGCTCTGACCATCTTCAAATGAATTTTCGATTTGAGATGTTGATGTTCAAGGTATAGTATCAGTCAGAAAACAAAAAATCTCTGAAGCACATCAGAGCCAGTCACAGTTGAGAGAATAAAGTGGCAAAAATGACGCAAAATTTTTCTACGCCCCTCATCTAGGGAACTTTGACACCCCCTAACTCCAAAACTAAAAGAGATATAACAAAAATGTTTGAGATTTGTTCTTTCCTTGGGCAAGGCAACACAAGAAAAAAAAATTAGGAAATTCTGAGATGGTGATGAAAACTTTTTTCTTTTTTTGCCTGATTCGGTCATGCAATGACTCTTAAATGGCTAGACATGTATTTAAGTGTGCTTAATCATAGCTGCCAACTTTCAACTAATCTTCCGTAATGTCTGGATTAATTTGACCAAGGTTAACAACATTTTGAACAGGAAAATTTATTTCGTGAATGCTTTTTTATTTAATTCCAAGTTTCTACGTGGACTATATTTAATTTCATTTCTTAAGAAAATTTCTTGTTCGAAACGTATTAAACGTGATATACTTCTGAAAGAACCTGAAACTTTTTTAACCTTTTCAAGTGCGGTGGTCACACGGTTTGACTACCCTTTTTTATTTCCACATTGACAAACGGGACCAAGAATACTTTAACCCGTTCGGGACGGGAGCCTTTTACGAAATTTTTAATCTTTTGTCACCGTTTTTTAAAAACAGAAATTTGTCTCTTCTTGAATCGAGAAAATGCGCTGATTAAATAAGGCAAATTTTACAGTAAAATTTTACTGGTGAGGAAAAACAAGGATTCTGAGCGCTTCATGCGGCACGTATACGTGCCGCTCGTCCCCAAGGGGTTAATAAAATTTTGCTTTTACACTGAAAATTTGAAAAAGCAGGTTTTTTACTTCTAAGAATATCGTTTGTAAATTCTGGTGCCAGTCAATCATTTCATCATGTTACAAATGGACTTACTCCGCGCCGGAAAGGGTTAAAAGATAAGTTTTAATAAACAAACAAAATGAAAGTTAAATAGATGAATTCTAATAAAAATTCTGGTGTAAAAAATTTCCTAACAGTTAAGCAAAATTTCCGGTCTTTCTAGCGTTAAAAAGATTTCAATGAAACTTCGATATTATAGAAATTCTAGTTATATATCTTTATTCTATTTTTCTTTTTCCCACAGAAAAGGCTAAGATAATTCCTTTTTTTTATAGTTTATATGCTTTCACACACCATAAATTAGAACATAATTTACATAGTCTTTTACGTTTAGTCTTTTACATAATTTAAAAACAAAATTGTGAAAATTAATCCACGCTCTCAAATAGCTAATTTAATTTTAATTTTTTTTTCAATGTTTTTTATTATGCATCATGTCTCGCAACTTTATTTACTATGTTATTGTTTTTAAATTATGTGAAAATATTTTCTATCGTGAATGATTTTGAAAATGTCACCGTTTGTGCGATGAAACGATCGTCAATCTTAATAAAGATATTTATCACATTTTATAGCATTATTTAACTTAATCTGTTTATAACTAAATTATTATACATGTTGTTAAAGATAATATATTTAACCCATTCGCTGCCAACCACTAGTATATTCGTGGCTTTAATTTACTAATTACTTTGTCACCACTATTTTAGAAATAAAAAATTGCCTTATTTATTGGCAGAAATTTCGCCGTATTAGTAAAGCGAAATTAACCTTTCTGAATTGTGGTGGTAAACGACTTTTAACATGAAATTTGAATATTCTTACTTTATAGCTTTGGTAGTGAGCGTGTTAAAATGGCAATCAAGCTTATGGATGGAAAGAAATCTAATATCAAGTTTACATATGTCGGCAACATTGTTTAATACGTATCCGGGTAATTTTCGCGCCTATGTTTTTTTGTAATGAAGTAGGCTATATTGAAATAGCTCATTGAATAAGCTACAGTTTGTTGTTTACTTCCTCCTGTCAACATTTTTCTATTAGTGCCGGATATATCCTATTTTGGAGTCTTTAAGATCTACAGAAGAAACAATGCAATTTAAAAAATTGAAAGTGGGCATAGCTGCAAAAATGCCCCATTTTTTATGACAAGCATAATCTGAAACATTACAAAAATATTTATTAAAACAAAACGAATAGGAAAGTGAGAAATCGAAACACAATTTTGCGTGCGACTTGTGAAATTGAAAATTTTCATAAGAACAAAGCTTCATGGTCTTTCAAGCACCTTTTACCAGAATTTTTTACAAAGTACTATTTGCCTTATTTAATGAAAAAAGTTTCTAACTTTATATGTAGCGACCACGACCAGTGTTGCCAGATGGGCTACTTTTTTTAACCCCTTGAGGGGCGGTGGGGTATATTTTATCCCACCTACGATTAATCAAGATTTGCACCGGAAAAGATTTATTAAATTTTGCTTTTCTGACTTTAGTAGGAAAAAGTTGAAAAATCGCCTTTCCTTATTTTGAAGCAAAATTTTTCTATTTTTCCGGTGTGAATTCAACATTAGAGGAACGTAACTGCTTGCCCCTCAAACGGTTAAATTCAGATTCTTGATTGGCACCACTTTTTTGAAATGGTAAAATGCACCTTATTTAATGACATATTAATTAAGGCGAAAACAAAGATAATTATACCGTTTCAAAAAAGTGGTGGCAATCAAGAAATCTGAATTTTAAAAAGTAGCCCACTGGCAACACTGACCACGACTTCATGAAATTTCTGATACAAAAACGCTTACAATCCTTTGAATCCCTTGATGCGTACAATCCCTGAAGGCGAGAACGGAGGATATTCCAAATATGGGTTCGAGGCTGAAAAAAGTCTCTTGGTACCGGTAATTTACACAAAGAACTTCTAACTGATAAGAAGGGAAACGGGATACAACTGCTGCTTTCCCCAAGAACTGGTTCATTGGTTAATGGGGATTTACATTACGTCTACGGAGCCTTCCATTCTTTACGCTAGACGTTTTTGCCTTGACCACGTGATCATGACGTAGATGGAATATCCTCCATTGCAAAACGTATTTTAAAAGAACCAAAATTCATTTAATGGAGGATATTCCATCTACGTCACAATCACGTGGTCAAGGTAAAAACGTCTAGCGTAAAGAAGGGAAAGCTCGTAGACGCAATGTAAACCCCCGGTAGCCAGTGAAACAGATCATGGGAAAAGTAGTCGTAGCTTTCCTTCTTATCAGTTAGAAGATCTTTGTGTAAATTACCGGTATCACGTGACTTCTTTCACCCTCGAACCGAGATTTGGAATATTGTCCATTATCAGTGCTAATATTTTTAAACGAAGACCAGTTCAAGGATTGTTGTACTTTAATT
This sequence comes from Maratus speciosus, assembly GCA_963932465.1. Classification (NCBI taxonomy): domain Eukaryota; kingdom Metazoa; phylum Arthropoda; class Arachnida; order Araneae; family Salticidae; genus Maratus; species Maratus speciosus. The sequence goes on along the minus strand of CAWVRF010000119.1, from coordinate 741,526 downwards.
TAGTTGTGTTTGAAATTCGAAGTTTACAAGATTCTGATGGCACCGTAGCGCGCAAACCATTCTCTTTATAAGTAGAGGAGAAATTCGCTACGATTAACATTCAAAGCATATTTCCTTAAAAGAACGAAAACACACTAAACCACAATTCGCGTTGTTTTATTTTTTAACAGTAGAAATGTTTGCGTTTATCCGTAGAAATTACTACAGATGGTTGCTAAAATTTATTGTCTGAAAATATTGTATTCAAAATTTAGTTAAATGTGTTAATGTAATACCGCACTCCAGCCGTGCACTACAAATCTTTATACACTTTTCAGAACACTTATTTTGTCACCTTCTTTGAAGCGCATCTTTTGGAACATTTTTTAGAATACTTCTGAGAACAATCGTTTTTCTCAGTACATTTTTCTAGAGCACTTTTTGAACATTTTTGGGAACACCTGATTTACAAGTGTGCCCAAATGTATTCTCAATCTGTTCTCAAATATGTTCCAAAGTTTACATTTAACAAATATCCTGAACAGATCAAATTCGGTACACTTTCGGAACACTTTCTTTATAGCGGAGCATACTCGAAATGCATTCCAGTACACATTAAGGTAACTGGAACCCTTTTTTATTCTATCGAAGTGTTCCAGGTATGTTCTCAATGTGTGCTGTGATTCTGCAGTGTGTGCGTCAACTTTCCCTCGTGACTTCGCGGCCACTTGTTCCGTTAGAGTCGCTTATTATGTTTTCAGCTTTGCAAAAAACAAGAAAAACACTAATCTCTATATGCTTAACATAACACGCACTTTTTCCATCCATCACTACTCTAATTAGTGTTGCCATGCGTCCTGCGTAAATCAGGACGTCAAATGCTCCACTAATTGGACACCACTTTCGCCATAGTTAATCACAGATAATTCTGACTATAGATAAGACAAACAAAATTACTTTAATCCCTTGAGGGGCGGTGGGATAAATTTAAACAAGATTAGCACCAGAAACTTTTAACTACATTTCATGATTTTAAGTTTGGGGGCAAAAAGTTGAAATATTGTTTTCCTTAATTTTTAAATAAAATTTTTGTATTATTCCGGTGATAATTCAATATTACAGAGACATTATAACTTTCCCCTCAAAAGGTTAAAATACAGGTGGCTAGATCATTTGGAATCCCGATTTATGCCGGACACCTGGCAATACTAACTCTAATGCTCAATTACCTCTCGCACGTTATTGCCAATTTCGACTCATTTTTCATTTAGAAGTTCGAAATTTATACCGGAAATTTCGAATACTAATTTTAGTTTCTTTAATAATAGGCGTTTCGTGAGTACATAAACTGAAATTTCTTCTTACGGAATTCACTGTTCGAATTCTGAATAAAAAAAAAATAATAACAGCCCAAACAGACCATCTTGCTCTCACAGGATTCCAATTAAACTTCTCACAAGCATAGAGAAAGTTCATTTCCGAAAAATAATATATAAAATTTACCGGAGCAATAGTCAAATCAATTGTTAAGTTTTTAAAATTACTCTGAATGTTATAAATTTTACTACCTCTATTCGTTTCCTAGACGTAAATTAAATTCTTATAACAATCTGGGCTCTGGACTGGAAAATAACATTCACCCTGAAATGTGTTTCTGATAACATTAACCTTTTCACCTTTTCTGTACTTACAAAGAAGCAAGGATCAAAGTACCTGTATGTCCGACAGAGATATTTGCCAAGTTTTCCGCATTTTAAATACTACAATTCCTAAATGGAAATATTCGATTTATTTAGTAACAGAATTCAGCCAATAAATAAAGTGAGTATATGTTATTGGATTTAGGGATACTTAAAATACGACAACCTTGGCAGGTTGGGGAAGTGGGGGGGGTTGTGGAGTCATGACCTACTTGAGTACCGGCAGAAAAGCTTTTGTTGGTTTTTTGAGATTTAGGACGGTATTCATGACGTCAGATCATGTGTTCACTGTCTGACTCAGTTGAATATAAAAGATCTTTTTGTTTACTCCGCCTTTCAAAGACCGCTTTCTCAAGCGATTTGTTTGGCGACGATCGTGTGATTTGACGTCATAAACTCTATCGTAGTATGATATAATCGCCCGTCTTTTTTATAATCGTCCGTCTGCAAGTAACAGAAACTGTTAAAAAAAATCATGCTTGAAAATTATTTTAAAAGCAATAAAAATTGAGTAAATTGCGATACAATTTAACACAAAATTGCAATATAGTTTTCAACTTATTGCATTTGAAAGTACATTTTGTTTTTATTCGACGGTGTAAAAACTTAAAATTCGCGATATTTAGAAATTTAAAAAATCGGAATTTAAGTAAATAAAAGTTCAATTTTTTCGTCTGCTGTTGGCATTCGCAAAATGACGTCAGCGTTACGCACAGATATGTTTTCTCTTTATAATATAGATAGATAGTAGTTGGCGCCAAAACATTTGCCTTCGCTCGCTGAGTGTCATACGCTATAGTTATATGTTTCCTGGAGTAACCGTATATTTCCAGAATTTTTATAATTGGTTGTTTATTCTATCCACACTGAAGTTACGAAAATTTAATAATTATTCATCGCCAATCCTCCTGAATTGTTAATTAATAAATAATAAAGAAATGAAACAAATATATTATACAAAATAGAAATTGAACTTGAAATCGCTCGGCTATAAATATTGAAATACAGTAGAACCTCTTTTATCCGAAACTCTTTTAACCGAAACTCTCGGTTAACCGAAATACATTTTAAAGCTTTTTATCACATTTCTTGTGTGCAAAATTCCTTTTGAAAGCTTTTTTTTTGTTAAGCAGTCCCTTCTTCTAGTACATATAAATATTTTCGATACCTTTTCTTAGAATTCCTTTGAATATAACTTGAGCTCCCGCAAGCTGCGGAGTGGAACGAAGAGAACGAACAAATTAGCAATTCTGAAGCTTTTGAATGTTTTGCAAAAGGTTTGGCATGGCTGGAACAGCAGAAAGACTGTGATACTGGTGAACTAATAATATTAAAAAACTCCGTGATAGAGCTTCAAAGTAAAGGCAATCGAAACAGCGACAAACAAAATATTTTTCAAACCCTTGTGATATATGTAAAGTGTACTTAATTTCAAAATTAAAATTCAGGTAACTTATTCTTGTTTCTACTTTGCTATTGCATTATTTTTAATAAGAAATATTGCATATATCTCTCCTTAATCTTATAATTGAAGCATTCTCGATTATCCGAAAATTTCGATTTTCCGAAAGATGGTCGGTCCCAATTACTTCGGATAATCGAGGTTATACTGTAATTTGATTAGCTCATAAAAATGTAATGTTATTGCTAACTAATTTTGTTTTATTAACTAGCTCACCCGAACGGTGTTGACTTTGCCCGAGAATATAACTTATACCTAAAATCAATATTGAATTCAGACATTTTTATACGTGGGATGTAGTGCTGGAGACCCACTGCCTTTGGCAGAGTGCATCCTCGGGGCTGCCACAGGCGACTATTTTTTAATTCTAACTGGCACTCTCGAAAGACAAACACAGACAAACACTTTGACAACATTTGCAAGAGAAATATACTTAAAAATTTATATTTGAAAAATACTGGTTCGAACAGAATATAAAAATAGTCGCATGTGGCAGCCTTGCATCCTCTAATTTGTATGATATTATATTTTTAAACAAAAATCTAACCAAGCGAGCCTAGAATTTCCGGACTCGTTATTTTTGGTTGCGAATACAGGGGGGGGGGGGGGGGTAGTCTGTTTTAGAAAATGAAAGTTGGATTTGTACGAGTATATACTTACTAAAAGAAAATCGTCCAAAGCTAACTAACTTTTTTGTTCCAATGATGGCCGATTTAATTTCTGATATTTAGATATATTACACTTTGAATTCTGCGAAAAATTTCTGTTAAAAAACTGAAAACTGAAAAAAACAATTCATCCTATCTTATTCTTTTACTCTATATGTTTATAAAAAATGATAAAACAATCCTCGAATTCAGTAAATCAGTTGAGGAATTATTAAATTATAATTTTTTAATACAAAAAAAAAATAATAATAATAATAAAATAAAATAAAAAAAATAAAAAAAAATCCTCCGTTTCATTCCAACCTTTATTTATTCACATATTGAACAAAAATTGTCAACTTTTCTCATCCGAAAATGATTCAAAGCACAATTATCTTAAACCGCGATATTATGTCTGATATAGGATTGAGAATAAAAAAGGCTTCGATGAATTCGCGAAATGACTAAATAAATCTTAATATATATATATATATTTTTTTTTTAAGTAAGATATTATTGGAACAGGAAAAGTACTGTAAATAACTGCGTAATCTGTTTCCTATCCGAGGAACGGGATTGCATTTGGCAATTTCAGAAAGAACGTCAAAGATGAAAACGAACACGTAATCTGCCTCCAGGAATTTTTTTCTTTTAAATAGTAAATGTTATTTTTTTTTCAATAAATGCCGTTAGAATCGGAAAGGTACTCTAAATAGGTGAGTACTTGTGTTTTGTTTTTTGTATGTTAACCCTAGAAACCGGAATCGCAGTTTCAAATGCCAAAATAACGGGAAAACGTGAAAACGAATAGGAAAACACGACAACAACATGAAATAAAACAATTTTTTTTCTTTTCTTTTGCTTTTTTTTTTTGTGAAAGTAAATATTAACATCGTAGGAATTGAAAGGTGTCCTGTATAAACAGGTGTATTTTGTTTTTACGTATATCCATTTTAGAACCGCAGATTGCACTTTGAAATTTCAGAAAAAATGGAAAACATGAAGCTTAATACGTAATCGAGCTCTAGAAAAAAGTGTTGCTTGAAATAGTGAATATTAATTTTTTTTATGAAAGATATCGGTAGAACTGGGCAGGTACAGCTACAATTTACGTATTTTCCGTTTTATTTTTCTTCTTTATTTTTCTACTGTAACTCCCCGTTAACCTCAAGATTGCTATTTCTAAATGCAGGGAAAACGGAACATTTACGTTTCGTCTGTTCGAATTACAGAAGAAATGTGGAAAGGCACAGACATAATCGCCGGAACCACCATTTTGTGATATTAATTAGTTTTTAATTAACACATTGTCAAAGGCAATTTTTACCAAATCTGAATTTTAAAACAGTCGGGATATAAATGTTCTAAATTGAGTGGATGTTGTCCAGTAATAGAGGTTACAAATTTCCCTTTAAGGCATATTCAGGTGACTGTATGTTTATCCTAAATATGAATTTTTTTATGCTGGAACTGATTTTATATGGGTCGTATACATATAAACACAGAAAAACTTATATTTGGTGAAAACTGAATACTTAAAAAAAATGTGAAAAGGGTTTACTTTTTTTTTTACCCATTGCGACTAGCAAATTTTATCAAATCTGAATTTAACAGTAGAATCTCCTCCCTGTTCTGAAAGTCTTTTTGTAAATTGGTATTCTAGATAGGTTTCCCAAGTTTATGCATAGGTAAATACCTTTCAATGTACGAATTTAATGTAAAATGTTTTACAATCCAAAAAAATATGGACATCATGATATAAATGCATTTTCTGTAAGGTAGAAGCCACGGCCCTTAATCAATGATTTCTTTGAATGAAAAAGAAAATTCTCTCTTTCCGTCGTGAATGTGTTAATATTTGGAATAATTATCAAAAATTAAAACATCTGAGCACAGGTGCAATCGGACCTGTCATCGTCTACCCAAATCCAAATTTACTCATCTTTATTTCGATACATTTCTCTAACCATCGCCAACAAATAAGCACACACACGCAGTGGCAAACATCTTATTTTTTACTACTATAAATTGTTGTTTGTATCTCTAAGAATGATTCCAATTTAAAATTTTCAAGAAATTAAAGAAAATGTCCTTTACAAAACTTAATATATAAATTTTATCATACAATATAAAAATCATCATATGGCTGCAAATATACTGTACCAAATTTCTAATATTTTTAGTACAAAAGGAAAAATTGTATAATTGGCATTTTGGTAGTAACTACAGGTAGCTTCCCCGTATGTTACTTTTAAAGTAAGTAAAAGCTTTACTTTTATGTCGCTTACTTTTCTTTACTTTTAAGTCTAAAACTATAAAATTGAAAAAAAGTGTATACCTTATTGAGGGTCAGTTTTATATGATCAGAAATAGATCTGTTATGTTTTTGTAGTATTGTTTATGGTGATATGAACAGAGCTGTCAACTTTATACACATGCAGCAAGTTCAGCGTGCCTTTAACAGAGTACTTCTACGTCTAACTATGATGTTCTACTTCTATTTTTTAAAGAAGCCAAATTATGACAGCTTCTTTTTACCTGAATTAGACATATTTTCCCTGATCATATCTGCGTAATATTTCAAACAATTAAATTAATTAATGTTAAAAGTTATTATTTGTGGTATGAGTTTTATATTTAATATAATATTACAAATTTAATCGTCACTCTTGTATGACCTGAATTAGCAGTGCAAATTTCAATATGATGTGTAAAGTGTTATGCCACGCCTGATATCCATATTTAACATGATATTTCACACTGACATTTGTAATCCTATTTCTTTGAAACTGGTCTAAGCCGCTCTACCAGCTACGGACACAACAGAAGCGTCACCTGTGGGTGACAAATGTAATAGCTTTTTTTTTGTTTTTAATTTTAAGAGAAACCCCATTTCTTCTTGTGCATTTATGTGAAAACTATCTACTGCCCGTGCTTTTTCTTGTTCCCCTCCGGGAGAGTTGCACTAAAAGAGACAGCCAAATTCGCCTTTACGTTGGGAATTAGTGAATTTTTACTGTATTTCTTCCTTTTGAGAAGCTGGTATAAGGTCAATGTTTATCTTTGAAAGAAAGCAATATCTATACGAGGGGATGTATGTAAACAAAAAGAAAGTATCATTTTCTATTAGTAAATTACAAAACGATTCTTATATGTGTATAATAAACTAACATTTGGAAACATATATAATACATTTACCATAGATGCCAACATCTGTTAATTATTCCGGAGTTCGGTCTAAGGCAGACATATCCAAAACCGGAAAATGTTTATTAGTAAATGCGTCTTCTTTTGGTGATGTACTTGTTAGAATTCATTTTAGAATTTTTGATAAAATCAAATTTCTAGTAGCGAACATATTTTCCTTCGATTGGACTCCGGAATATAAGAGATGTTGGCATCTATGCATTTACCTCGAACTTAATATCCTTTTAAATTTTCTCAATCCTCTCCGCAAGGCTACCACTGACGCCAATTTTTATATTTTATTCGTCCCACTCATTTAACCCTAGAACTACCGGAAATTTTACTCAAGTTTTATAAAAACATTCTACACCAGAATTTTTACTTAAAACTATTTAATTTGTTTATTTAACTTATTATTGTCTGATTTATACATTTAGTTTGTTTTGAAGAAATTTCTGGTTTGAATAAATATTTTGAATGTACATGTCGGGTCCAATGGACCCGTCTGGTAGACGGAAGGTTAACCTTCCTACCCTGAATGGGTCTAATCGACCCATTTCTACAATTCGTTTCATTCAATTCGAACCAGAAATTTCTTTATGAAAGTAAAATAAATAAAAATCAATACATATAAGTTAAATAGATATCTTAAAAAATTCTAAATAAAAATTCTGGGGTGAAATGTTTTGATGAAGGTTGAGTAAAATTTCAACAGGGTAGGAAGGTTAAGAAGATAAATACTGCAGTATATTTCTCTTGTAAATGTTGTCGAAGAATATGTGATTTTTTTTTGTCTTTAAAAAGTGGTGCGAGATAGAATTAAAAAATAATCGCCTGTCTCCATTATATTGCTGTTTCATAATATAGCGCATTTCCGTTGTTTTCCGTATTTCGTTGTATGTAAATGAAAACGACATATAATTTTATGATTTAATTTTTTTTTCTAGATAGTTAAAATTTTAATAATATGTAAAAATCAGGCTGCCACTGGCGATTATGTTTTTATAATGTTCCCTACCACATTTTCTAAACAATAATAATCTGCCTCGGAAATTATTGTTTTGGTGGTAGACGAAAATAGTGGTAAATCAAATAATAATAATAATAACAACAAAATATAGTAGTAACTTTCATACTCGACCCTCTCATATCCAGACTTTCCTATAGCCGGTCTGATAAAAGCTCAAAATGTATTGTAGGATTGTAAATTCATTTTTTTATTCAGCTTACTCGTTCGACACCTTCACGAAAGATGTCGATTTTTTTTTTTTTTTTTTTTTTTTTTTTTTTTGCATATTTGTGTCGTTAGCTCCCATATATTCAATCCTAATTCACTATCTCCTCTATTTCATCTCAATTGTATGGAGAGTTCTCAAAGATTCTCTGCTAATTTTTTGGAAAACCTGAAATTTATAAACGTTAAGGATACAATATTCTGGCCTACTAAAGCATGGGAGGTAATCAAAAGTTCTACTTTAAAAATTGTCGGAATAAATTATCAGCAGTCAATGAAAGTTGTGGAAATTCAGAAGAACTAGATTTAACAATCACGGTAAGGAACGTTTCTGGTTGTAAAAATAGCACAGAAATAGGAGTTCTTGAAAAGGAAATGGATATAAATAGCGATGATGAAGTACAGTCGTGGAAAAAATAATAATAAACACCCCCTATAACTCTGCAACAAATTATTGTAAAAGAAAGTTAATGGTACGAAGTGATTGGAAATAAATTCTACTTTTAAATGATGTATATAAAATTTGCTTAGGGGCCTTCTACATAGCAAAACAAACCCAAACTTTTTTTTCAATACCAATAACCAAGTTTGTCACCATAAATAATTAAAATAATTATCATCCAAATCACTGGAAATTTCATTTTTAGGCATAGTTTGAACCGAAGATTTGAAATATAGTCTGAAAATTCGGTGTTGTGATTGAAAAACACAAAGTTTGGTGTGGTTTTTATTTGCATATGCCCCCTAAGAAAATTTTATATTCATCATTTGCAAGTAGACTTTCTTTCCAATCGTTTGCTCCTAGTAACTTTCTTCTGTTATATTTAGTTGCAGTGTTAGTAACGGATGTTTACTTTTTTTCCCACGACAGTACCTCTTGGTCTTGGAGATAAATGAGTCTCTTCGGAGGACGAATTTCCAGCATTAGATGTATGCATTTTTCTCCATAAATATTTTCAACTTTTTAAAAATTGACACGATCGCATCTGACCGTGCATCTGACATAATTATAATGAGGAATTAGCGTGAGGTTAGATAATCTCGTTAGCGAATTAAGTGAAGAAGAAAACAGACAGATTTAATGCAATATTAAAGAAAAGTAATCGAATTGAAAAGTAATCGAAGCACTTCGAATTGTAAATGCAAAAATAATGTTTAACAGTTTATATCCCATATTATGAATAGAAAAAATATCTTATCGGAACTTTATTTCCTTGCGTTAGTATGATACATTAGAAGATATATGTACTTAAAATAAAAGATTTAATTCTTTTTGTTAATTACGGTTAATCACTTGATGTGGTACTTCAAAGTAACCTTGGGTCATAACTCTTGGACAAAAACCAAGACTTAGAAAAAAAAACTATTCCCAATTTTCTCATTTTTTTAATGTTACTTATCATGCATATATCTAGTGTAGGGTAGGGGAGTACACAGTGAGACAGCAGCCATTTTGACATATAGTTATAACATTTTCTCCTAGCTGGAACACACACTGAACCACCTCATCTTATGCAACACGTGGATGTAGTTTCGACGCTTCGGTTACTCTTCCGACAAAATAGTAAGTAGTTATTTATTTTTCAGGTCGAAAAGTTACATAAACGTCCAATTTAGAGTTTATTTCTTTCATTATAGCATATATTTACTTAACCAAACCTAGTTATATCTAATGATAGACTATGTCGACAAAGCGACACAAGCATTCAAAGCTGTGAAATTGATGATGAAACAGATATGGTGTCCATTTTGTTAGAACGTAACGAAAGTACACAGTGACACTCACAGTTGTGGTACACAGTGAGACGTGCCTCATTGTGTATCTACTATGCTGTTCTGATATATAAAACGTTATTTATTAATAATAGAAGGTTTTTTCTCTCTCTCTCTGTCTGTGTGTGTGGGGGGGGAAGGGGGGAGCGTGCGATAGCTAGTGAAATCTACTAAACGTAAGAGGCTTAAAATTTGCATGAAAGTAGCAAAATGTCTACCATTGTTCACCCGAGGCTCATATTTTTAAAAGATTTTAAATCTAGAATTATTAATTAGAAGTCATAAACTGCAGAAAATTATTGATAGTTTATTTAAATACAACGTTTATACACACAATAAAATAAGTTGATTTGATCAGACGTTAACGTTTCGTGAGTACTAGGACTCACATCCTCAGTGTAAAAAACTTTAAAAACAATATCCCCCCAACTGTATGTCATGTAGTTGGGGGGATATTGTTTTTAAAGTTTTTTACACTGAGGATGTGAGTCCTAGTACTCACGAAACGTTAACGTCTGATCAAATCAACTTATTTTATTATGTGTTTAAACGTTGTATTTAAATAATTTATATTTCCACACAAGTTCTCTATTTACTATTGATATAGTGTAAAAATGTATGATGTATGAAAACATATACATTGTCTCACTGTGTACCACTTGTGGTACACAGTGAGACAATTTTCGATACTCCGTTATTCTGCTTCTGTGCTTTTATAAATAACTTTTTTAAAGCCATTTATACATTAATGTGTAGCGTATTTGTGTAGCTTAAAGATGTAGAAAAACTTTTTTTCAAAAGAATAAAAATATTTGCCATTCGTTAGGTAATAATAATTTTCGTCTCACTGTGTACTACACTCTCCGTTATATTAGATCGTTCGGAAAGTCGTGTCCATTTGGGAAAATCAATTCATACTGGAAAATTCTATCATTTAATTACTAGACAGTGATTCCGATATCTAATGTCTAATAATTATTGCGCAGAATTTTCCGGTTCGAATTGATTTTCCCAAACTGACACGACTTTCCGAAAGACCCAATATGTCTATGATGTACGTGGGTCTTCAAAAAAGTGTAACATTTCCGTCACATGCATTTTTACCGTAAAATTTTTAAAGAATTATTCATTTAAATATATTTTTTAATTGCAAGAAAATTATGTCTATTTATATCAGTACCCATTTTTTTATAATAATTTTTAATTTATTATTTTGGGGGGTCACAATATATGATTTCTCACGTCTGTGGCATGTCACACACAATCTGTGGCTGTTTAATAACTTGTTTAATTTTAAAAATATATTTACATATTATTATTCCTTCCACAAGTGTCTCAAATACTAAATATTTATGCATATTTAAAATTTTTATATTGTGATTTATTTTGTTTTAGTAGAACAATTAATTCTGTCACACAATAAATTCTCATCTCCATTACACAAGCATAAAATGCCATTTTTCACTGATAGATGGCAGTACTGGCATCACATTTTATTTCCCGTGATACTAGTCATCCATCTTGTTTACTTACAGCTATAAAGAAGTTCTGAGTTTTTAGTTGAGAAACACGAAGATAGATTTTGTTTTTAACAATCAAGTGTGGTTATTGAGAACTCTCACCTCCGTGAACTTGAAGTTCAGGTATGTAAAACATTGTAAAAATAGAAGTTTACCTGTTTTAATATGCTTAACTGGTGCAAATTGTAATAAGAAAAAAATAAATTTCTTTTCTTGAAAAAAGCATACATTAAACCATTTTTTACAGAAGATTCCTCACCTCAGTGAATTAAAGCTGATCTCCGTGAATAAGGTTATATATATATATATATATTATATATGAGTAAACTAATTAAAATTAAGTTGCGCCATTGTTCACGGTTACTTCTAGTAAGTAAAAGTTTGATATAAAAATGAAAAAAAAATGGGAAATGCAAGGTTTTGAAATTGAAAAATATTTTTGTTGAAAAGGTACACTTTCTGGAGAATGACCCATATATGACTAGATGTTGATGCAGTCGCTGCATCATCAGTGAGAATTTTGCTATCAGAAGAATATTCTGCAGGTGTAACACTATCATCCGACGGAAAGCATATCTGAAAGAAATTTACAAACTTTTAGTTGTATAAAACTCAAAAGGATTCATAAAAATGCTAAGAGATAATTTTAGATTTCTTTTCTGATTTGTAATTTTTTCCATTTTAATTTAGAAAAATACAATGTTTTTTTCTAAACATAAAAATAACACATTTTTGTTTCAGTATTCGTCAATGTCATACATAAATTTTACAGTAACTTGTCCTACATTGTAACAAAATCCATCTGTCTAGTACAGATACATCCCTAGTAAATCTATACATTTTTATTCACCATATGTATTCAAACAATAAAAATCTAAGTAAAAATCCTGTCCAATGTAGTCCCGACGGCACACAAAAGTACCGCTTTGAAAAGTGCTTCGTGAAGTAAACAAACTGAAAATTATTTTTTAGCATAACGTATTGTCAGGTGATCTGTTTTAAAAAAAAAAAAAATATGATGTGATAGCCTTACCTTTAAAATTTAAGATGTTTCCAAACAAACGATAGGGATACCATGTCAGAGAAGAAAATGGAAGGAAAAATGACACTTACACGCGAAAAAATTGCTTCGTGAACAACTTTCAGCTAACTGGAACTACAATTGCTATCTAGCGATGGTCAAGGGAAGTAATTATTATTGTTTCTTAAAAGTACCATTGCGATTACATTCAGTGAGTGTGTTTTAATTGGAATAAAAATCTCTGCTATTTTAAAGTACCGTCAGGGAATAAAGGCTTAAATGTAAAAAAAAGTGAAAATAAACACGTTTACATGGCGAATAGATACATTTATGATTCTTTTTTAACACTTTCCAACAAAGTTGAAAAGTGTATATGCATTTGGTTTGTCTGTTCATCTGTCCGTCTGTCCACGCTCTAACTCCCGTAAATATACTCGGATTTTCATACACAATTGATAAAGTTTATTTAGGGTCACCAAAGCATGTTTGGTATTGTATATGAAGTATGTAGGATTAATACTTCATTTACAGGGGCACTCAAAAGTATTCCATTACATTATAGTATATTGAGAAAAATCGTTTGCAGAGTAATTCAATGACAATACGCAATTTCAAAAGTATTGAAACTAATATAAATCACTGAATTTCACTAAGATCACGTTAGAACAGGGCATTTATAGCTTTTATTATTCATTTACAGGGACACATAAAAGAAATCCGTTATAATACTAAAATAAATATGGTACAATACTGTCTTTGAGTACTAATTGCTGGAGTGTACGGTTTAAAATTCGGTATGCTTTTTTTAATTTAATTAATTTTTTGCATATTACTCACTATATATAAATTCTATACTTCATATACAGGGCTGCACAAAAGTATTCACGTACCGTTCTCCTTATCAGAGGAAATTGCTGAAGGAGAATTTTCAACTGAAGTATATGTATTTCTTAAGTGAACTAAATTTTGATATGCATGCAGTTAGTAGATATAAATCTATACATCATATACAGGGCTGCTGAAAAAATTAGGATTATTTTCCGATTGTAGATGGGAACAGCAGAAATTGGGTTTTGAAATGTGTTATGCGTTTCCATATGGTTGAATATTTTAATTTTTTAAACTGTGCAATTTTGTTACATTATTCTGAATCTGTTGGAAATTGTTTCATAGTCTATGCTTGACGAATGATTTTTTCTTTCTTGTTTTAATAAAAGATATAACTCTCTTTGTCTTATCCGGTAACTTTTCATATCCGGTTTACTCCAATCCACATTGGTTCGGTTATGGGACAATCAACTGTAGTCGCTTTGTACAGACTTTATAAAGAAAAGGGTCAACAGACAACTTTATAAGAAGAATTGAAGAAAATGATTTGTATGAAAGTTAATTTTTACGATTATTATTACTAGTATCGAAATAATTTCCAGCGAAATTTCACTGCATAAAATTAATTGAAAAATAAATTAAAATTACATATGTGTTCACCGATGGTGGGTTTATTTGTATCTCGAGTTTCGCCGAAGGATTGTGTGCTCATGAAGACTATCCTATCATGTGCTGCACTTGCAGTTTTACAAACATGTGTGAGTGAACTATGCTAAGCTGACTATCGTCCTCGTAGCTTAATTGGTAGAGCACTTGGAGCGCTATTCCAATGGTTCCGGGAACGATTCCCGGCTTGGACATTTTTCACTCTGTTTTTTCTACGCTGTTTAGCAATGTAATAAATGACGTATTAAATACTCCGTAATTTCGAGCGCCATTTCACTGCTGAAAGTTAATTGAAAAAATAATTAAAATTATATATCTGTTCATCGATGCTGCGTTTATTTGTGTCTCAGGATTGTGTGCTCATGAAGACCATGTCATCTTGTGCTGCAGTTCCAGCCTTACCAACAAATGTGAGAAAGAGATGCTAAGCTGGGTATCGTCCTCATAGTTTAACCCTTTACGGCACAGAACAATTCTGTTCTTAAAATGATGAAATGATTGACTGACACCGGAATTTACAAACGACTTTTTTAGAAATTAAAATCGTGTTACTTTAACGCTAGAACGCTCGTATGAGTCGATCCGACTCCGGCCATATGATTAACCCTTTCCGGCGCGGAGTAATTCTGTTTTTAAACTGATGAAAGAATGGACTGACACCAGAATTTATAAACAAATTTATTAGAAATTACGGACTTACTTATTTTCAAGTATAATATAAAACGAAAATTTTAATTAAATATTCTTGGTGTCGTTTGTCAGTTTTGGAATTAAAATTAGGTGTCCTTTTTTAAGGAGGGTTAAATGTCAACTTGAACCAGACATTATTTCATAAAATAAGTTAAATTTAAACCACGCAGATTTACGTTAAATAAATCAGTCAAATAATTTTAAATAAAAATCCTGGCGTCAAATATTTATATGAAACCTGAGTAAAATTTCCTGGCGTTCTAGCGTTTAACTTTAATTGTAAAAGAAAAATTTTATTAAAACATTATTCGTGCCGTTTCTAAGTTTGCAATTAAAATTAGGTGGCCCCGACGTGGGACCAGTGCGTCGGAAAGCGTTAAATGGTAGGGCATTTGGAGGGTTCATTCAAGGGTTCCAGTACGATTTCCGGATTAGACATTTTTCACTCTGGTGGGTTTTCGCTTAGTTAGCAATGTCATAAATCACGTATTAAATATTCAACACTTTCGAGTTTAATTTGATTGATGAAAGTTATGTTAGGTGTAAATTTCCAACTGGGCGAAAAATGTCCGCACCAGGATTCGAACCAGGGATCTCGTGGCTGAAGACGCCAGTGCTCTGCCATCTGAGCTATCCCGGACGAATCTGGTGGAACTTTTTCACCCAGCTAACCTTAATAATCATAGCACCTGGTCTGACACCTGGTTCAGCTCAACAGAATAAATCTCAGGTAATGGAACTCCAGAAATCGCTGGATACGAAATTAATACGAAATTAATTAACTAATTTAGTGTTAATTGAAAATCTTATTAAAATTATATATGTGTTATTTGGTATAAAGTTTTTGTATAATAGTGATATTTTATTGACCTTTTTCATTTTAATCAGTAAAATATACAAGTCATAAATATATATCATTGCAAACGTATAAAAAGGAAAAGAAAGAAAAAAAAATAGGCACTGATAACGATATCATTAGAGGGGGGCGGGATTAGAGGAATGATAACGTATGATATAGTAAGGGAGAGGGTCCAACATTGCCAAAAGGTTGATATCGTTATATATATGCAGCACTTAAACAGCTTGAATAGCTGGATGGGCTACTCAGTTAACACCTTAACGCTTAGTCGCAAAAATGAGACCATTTTCCAATGTATGAAGTCGTAAAAAGGCGAACAGTAGTAAGATTACTAACTTATTGAGAAAAGTCTATAAAAGAAAGATACCCAATTTCTAATTGATCGAAATTGTCTATGCCCCTCCCACCGGTATAAGAAGAGAATATATGAGGTAGCGGATTGAATTTACTAGAATAGAGTTAAGGAAAGTGAAATTTAAATTGGTAATTGACTTTATAATTGAATCTATAATTTGTTATAATATTTTATTGAAGAATTTTTAGAGTGTTATTAAATTTTGTCAACACCGTGAACCGCTGCCAACGCTGTGAACGCCGTTCATGCCAAATAGTCTTTTGTCAAATACAAGAGCGCTTGACATTTAGACACTAACGAAACCTCGATAGGGACTCTGTGTCTATTTGATAAGACTGATATTTTTATTTTCTTCTTATTCGAAATTGAAAAACTTTTTTAAAAATGCGTAAAAAATACTCCAATGGTACTAGGAGAGTTAATCAATGTTTAATCTTTCTTTCGGTAATCTTCGAGTCAACCTGAAAGAAAAAAAAATGGTGTTGAATCTTAAACTGTGTGAAAATGGTGTGATTAAATAATAGTACGTTTTCATCCTCCTTAGATATCTATGCTGTCATTTGAGAGTACTCCTGAAATATTCACAAATATTCGTTTCATTATTCTTTATCTATTTCAAAATAATAAATAAATTTAAAATTCAAAATAAAAAAAGAGTATATAACGACTTAATTATTTGAAGGGCAACGTGATATCATGTATCAAAGTTAATTTTAATCCTCAACTGCACAATGGCACCAGAATTTTGGAATAAAATTTTGTTTTTATAATGAACATGAAGAAAAGCTTTTATTTATTTTCAAACAAATTTGTTCGCAAATCCTGGTATCACTTAATCATTTCCACATTTTAGAAACAGAAGTACTTTCCGACTGAATAGGTTAAAACTAAATTTAACTTTTAAATCTTGAAATGTATTTCCTTTTTAAAAGTTACGAAAACTACTTTCATCTAAACAACTTAAATGCATGATGTTGAGATGCAGCTATAATAATAGTGTTGAAATAAGAATGTGTGCTGGAAATAAAACATAAATTCTAAAAAGTGTAACAGGAAGGGGAAAAAATCAAATATCTACAACTTTTTTTGGACTGATAATATACCCTATATTTAATTATGGAATGTCTGACATCAAATAAATCGAAGATTACTAGTAGAAAAAAATGGTATATGTTTAGAATAAAAAAATTTCTAATTTAGCAATACTGAAGCAACGTGGTTCTAGTGAACTTTATTGTGTTTGTTTATGTTGTTTAAATCAACCAAAGCATACAGCATTTTGAATTTCAGCTACTCACATAATATGAAATATATTGTGAGGAGAAAAATTACAAAGCTACGCAGTTTGGCGGCGTTTTTTAGCAATCGGTGTTGCTGTTTCAAAAAAAAATTTCCGACAGAAAAGTCTCCGTTTAGGAGCATTAAACTCAAATAATGTGATTTTGCTTTTTCGAATAAAAAATTATTCCTTATTCCAGCGTCATCTATACAATTTTTTATTTACACCTGGTAATAAAATTAATTTTAAAATACGAAATAGCTTTTTAGGTGCGTTCGTAATTATATAAATACGTAGCACCTGTCCTACAGTCATCGTTCTGTCCGTCCGTCTGTCTGACCGTCCGCATATAACAGGGCAAAAACTACCCGAACGAATCGTTTGAAATTTAAAATATATAACTGTTGCATAATTTTGTTTAGCCATTTCAAATTTTATGAAAATCGGATGTATAGTTCAGTGGTGGAAAATTGGCGCAGAGGAGGAGCCTATTGACACCACTAAATTTGAGTAGTATTTTTCAGCTTATCTAATGACAGAATTTCTGAGTTTTTATTAAGTTGAAGCATACTATAAAATATTAGTGGTTTTAATAGGCTCCTCCTCTGCGCCAATTTTCCACCACTGATAGTTTAATTACAGGGACAGTCAAATTTTTCCGTTACATTACGGCTAGTGGGAAAAAAATATTTCGAGTGCATTTTAATGATGTTACAGCTTTTCGAAAAGAATGAAATTGATATGCACTTATGAAGTGCATTAAAATATACATTCAGTACAATATGTAGTGCAAACAATATTTATAAAACTAGTAATAGTACGAACGCACCTCATTTGCCACGTTTGACACGCAATTTCCTACTTGTTAATCTTCCACTGAGTCATTGTCCCAAATGCTTCGATAAACGTGATTTTTCCTACATTTCGTTCTCACTAGAGAACTGCCAGAATTGTTTTGACGAGATTTCGCCGATTTTGACGAATGTAGTATCGTTGGAGAGATCTTTTCGTGAGGATTAAAAATCTCACTGGAATTGCCCGTCGCAAATCACCCATTTTCGAGATAACCGACAATTTAAGTCACAAAATTTGTTTATTTATTACAATGTATTTATGATATTACATTTGTCATATCGTTAAATTCAACTAAAATCTTGAGTCTTTTATCGTTAAATTTAATTTTATTTTTGCTGTTAAATGGCTTTCTCTTAAGTTAATTCTGTTACTTATGTTTAGAAATTAAATATGGAAAAAAAACTTTAAAAAAAAGGAAACGAAGTTAATGGCTGTAAATGTAGGGCTGCCACTGACAACTATTTTCATATTCCATTCAGTGTTCCCAGTGGACTACTTTTTTAAAATTGAGATTTCTTCATTGGCACCACTTTCCTGAAATGGTAAAATTCCTTTTGTTTATGCCTTAATAAATATGTCATTAAATAAGGCGAATTTTACTATTTCAAAATAGTAGTACCAATTAAGAAATCTGAATTTAAAAAAAAAGTAACCCTCTGGCAACACTGATCATTCGTACCACTATTATTGAAAAAATAAATTTTGTACTACATTTCTCTTGCATATGTTGTCAAAGTACATATGAAAATTTTTTATTTGAGAAAGTGGTGCAAGATGAATTAACCCTCCGTCTACCAGACGTGTCCAATGGGCCCGATGGGTACATTCGAAATATTTATTCTAACCAGAAATTTCTTTAAAATAAACTAAATGTCTAAACCAGACAATAATGAGTTAAGTAAATAAGTTCCATAGTTTTAAATAAGAATTCTGATGTGCAATATTTTTATAAAACTTGAGTAAAATTTTCGGTAGTTCTAGGGTTAAAAAACAATCCCAATTGGTAACCTTGTAAATGCATTGTTTCGTGCGCGGTGTCTGTGTTTGTTGATGCTGGATATTTGTTGTGTTCATTGGTAGTTGTAGTCTTCTATGTAGAAGTCTGCAGGAAGTTATTTAACTGTAAAAATTATAAATTTAACGACATAACAAATGTTGCTGCATAAATACCTTATAATAAATAAAAAATTCCGTGACATAAAGTGTCAGATATCTCAAAAACGGCCGATTTGCGACGGGTATTTCGCCTTAGTTTTTTACTTTTCACTACGAGATCTTTCCAACAATACCGCTCAAGTCAAAATAGGTGCTTAACACTTCTTACAGATCCTTAGTCAGAACTGCCATGAAAATTAAATTCATATTTGTAAAATTTGTCTTTTAACGTGTTTCTTTTTCATGTTATCAAAAATATTTCATTTGGGATAGTATAAATACGTCCACAAAAAATACATTATGGGGCCTGCTCATGAAAAGAAAAAAATAATAAGCGCGCGTACGGAAAAGTCAAAGTATTATTGGGTCGTTCGGAAAGTCGTGTTCGTTTGAGAAAATCAATTCATACCGGAATATTCTATCATTTAACTGCTAGACGTTGCTTCCGATATCTAGTGTCTAATAATTACTGGGCAGAATTTACCGGTGCGGATTGATTTTCGCAAACGGACACGACTTTCCGAACGACCCAATATATATTACATGGTTTCACAAAAATGAAAATGGTTTCACATACACAAATTCAATCTATGAACTCAAAACTGATAATATTAGCTGTAGCTGGAAAATATGTAGAAGAAAATCTTCTTTTAACTTCACATAATAAGTAGAGCGCACAACTTTAGTTTGAAAAGCAATTAATTATTATCGTCCACGTGATAGATAAATAGCTCAAAATAGTTACAACAAATATAAAAATTAAAAGAACATTTTTTTTTAATTTACAGCCTGTTATAAACAGAAATGTTCATCTTGAAATTCACGGCTAACTTCATGACAGCAAATCTTGATTTTTTTTTCTCAAAAGATTCCGTTGCAATATATTTATTTATAATGAGCTCCCAACACGGTTATGTAAAATTTACAGTTTTTTTGTGCTTGTTAAGAAGCACGTCTTATCAAATTTACTTGGTATAATTATTTGATTAAAAAGACTAAAATTAATAACTTATTATTAAAACTAATAAAGATTGCTTTATCAGAGTTGTTTATGAATGCTTTATAAGAATGACAAATAATTTATTTTCCATGTAATTTAATAGCGTATTCCGTCATAATATAGCCATTAATTATTATGGTTTCTTTGTGGTTACTATTATACCGCAGTTTATTTTTCTATAAATGTAATAACAAAAACTAAAAATCACAAACTTAAAATTTTATTCGAACTATTACTTAACTATATCTATAAGACAAATAATGTATAAAGGAAGAGTATATTTGTTAATTAAGTGTATATTAAGCATAAGTATATTTGCTAATTAGCACTAGAACCGACAAGGCGGTCATTTTGACCGTTTCGAAACTTTCATTTCTTACCCATTTGTTTCTATTTAGAGTATAAATTTCAGCTTCCGTGACTTTTCCTACAATTCGAAAAGCTATGATGTGTTAGTGATAAATTTTCCTGTCTAACAAAATTTATGAAGTATTGCAGTAGTATATCTATAGCCACCGAAACGGTCAAAATGACCGCCGTCAATTTTAAAGCTCAGTTTATCTAACAGATGTCGCAACAGTCCATACTTCTACAAAGGTTACAATATTACCACAGATAACTTCTTTACTTCACAGCTCCCTGCAGAAAAGCTGAAGTCACTAAAAACAAGCGTTGTTGGCACGCGGAAGAAAAACAAAATTCCACAGGCCATAAAATCTCAAAAAAAAAAGTCTTTGTACAGTAGTCAAATTCTTGCCAAAGGTGATATTATGTTGAGTTTTTCAAGGGAAGAAAAATAAATATATTTGAATTCTAAGTTCCCGACATCCATCAGTTACATTTGAAACAGGTGATAAACACTTACCAGAAAACTTTAAAAGTCTATAATTCTACAAAATTTGGCGTCTACGTGAGATGTAAAATTGCCACGCAACTAGGGAATCCACACACCTGCTCACTATGTTCCTATGTTCGACCAAATGGCACGGAAGTATTCTACAAAAGCTTGTTCGAGACGATGATCTCCACAAGTGTTTTATAATTTTCTTCTTCTAGCGGCATCAATTCTCAAAGAAACAGTCAAAAAATGTGTTAGATACCTGTATTTCGTTAAAGAAAAATCCGGCTTCATTAATCCCTTTATATGATTCCTAGTATTTTCTAGAAGAAAATTCAGGTAGTTCACTCTTTTTTTGACAGGGTTTTTCCCTGACCACTCACCACCCTGAATATTGTATTGCTCAGGGGATAAATATAAATGTTTATTTTCACCAATTTTATTCTTGTTTTTAGCAATTTCGATTTCTGATGAAAAATATTTTTTACTATAAAAATATTATTAAAATAAAAAAATATAAATGATATAGATATATCTAAATATAATATAATTATAACATAATAAAATATAAAAAAATATAATAAAAATTATCAAATATATATTATTATATGACCAATGATGGTAATAATAGTAATAAACGATACTAAGAGTAAAAAAATGGCAAGTAAGCAATAGTTGAGCATGGTAATTAACATAGGTCAAAATGACCGCTTTGGCGGTTATAGGTATACGTTTTTGTCGGCGGTTCTAGTGTTAAGTGTATGTTAAGAATAAATATATTTGTTAATCACGTGTATATTAAGTATAAGTATACTTGTTTATTTATTCTTTTATCGATGCATGAATCTTTTACACATTAACAAGATTAAAAATATTGAGGAATCACGATATATCGCGATATATCAGGACTGACGGCTTATCTATATTGTTGATAAAAATCAATTTCTGCATATCATTTCTAAACTGGTTCTTAGATTTTAGCTTTTCAAAAAACATATATACGATTAAAGAAGAAATCTTTTAACACCAGATATTACAAATCAGATATATTTTAACTAATTAAAGTTTCTGTTCTAAAGTATCATTGTGGAAACTCTGCTTTCAGATTTCAAGTAATCAAGCCGTCTTAGTCGGTTTGAAGTTCGTAAACAGAAGCACTTTAACTCGTTTGAGACTGTGAGTGAGTACAGAATTTTTTTCCCGTATCAGTAGTAAAAGAAACCTTATTTAATTGGAGCATATTCTTAATTACATGAACCAAAAAAAAAGTTCGACAACAGCTTCTATTGATTTTATTGTTTAATTATTTTGCTCTATGTTGTTCTTTAAAAGTAAAAGTTTATTTAAAATAATAACGATTATTAACCTTAGAACTACCGGAAATTTTACTCAAGTTTTATAAAAACATTCTACACCAGAATTTTTACTTAAAACTATTTAATTTGTTTATTTAACTTATTATTGTCTGATTTATACATTTAGTTTGTTTTGAAGAAATTTTCTGGTTTGAATAGATATTTTGAATATACATGTCGGGTCCATTGGACCCTTCTGGTAGACAGAGGGTTAAGATGATTTACAGAGTTTTATTTTACTTTAATAAAACGTGGTGATGATATAACATTCAGCAGCAAATAAAAACTTGGACACTTACACAATGTTCCAAAAAAAAAACCACTTTTAAATTTAAAACAAAACCATGTAATATTTCGTGTGATGTGCTTTTGCTGCTATTACAGCTTGTAGTCTCTATTCATCGAAAGGGCCAGTTTTTCGGTTAAATATGATGGTACATGTTGCCATTGTATATTGCGATTGTTGTATTGAGAATAGCAGTTTTTAGTTAAAAATTTTTCTTAATCTCCTTTTCTAGTAATTGTTTCTCAATATAAGCCCACAAATGTTCTATAGGATACAGATCCAGACTTTGGGGAGGATGGGGTAGCACTTATTTCACTTTGTATAATAACCATTCCTGTACAATCCGAGTGCTATGCTTAGGATCATTGTCTTGGACAAAGGAATAATTTCCATTTAAATTTAATTTTGAAGCTGTTTTTGGTAAATTTTCTTTTAGAATGTTCAAATACATCATTTTGTTCATTATACCTTCAATGAACACTAGATTTCAAACACTACTAGGTACCATTGAACCCCATACCATAACGTACCCGCTACTATGTTTTACAGTCGCTTTTATATTTGCTGATTTTAGCGCTGTTCCTTCCCTTCGCCATACAAAATGCCGATCATCAGATCCAAACAAATTAAATTTCGACTCATCTGTAAAAATAACAGACTTCGAGAATTCTCGTGGCTTTCCAACATATTGTGTAGCATATTCAAGACGTTTTCTTAAATTTCGCAGAGATAAATATGGCTTTTCCGTGGTGTGTATTCTCTATAGTCTTTTGAATGTAAAGTATTTCTTATAGTCTGTGGATGCACATTCACTATAGATGCCTTCTTCAACTCTCTGGCTATGTTTACAGAAGAAATTTTAGGATTCTCTTTCACAAATCTCACAATTCGTCTTTCTGTTTGAGACGAGGAAATCTTTTTGGGCCTCACAATCCGTCTTTTTGTTTGAGACGAGGAAATTTTTGGGCCTACCACTTCCACTAGGTCTTTGCAAAAATCTGTACTTTTTGTATGTATTTATTATGTAATGCACTGTTGAACGTGGCTTTTTCACAGTTTTTGCAATATATCGTATACTTTTCTGCTCTTTCCATAGTTTAACAATTACGTTTTTCATATTAACAGAAGTTTGCTTTTTTTCAATTTTTGGGAATTTTTAATCCAGCAAAAAGGAATTTCAGCACGTTTCAGTCTCATAGCTTTGACTTGGACTCGTGCCACAAATCAACACCCTCTTAAAAAATTGCATAATTCCAATCCAAAGTAAAAGTGAACTAAGTGTCCAAGTTTTATTTTGGCAGCGAAAAACGCACATTTTAAAATTATTTAAAAAATTAATATAACGTTTTATTAAGATTAAATAAAACTATTTCATTCTTTGAATAAATTATCTTTTTCTTTAATATCGTTAGATCACGATATCACAATTAGTTAAAACAATATTAACCCTAGAACTACCGGAAATTTTACTCAAGTTTTATAAAAACATTCTACACCAGAATTTTTACTTAAAACTATTTAATTTGTTTATTTAACTTATTATTGTCTGATTTATACATTTAGTTTGTTTTGAAGAAATTTCTGGTTTGAATAAATATTTTGAATGTACATGTCGGGTCCAATGGACCCGTCTGGTAGACGGAAGGTTAAGCAGGAAAATCGAATCTTGTTTCTGTCCAACTTTCTTTTTGGTTCACTATATGTAAGTGGATGTAACTCGATGAAAAATAAGTGGTACCAATCGAATAAAAAATGCGTAAAAGACGCCACTCCCGAAGGGGTTAACGCGATAACTGGCGTATGTCGAGCCGGTAGTTGCATTCCATGTATTTTTGAAGCAATATCACAGTGAGCATTTAGCATGCTTTACATTCGTCTTGTCTACCATATTTTTTGAATAGCAATGTTTTGTTTGGCAGACAATCACTGAATCCATAAATAAAAAAAATGAAGTTGACAAGTTCTTATAAATATTTTGAATAATAATAATAAAATTCCACACTAAACAACATCATGACATGGTTTCCCCGTTTGGGTTTGGAAGTCAGTAAACTCTTGCTTGCTTACTGAAACTAACACTTCCGATGATTTAGTGTCATTCTGTGTTAATGGATTCTGGGATGCATATCTGTATTTACAAATCAAAACCACTCTTTAAATAATAATATTGCCAGTTATTTTAAATATAAATATACAAGAGGTCTTAAAAGAGAATATCTTTGTCTCAAATAAGAGTTAAAATATCAAAATAGGGAGAAAAGGGACTATTATTAGATCATATTACGTTCACATTTTCTGTTATTCAACAACAATTCCTTTTCTTAAAACTTACAAAAACAAAACAAATGCTTTCATGTTAGATAAAGTACTGGCTTGATAAGACTATAAGTGTGGTACATTACGATATGTGTGTACATTTAAAAATATATTATTATACAGCTATTTACTAATATTACGAAATAAAAAAAATACTTAAAATATTCAGAGTAAATGACATACAACGATTATTAAAATGACAATATAAATTTCTATAACAGTAAATTA
Source organism: Maratus speciosus (assembly GCA_963932465.1). NCBI lineage: Eukaryota > Metazoa > Arthropoda > Arachnida > Araneae > Salticidae > Maratus > Maratus speciosus. The sequence continues at coordinate 716,294 of CAWVRF010000119.1, read as the reverse complement.
TTTACAGATGCTACATAAATATAATTATATATATAAATATATATATACAGGCCTCGTACGCATCAACAGATTCAGGGGAATTTAATTGTTTTAGTACCAAAATTTTCGTAAAGTACAGGTCGCTATATCTGATACCAAATTTTTTCCCCATTAAATAAGGCAAGTATTACATTACAAACATTCTGGAAAGAGATCCTTACAAGTCCTTGAAGTGTACGAACCCTGATCTGTGTAAAAATATTATGTAATAAACTTTATTTAGCTTGAAAGCAAAAAATTCTTGTTCAGGTAGGAGTGAAATGATATATTAATTTTGGGTTAGTGTTTCACAAATCTATGTACTCCTAACATACATCAAAATAAAACAAAATACATTTGTTTGCTCTGTGTGGAATAAATAGATCAAATGTTTAAGGGACGAAAAACAAGTTTGGCCATCAATATGATTCCCTTCACTATTGAGATAAACCTAATTTTTATATAATGTATATAAAAATGTATTATATTTTATATAATATGTATCATTAATCGATTCAATATACAATTTGTAATGCTTGTAAGATACACTTTTACGTTCATTAGTGAAAGGGGCAACTATTATACACTTTTTAACCATATTAGGGGCGCGCAATCGCGTTTTTGTTATGTAGAATTCTCACGGGCATTTTTTTTAAATTTGTTTTAAAATAAGGAAAATCAGTTTTTTTTTCTTTTACTTTTATCCACCAAAATTATAAAAATAAAATTTTATTAAAAGTTTCTGGTGCAAATCTTAATTAACCCCTTAACGCTCGAATTAAATTGCGCTTTAAAAATTCAGATTGCTTATTGGCACCACTTTTATGAAAAAGAAATATTCATCTTATTTAATGACAGGTAAAACGATACTAAAATATAGACAATTCCACTATTTTATAAAACCGGTGGGAATCAATCAATTTGAGTAAAAAACACAGCTCGTGAATATGACGTGAGCGAGAATTAAGTGGTTAAAATTAGGTGGGATATAATCTATCCCACCACCCCTCAAGGGGCGTTGTCCTTTATCGTAAAACAACTCTCTGTGTCCATGTACAGACGTGGAAAAAACGTACTAACTTTCTCACATCCTACTAGCTCTACAACAAATTATTGTAGAAGAAAGTTACTGGTACCAAAAGAATAGGAATAAAGTCTACTGTAAATTATGTATGTAAAATTTGCTTAGGGGCGATCTACATATCAAAACGAACTTAGATATTGTTTTTTTCAGCAGCAATGCCCAATTTTGACACCATAAATAAATTCTACAACCTTCAACTAACCTAAATGAAATTTTCATTAAATTCGTACGATTAGTTTCAGAGAAAAATAATTAGTTTAAAGTGAGCATATTTTAGGGGCTATATCCAAAGTGAAGTTCGGTATTCTCGATTGTTGAAAGGCTACAGAATGACTATGTCACTTCTATTCATGTATTATTTCTTGATAATATAACACTTTCACTCGTTTAATATGTTTCGACTATAGCCCGCGCAAATGTTTTAATAAAATGCAATCTATATACAGGGTGTTTCTAAACTCATGGTACAAACTTTAAGGGTAGGTAGAGCACACAGTAATAATCATTTATTGTATAGGAATGTATGGGACCAAGTGACGCATTAAGGTAAAAACACCAGGGGGGCAATTGGGCCCCTTTTTTAATTTTCTAAATTTCTAATTCATGCCAGAAATTTTTTATGCTATCCTTTTCTTGACATTTCATAATTACTTAACAATAAAATTCTTCATTGAAAATTTTTGGCGTGAAATCGAAATTTTTGAATTTAAAAAAAGCGCAAAACTGGCAAACTTATCAAACGAAATACATGAATAAAAAAGATAAAATGTTTATTTACAATGTAGTTTACAAGTAAATAATAATGCATACAATAATATTACAATAAGTGTTCAAAATTGCGCCCATCAACTGTGATACATGCTTGGCAGCGTCTTTGGAACGATTGGCGTACACTTCTAAAGATATCAGGCATTTCCCGCACATGTGCAGTAGCTTCGGATATGCGAGATACTAGATTTTCGTCTGAGTCAACTGGAGTCCCATAAACAAGACTCTTCAGATGTCACCATAAAAAGAAATCAAGGCTCGATAAATCTGGAGATCGCTGTGGCCAAGGAACTGGTCCACTACGCCTAATCCAGCGCGTCCCAAATGTGGCATTCAGGTAACTGCGCCCATCAATGGTGAAGTGCGTGGGCGCTCCATCATGTCGAAACCACATCCGGTTACGAATGGCAATCCGAACATCTTGCAGCAGTTCTGGTAAAACATGTTGCAAAAAATAAATAAATAAAGTAACAGCGACCTTCCAGCCTCTTTGGTAGTAGGCATGGGCCAATCAAGTAATTATTAACAATACCCGACCACAAATTCACTGAAAATCGTTGTTGATAAGCAGTGGCCGCATTGCATGTGGATTATTGTTTGCCCAAAGATGGAAATTGTGCGGATTAAATACACCCTTGCGTGTAAATACTGCCTCATCTGTACATAGAATATGAACAGTAAAGTCTGGCTGCAGTACATGTTGCTGCAAAGCACACTGGGAAAAGTTCAACCTCAGAAGATAGTCTTCCGGATTCAAATTTTGTACACGTTGAAAACGGAAGGGATGAAATCGATTTTCATTTACCACTCTCCAAACGGTCAGATGACTCACACCTAAATTCTGTGCAATAGCTCTAGTACTTTATTCGGTCCTTTCACTCACAAAATTCAAAATAATTTCTTCCAGGCTTGCAATGCGTACAGCTGCATCCAGCACAGTTTCCTGTCTGGTGACGTGGAAAGAACCTATTTCAGAAAGTTCACGGTGTAATCGCTGAAACACTGGATCAGGCATTTTTCTGCGAGGAAACTGCTCCTGGTACATTTGTAGGGCAGCTCTGGCGTTGCCATTTGCACGACATCACATGAAAGGCATGTCGGCTTTTACGGCATATGTAAAGTCTTCCATGACGAAAGATAGCACAATTAAAAATGGCGATTTCTTCTACTTGAATGAATGGTAATGAACGGCAGCCAGTCACTTACTACCCTCTACCGCCAGTGGAATCAACCAAAAACTCCATTTCTATTTCAAAAGAAAAAAAAATCTATTTCTATTTCTATTTTTAATTTAAAAAATTTCGATTTCATACCAAAAATTTTCAAAGAAGAATTTCATTACTATGTAATTATGAAATGTCAAGAAAAGGATAGCATAAAAATTTTCTGGTATGAATGAGAAATTTTGAAAATTAAAAAAAAGGGCCTAATTGCCCCCCTGGTGTTTTTACCTTAATGCGTCACTTGGTCCCATACATTCCCGTACAATAAATGATTGTTACTGTGTGCTCTACCTGCCCTTAAAGTTTGTACCATGAGTTTAGAAACACCCTGTATATATATATATATATATATATATATATATTAAATTGAGCTTTTCTGCACATCATAGACGGCACCTTAAACCAAAGCGTTATAAGTAAGCGTCCTATCTTAAATGGGAGAGATAACCGCAAGATTAAAGGCGAGGTCACGTCAATCAAGGTCATACGCCACCTAGCGGACGGAGTGAAGTACAAGAGGATTATTAACTTCTTTCCCCTTCGTGGGTGATCTATGAGTTCGATGTCTATGAAATAACTATGCGCACGCGCAGCCGTGATTTAATTTATTTGTCGTCTGCGTTACTTAATTGTTGGAAGTATAGCTAATTCCATTTATTTATTTGCCATTATTTAATTTATTAATTGAAGTTAGTTATTTAAACAAAAAACAGTTCTTTTATAAACTAATAGTATTTGAAAAAATGTCACCTTGGCGTTCTAATTATTGCAGTTTTCAATCTGAGAGATTTCATTTGTTTCGCTTCCCAAAAGAAAAAAAAACAGGTTAGCTTTGTGTTCTATTATCATTTATAAAAAAGATAAAATATTATTTCATATATATTATTAAATGTCACTAATTTTAATATGTTCAATTTTAATTATGTTTTTGTAATGCAATGAACAATTTCACATAAAATTTAGTTACTATATGTAAAGATAGAATTTTGTAGCAGCGTTTTTAACTCAATACCTGATACGATAAAGTTATAAAAATTTATACACATGTGTATTTCCGATGAGAATTAAACGTTTTATTATGCTTAAAGTGTAAGTATAAATTATTTAATTAATTTTAAGGCATATTTTTTATCAACCGGGCGCAGCGATAAATTTCCAAATATTCTCTTGATCGAATTTTATTTATAATATTTAAAATACAAACATTTCATTCATTCCATTTAAAACTCATTTAATTTTACATTAGGATCCACTTTAATTTAAAATGCAAGCAGTAATTCTTGTACTATTAAACCAGAAATAATTGATTATTTTTATTTTTAAAAATTTTGAGAATTTTAGACAACAGATTTAAAAAAATTCCTTAAATCAACAAATTACTTTTTTTTTTTTTTTTAAATCTAGAAATATGTTGGTCATTGTGTCATATCCAGGAAAAATAGTTTTCATGGGATACCTGGACTTCGCATAGGTGAATAACATTACAGAAAGCATAACAAGAAACTTCGAAAATTGGAATGAAATATAAAATATTTACAAATAGTACGTGGTATGCTCAATTAAACATTTATTACGTTACACACGTTTTTCGCAGGGGTAAAATAGATAACTTCCCGTAAACGGGTTGATAGCCATGGTTAGCATCAAATGAGAAAACAGTATACATTTGTACCTGTATAAAAATTAAATAATGGTTAGAAATTGAAAGTAACTTTTATCGAAATAACCCGATTGCGGATAATTCACCAAACAAAGATTTAAAAAAGGCTTATGAAACACACAACAATTGCCAATAACTGGAGTCATATATATTATTAAACGAACAATTCCTTTATACACACACACATATATATATATGTGTGTCACATTTTAACGAAATGACAGTATTCACTGAAATTAACTTTATTAAGTTTTATTTAAATAATCAAAAAGGTGGCAATCAATTTCCATAGCTGCTTACAGGTTAGACTTCAGATACCAAGTGGCGTAGAGGTATAGCTCTGAAATTGCTCATCTCCTAGGGTTACCAGTTAAAAAGGGCCATGTGTTTCTATTAATTTAACGATAAAATGGATTAGTTGGCTACCCTGCCAAACTCGTGATTATTAGTCATTGGGCCCGCATCCAAATTGAGGGACGATTCATTACAAAAACTATTTAATAGGTCTAATCTTTATAATTTCTTACAATTTCCCCCCCTTTCCAGACAAGTCCCCGGGGATGGGCCGGCTTCCATACACGAGGGTCGCCTGGAAAGTATAAAGCATTCTTTATTATAGGGATGTTAAAATTTTGGAAGTGAATTACTTTTAATCGAGCTGCCTGGAGATGAGTTATTTCTTTCGTATAGTTAACATGTGATATCACAACAATAATAAAAATAGTAAAAATAATACAAATAATAAGAATAATACCACTAAAATTTTCAATATCATAAGCAATTGAACATGATAAAAACAGTTATATTAATAAATGCAAGACACTGGTAATATTATATGCCAAATAAAATAATCAAAATAGGAAATATATTCTAGAATTGCTAAGTCCAACATTACATATAAAATACAAACTTGAATGAAAATGTCTTGACTTCATTCAGTAGAGTGTAGACTCTCAAAATACAATTATACTATACTCATAAAGATGTAAATTCAACTATCAAATATCATCCAATAACAGTTCATATGATATCTGATACTTTACATAGATGGTGTTAACTTAAATTGATCGTTGGGCAAAAAGTACCTTAGTTTGGAGGCATGTATTACTTCATAGTCCTTCTTTGTCAACCAGTTAGGTTTATTTATTTTAAAACTTACATTAGACAACTTTTCAATAATTTGATATGGACCAGAAAAAGGCGGGCTTAACTTCCTGGTGTTCGGATAATGAAATTCGTCTGCAATTACGAGATCACCAGGTTTGAAAGGTGCTTCCACAAATTTTAGGTCATATCTGACTTTGTTTTTTAAATGGTGCTCACCAGTTCTTTGGAAAGCCTCTTTCCTGGCTTCCTCAACCGTAGGGTAATAGTTTTCATTGCCTAATACTGATGGATAAGGAAATTGGCCAAACATTAAGTATGCCGGGGGGTATTTGGTTACTGAATGCGGTGTATTATTGTACTCGTTAATCACCTCCTCCAGAATTTTGGGCCATGGAATGTTTGAAGGTGTAGCATTGATTTTAAGTCTTAGTCGAGTGCAAATGGACTGATTTACGCGTTCATTTTTCCCATTACACTGGGGCCTGTGAGATGAAGTAAGTAATTTTTTTACGTTATGTTTATGTACCCATTTACTCAGTTTAGACGCTGTAAAAGCAGGGTTTCTGTCCGTTAAAATTTTCTTGGGAAGTTGAATGCTAAAAATCTGTTTTAGAATATTAATATAAACTTCTGTTGTAACATTTTTAGAGGTAAAACCCCAAACATAACGAGTAGCGTGATCAATAGCTAAGTGCATGTATTTTTTTGTTGAATTGTAATAATTGAAGCCCCCTACTGTGTCTAATGATATTATATCAAAGGGTTGTTCTGAAGGAGGTAAGGCTTCAAGAAGGCCAAATTTAGGTTGGTGGGATTTCTTGTTTAGTTGGCAGACTTCACAATGTTTGACAAATTGCGTAATATCTTGTGTCATGCTGCTCCAGTAGTACTGTTGTGAAATTAAATTTAGCATTTTTTGAATTCCTGGATGGCCAAATTGATTATGGGTTGTTATTAACCTTCCGTCTACCAGACGGGTCCATTGGACCCGACATGTACATTCAAAATATTTATTCAAACCAGAAATTTCTTCAAAACAAACTAAATGTATAAATCAGACAATAATAAGTTAAATAAACAAATTAAATAGTTTTAAGTAAAAATTCTGGTGTAGAATGTTTTTATAAAACTTGAGTAAAATTTCCGGTAGTTCTAGGGTTAATAATTTTTCTCTTAAGGAGAAAGGTACGACAATTTTTTGAAAACCCTTTTTGTGAATTACCAAAATATCATTAAATTTTTGAAATTTAGGTCCTGTTACATTATCTAACTCTTGGTGTTCTTTAATTTCATCTAAGGTTAATAAATGAATGTGGGGATTTACGTTTGATAAAATGGGATTTCTTGAGAGCATGTCGGCTTCAAAATTTGTAGACCCTTTATAGTATTTTACGGTATAATCGTACATGCTTAATTTTAGTGACCATCTGAATAATCTACCGGTTAAATGTTTTATCTTTTTAAGCCATACTAAAGCAGCATGATCGGTATGTATTGTGAAAGGTTTTCCATGAAGATAATAATGGAATTTGTCAAGAGCATCGATTATGGCTAGACACTCCAATTCTGTGATAGCGTAATTTCGCTCGAAGGGACTTAGTTGCCTTGAGTGGAATGCAATGGGATGTAAATCTCCATTTTCATCCATTTGTTTCAATACAGCACCTAAAGCTTCCTTCGAGGCATCAGTAAAAACATGGCATGGGAGATTAGGATTACATAATCTCAAAATAGGTTTAGAAATTAATGCATTTTTAAGTAGTTCAAATGATTGCTGACAGATTTCTGACCATTCCACGGAGTGTCTTTCTTTAATAATTTATTTAGAGGGTCTCTAATTTTAGCATACTTGTCAATGAATTTATGGTATACGTTTATGAATCCGAGGAATCTTTGTAATTCTTTAACATTTTTTGGAGGAATTAAATTTTTAATGGTTTTGGTATTAGCATTGTCTGGTTTTATATGGCCATTACTAATTTCATAGCCAAGGAAGTCAATTTGAGATTTGGCACAATTACATTTGGAAAGTTTTAGTTTTAGATTTTCTTGACGGCAAATATTGAATATAGTTTTAAGGTGAACCAAATGCTCGGCATAGGAGCCCGAATAAACTATAAAGTCATCGAAGTAATTGGTAACGAAGTTGACCCTATGTTTATTTAGGATCCTTCTGAGAGCTCTTGCGAATAGAGCCGGAGCATTTTTGTATCCGAATGGGAGGACCAACCACTCGTAAAGTCCCTGATTGGTTACAAAGGCAAGTTTTTCTGTGTCTGAAGGATGGAGGGGGACGTGCCAGTAGCCAGAGGCTAAATCTAGCGTGGAAAAATATTTGGCATTGACAAGTCTGTCTAAAAGCCAGTCTATTCGCGGCAAAGGCTCTGAATCTGTCTTCGTAATGGCATTGATTTTCCTGTAATCAATACAGATCCTGTAATCAATACAGATTTACCTTCTCCTTTTTTATGTGCCATTGTCACGGGAGAGGAATAGAGGATACAGGATTCCTTAATGAGTTTAGCATCCAGCAAATCCTGTACTTGTTTTTGAATTTCTGCATTATCTTTAGGTGATGTACGGTAAGGCCTAAGCGAGATAGGAAGTTCCGATGTGAGAGTTACTCGCTGGGGTTCCCATCTGACTCTACATACATTGTCCCGATTGCGTGCAAAAATATCTTTGAAGTCGCTCAGAAGCCCTTCCAATTGTAGGTTCTCTTCAGTAGTATAATGATTAAAAGTTATATCATCATAATCCGAGAGAGTTTGAGTATCAAGGCAACAATGTCCCTCTTGAGACACACTTGCTTGATTTGATTTGGAAGGAAAACTAAGCGGCTTCTGGCAATTCATATCACCCGTTAAAGTTAAGGTGTGGTTGAATGAACTTTCAGGAGAAATTTGACCGGAAACGTTTTGGTCATTCATAATGATGACTCCATCTTGAGTCAGAGTATTTGAGGAAAAATCCATCGAGATATGGAATTTTCGTAGTTCTGGGGTTCCCAGTATCGCATATGGCAAGTAAGACCTTACTAGATATAAGGAGCTATTTTGCCTGATATTCCCTATTTGGAGGGGTACGTGAGCTTTTTCGGAAATCTGGACCTGTCCCTGGGTTTGGTTAACATTAAGAGGATGGCAACTTTGAATAGACGTCATATCCAAAACTGTAGCTAGATTTTCTGGAATGAGGGACAGAGATCTTCCGCTATGCAATAAAAAGGGTATTTGAACCTCATTATGACAAGTTTTTGGGTTTCTACGGTTTTCGTAATTTTTACATTTCAGGTACCCGGGCACAATAAACCGTCATAAAGAATTCATGTGTATTCCTTGATCAGGGGAATACCCATGGGCGTTTTGGGGTTGAGTCTCATTACTGTGGGTTGCTAAGTTGGATGAAATTGTTGTTCCTGCATTTCCCTGAACATCATATTTATGTAGTAAAGTATGATGCTTTCGGTGGCAATTTTTACAACTCATCTTGGATGCACATTTACTTGCAAAATGGCCACTACGCAAGCAATTTACACACAACTTATTCAATTGGATGGTTCTCCATCTGCTATCTACAGGCATAGTTATTAATTTTCTGCAAGTGTGGGTGGCATGCGAATTAAAGCAAACACCGCATTTACTATTTTCTAAATTTTTGTGGCCTTTCGATCTATCGGAAGAATCTCTGACATAAGTTATATTTCTTAAATCTGTTTTAGTTGGGTTCTCTAAAGTTAACAAGCTTTTAGCTTGAACCTCTAAAAATTTTAGAAATTCCGTGAGATTAGGCATATTATTATGGGTAAGGGATAGTCCCCATCGCTCTTTGAGATTATCTATTAATTTTTGAACTATGGTATAAATTATTATGTTATCCACTAAAGCATTTTGAGTAAGTTTTAAAGAATCTAGAATTCGAAGTGATTCATTGCAGGTATCTATTATATCGAAAATAGCTTTAGAGGAAGTGGAACAATTTTTCATATTTTTTAAATTGTATAACTTGCCTATTTGTGCTATGGCCAAATCCCTAATCTTATCGTAGCGAGCGCAAAGGGTGTCCCATGCATTTTTATAATTGACCTCCAAAAGAGGAAATCCGGAAATCAATTTATGGGCAGGACCCTTTACACTAGCTAAGAGATATTGCAATTTAGAAACGGCTCCCAAATCTGGATTTCGATCTATAGTTGTGGTAAAAATCTCCTTAAAAGTGAGCCACTGATCAGCTTCTCCGTAAAAGGGTTTTAATTCAAATTTGGGAAGATGTTGTTCAAAAACATTACTTGTATTTTTATTGTTATTCCTTGAACCATCCTCGTTAATGCTTAAACTCTTAGTTAATTTATTACGTGATGTATTTATTACGATAGTTAACGCATCCAATTTAAGGGCAATTTCATTGCATTCCTCAATTATAGATTCCGTTTCTGTTGTATCGCTCTCAAGAACGGCGTTTTCCTGATTTTTACCTAGTTCTGTACTAATATCTTGCACCTGACCATGATACAAATCTAACTCTTCTAGAGTTATCGTCTGATCATCAATTTTGGGATTTATGATATTTTTTATACGGGTAATTTTTGCTTTCAGAACAGTTTTTTGTTTCTTAATATTTTCCATTTTGAATTAATTTTAAGATAACTTTTTAATAATCTAAATATTATAACACTCTTAATATCCGTCAAAATGTTTAAACATTCTCAACATAATATAAGCATGTGCATAAAATTGATAAAAAGAATAAAATAGTTAAAAATAATTAAAGAAATAAATATAGAAAACATGAATCATTTTTTTTTTCAATTCAAAAGATTGCAATGCTTTAAAACCATGGTTTTCATAAATACCAAAAATGAAAACATCACTGGAAATATACTACTTATTAAATCACTTACCTTAAATTATGTAATCAGAATAAAAATAAAAAATAATATGGATAATAATATTATATAAAAATAAATAACACTAGGGTACCCCATGAGCTCATACACACACACACACAAAATAAAAGAAAAAAAAAACATTCCGCAAAAACGGAGAAGGAAAAAATTTATATCTCTGTATTTAAGGAATTGTAGTGCGCACTTATCATTAAATAAAAAGCAATGACAGCAACGATGCTATCTTTCACTGCACGATATTTATTTTTAGAGATGCTCTGAAGAAAATCACTATAAAATCATCAACACAACTGAAGAAGATGAATTCCACTTAGAGACTGCAGTTTTCATGTTGTGAAACTTTCACTGCACTGTTAAAACAAAATGCGGATATCACTGCTGAAATACTTGACTTTTAAAACGCAGAGTATGTTGAAAATTATCTATATTTTGATCGGTTTTAATTAAGATGATATTCTTCAAAAAATAGTAGAAGAAATGGGAAGACACTTTCTATAATGGAACTGAAGAGTTAAAAGCACATTTCATACGAATACTGATATCACTGCTTACAGATTCTTTGATGAGGCGAACTTCTTGTATTTACACTACTTGAAGGGGCAGAGTGAACACTTTCCCAGCACCCAATTGGGGCCTCTTTGAATGTTCAATCGGAGCTTATCCGTATCGTGTAGCACCAAGAATTCTTTTTTTTTCTTTACTTCTCATGTTTTCCCGCTGAGCAGGTAGTATAATCCAGACGACTCATAATACTGTCACATTTTAACGAAATGACAGTATTCACTGAAATTAACTTTATTAAGTTTTATTTAAATAATCAAAAAGGTGGCAATCAATTTCCATAGCTGCTTACAGGTTAGACTTCAGATACCAAGTGGCGTAGAGGTATATCTCTGAAATTGCTCATCTCCTAGGGTTACCAGTTAAAAAGGGCAATGTGTTTCTATTAATTTAACGATAAAATGGATTAGTTGGCTACCCTGCCAAACTCGTGATTATTAGTCATTGGGCCCGTATCCAAATTGAGGGACGATTCATTACAAAAACTAATTAATAGGTCTAATGTTTATAATTTCTTACATATATATATATAGATTTTTTTTCTAAGATATTTTAAAACGGCTGTATTATTTTGATAAACAGAGCGGATTACACGTATTTTAGATGTGGCAATCAATTTTAGTGCATCATACGTTACTGAAAAAAAAAATGTTAGCAATAATATTGTTTCAACTGTATAAGAATTATAATATTGGTATTAAATGTGCCCATTGTGCTTGAAGTCTTTAGTGAATGCGTCTCGGTACCTTTAATGACAACTCTTTTGCAAAGTTGCCTATAAAATTATAGGCGCTGCTTTTCTTCTTTTTTCAACAATACAGTTAATTGGTAGCATCATTCACCTTCTACGCCAGTATTTTTCATACAACACGATTGCGTAAAAATATTTTATAAGTGCCTTACACTTTTTATGATTTTTGTTTTGACTCCCAAATTTTTGATTAAAAATTGTTAGCTAATAAATTGTGGCACTATTAAAAACGTGTTTAATTATTTTTTCAAACGATTATATAATAAATTTCAAAATAAAATATCTATTATTTGAAGTTCGCAACGTATTTTAGTGGGCTTTTGTGAAAATATATTCACCTTATAATATTTTATTTGACAGTTTACTGTGGGATAAAAAAAAAGAGAGAGAGAGTTGTTAAAATAGGTAATGATCGTTGTTTTCTGTTTGTTTGCTTTATATATTTTTTATATAATTTATTTTGTAAAATTAATTCAATTGCTAAGATTTCGGTGAATCACTTTTTTAACTACCATAAACATTACTTTACATGTTTTAAGGTTCATTAAATTAGTGTTGGTAATTCTTTCTAATAGCGACGTCCACGTTTACGATTATATCAAGGTTACAATTACGATTTCCCGAAGGTCATCGCCAAACTTATGTATATATATATATATATATACTCCAAACGTTCATACATTTTTTCATACGTTTCAAACGTTCATACATACTTCAATATATACGTAATATTTCCATTTTATATGTCATATGCACATTATAATACGACTTATATTTATGTCACATATGTGCGTCATGTATGACCATACTATATATCATGAAATGCCGTAGATATCATATAATATGATTATAATGTCATATACATCTTATAAATTGGCAATAAATCTTGGTGACTTCGCGAGTCATACTTGGGACCCGGTAAAACAAAGAAGCACCTATCTCAGGGTCGGCGAACCTTTTTACATCCGCGTGCCAATATTTTTCCAAAAAAAAAATCAACTGAAAATGGCGTGCCAACACCCCCCCCCCCCCTCCCGCCCTCCCAAAAAATAGCAAATTAATTTAAGAGCAAATTATAAGTTAGTTTAATTCTAATAATAATAAATAATAGTGTCAAAATTATATGTCATTATTAGATTATTATAAATATAGCTAACATACCAGCGGGTAATACAAACATACACATTATAGATATAATTATAAAAAAATATAATTATAGTTTTCATTTCATTTTACAAATGTTTTAGCAATCAAATTGATATTTTTCATAACTTATGAAAAAATCATGCTTTAATAGTTTAATTAATACTTTTGCCTTTCAACTAATTAAAAATCAATTATCAAATTCTAGCAGAAGTTAAGTAAAACCTCATGTGCAAGTCAAAACGCGGTAAATTATACAGAAATATTACAGCAAAGAATAATTTGATTTTCTAGATTTCTCTCTTTCTATGCGAATCATAGGGGCCATCATAACGAAATCGAGGAAATGGGGAGTTAGAAAGTGTTAAATAGTTCTAAGTGGGAAGTTCAGTGATATAACTAGTACACAAGTACCTATTATAGAAAACAAAAGCTATTTTCAGTGAAGCTCGTGTATTAATAAAAAAAGAATAAAGAGGTGCAGAATTTTGGGAATTTGACTGAATTTAGATTTAGAACTTCAATAAATGGCGCGCCAAAAATATCTTCCCGCGTGCCAGCTACGGCACGCGTGCCATAGGTTCGCCAACCCTGACTATCTTATATTTTTAATTCAGATTTGAAATAGAGAAAAATTTCCTTTTTAATTAACACTTCCAACTAATTAACATTTTCCAACATATTTGGAAAATGGGTACTTTTCCAGAATAGGGCATTGCCGAGATAGAGAAAATGGCCTTGGTTAGGGAAAGAAGTTTGGCAACATAATACATTGCAAACTATTCAATGTGTCATATACACAATATTCTTTTTTTCAATATTTACGCAATTTATTTAATACAAAGAATCTTTTTTTATACAAACTGAAGTGAATGGTATATAAAAACATTAATAATATACATGAATAAATACAATGTTTATATATATGTATATGTATAAAGTTCATTAGGTTTGTTTTCATGCTGTTTATTTCATTTGACAACCAATTTCACTTTCTGAAGTCCGAATTGCACCAATCTTCTTAAATAATCACTTAGGCCCCTATAGTGGTAAACCACCGAAAAATATTTATAACTTTAGTTTGCTTGTATGTCTGTCCAACCTTCGTAAATCTATTTGAATTTTCACATAATGTACGGTACATGTTATTGAGGCTCATTATTATAGGACATTATTGAATATGGGGTGTGTAACATTTATAGTACGTTTAGAGGGATACATACTATATTACACGATAATGTATTGCGGAAAATTGTAATTTCTAAAATGGATTTTTAACTATGTTATGCTGGTTTTTTTCCCTCAACCTATCAAAAAATGAAATTGCATTAAAAAAACTCTAGTAGTATTGGAAAGTGTTTCATAATCTATGCATGACGCATAATTTTTTTCTTATTTTATTTTAGAAAGTTAAATATTAAAAAAAAAAAACTTGATTCATCTTTGTCTTTACAGGTGCCAGGCTCGAGTAGATTCTGGTAAAAATCCAAAGTTAATTGGAGCCCCTGCAGAGAAACTTAATAGAATTTTTCGAATATGCTGCAATCATTAAAATGACTGGTGCTTCATGAATACCACCTTCTAAAATAGACAAAACTTAAGAAAGTACCGGACTGAGTTAATAGTGCACTGAGGACGGTGCGCTAAATGCTACCGAAAATAGTCTGCTCATAATTTACATATTCTGGCGTTTTTAACTTTGTTTCTAAATTTATATTACCTGTAAATAGTTTTAAAAACTTCTCAATGCGCTAGAAATATAGTTGTTTCTAAGTACTGTTTCCAGTTTTACTTTTGAAAGAGTATTCTCGTTCACATTATAATATTAATATTAAATTTTTGCTGTTCTGTTTTACTAGTTGTGGAAATTTGAAGAAAAAAAAGTGCTATAAATGTATCAGCTGTTATCCATTATTTAATAAATGTATTTTTTTTTTCATTTTTTCTGAGAACTTATTTATGTGCCACTTTTATTATACTTATTGCTTTCGATATGAACCAAATTTAGGAAGCAAAGTAAAATAAAAAACTGTGCTTTGTATCAATAGAATTTTAATGGGGATATTAAATTTTATTTTCTACTTTTCAGTGTTTATTAAGCATCTGGAAAAAATTTTTATACATGTTTAACGATTCGCAAAATAATAACTATGAAACTAATTGTTATCTGAATTTGTATTTGATTACCTTATATATTTATTTATCTTTTTCAGTTTAAAAAAAAATTAACATTATTATAAAAAAAATGCTTAAATCAGCGTTTGAATTAAACGTTATGTGACTGAAAATCACGTTTAAGATGCTTAAAGGGTTAAAGTATTTCTCTTTTGCAATTTCACAACAAGCTGGGATATTTTAGAGACCGAGGTTTGTTACATAATTCACTTGTTGTATCTTGTATACAGTTGTAACAACCATAAAGAATGTTTAAGGAATCATGTCAGCAGGAGTTATGTCAGCTGCGTTTAGATAACGTAAAAATGCCCTAAAATTAATTTGGTAAATTATAATAAAGTTATAAAAATACTAAAATGTTGTATTGCTACCAGAAACACATCTATGTACATAATTTTTATGTTTCTAGCAAATCTGGGAGTGAAAAATCGATTAAATTTTTTTAAATCTTTTTATATATATGAAGAGGGTTAGATTAAATAAAGAGTGTAAAAAAGGTACTATTATGTTAACTGGCCGCAGTTCATAAACCGTCAAATATTTTCCTCATCACCAGCGTTTATGCTGCATTCATTTCATTTAAAATATAAAATCATCATTTTAAAAATATACTCGTCATTTGAAAAATATAACTTTATTTAAAATACATACATACTGGTATATTACACCAATTTAAACCCATGCATTAGATTTAAAATACATTTTTTTTCTAATAAATAATAACATAAACCCAAAGTGAGCAAGTTTCTTCCAATGTGGAAAAAAAAATCACGGAAAGAAAAGTTACGCCTGTAACTTTTATTAACAAAAATGGTTTTCTTTTAGCCTGAATAGCTTGCATAAAATTCAGATCTATTTGAAGATATTTACAATTTAAGAGTTATAGGCGGAAAAGCAGACAAAGTCATTTTAGAGAATACCTGTTAAAATTTTAATCATGAATTTCAAATATTTACTCACTCATGGAAGATGAATCCTGTTTACCATATTTATTGCAAAATATTTTTGTTACAGCTTGTTTTGATAAAAATATGTGTATTTAAAAAATAGTTGCAATGTCATTTTAGTTTTGGGGCAAAAGGCAATAATGTTGACGTAGCATTAGTGATTTTTCTCCCGAAATTAAAATGACATTGCGACTATTTTTTAAATACACATATTTTCATTAAAACGAACTGTAACAAAAATATTTTGCAATAAATCTGGTGAACAAGGTTCATCTTCCATGAGTGAGTAAATATTCCAAAAATATGCGCACGAGATGCGCAGATGGTAGATATTCTGTCATATGTGACGTCATACTAAAACCCCGCGTATTTGCATTATGCACTCCATCCACCATATGGCGCAGCTGTGTTAATTCACGGCAGATTCCAGTATTAACTTTGTACGCTTACTTATAACGCTTTGCCTTAAACCCCCATTTGACTTTTTTTTTAATCATAATTCGAAAACTATTTGGAAGAAAAATTTTAAATTAAGAATTCGCATAAACCAGAGCATAATAAATATAAACCTATAAAAAAAATGTTGGTTGTAATTCATATTTTTTTTCGAATGTTAATTTCATAATTCATAATTTATATTATAATTTTTTTTAATTAGAAATTCAGTCAACTAATACGTAAGAAATAGATGAGCATTGATTTCTTTACCTTTCCCTAGATAAAGTAAAATAATTTTAATTTTTCTAAGATATTTCGATAGTTTCAATCTAATTTATGATTTTTAATTATTGCCTATCAGATCGATTTTTTTTTTAATATTTAGCAAATTCTAATGCATTTCAATTACATCAATTTCAGTTTTTTTTTTTCGATGTGAACTATCACTGTTCCCAATAATGTTAATGAAAAATAAAATAAAATTGTAGCTATAGATATAAATAAAAATAAAAAAAATGTGTTATTAGCTTTCTGTTTGTAACATAAAACAATTCTTTTCTCCGGTAAACTAAGATGAAATACTTGATGCCGAATTTTTCATTATGATATATAATTTTATTATTTATGTTAGGGAAATTTATTTCTGTGATATATTTAGTAAGATATTCTACACCTTCAAATTAAATTTCTCATTTATTATTTATTTTGCTTTTGAAAAAAAAAAAAAAGAAAAATATTTTTAGCTGCACGTAGACGCGGTGGTGCAGATTATAGTCTAATTTTTTCTAATTCAGATTTCTGGATTCGCACCACATTGCCATTACCCATTGGTGAGCTCATTGTTTTGTCTTAATTAATGTGTCATTAAATAGGGTAAATTTCCCCATTTAACGAAAGTGGTGCCAATCAAGAAATCTAAATTAATAAAAAGTAGCCCACTGGCAAGTAGTACACGATGCAAAATAGCTAAACATTAGATATGAGTAATGAAACTAGAAAATATACGCTATAAAACCGGAAATGTAGTCATTTCTCTCATCAAATAAGACAACTTAAAATTTATGTAGCAATTATTTCCTGTTGTTTATATAAATAACTTCCGAGGCAAAAATAATTTACTCATGAATATGGGTTTTCTTAATATAACTAAGAAATATGTTCTTAAAATAATGTATTATACATTTAGCTTTCTGTGCGCGCATTTAGTAATTAGAATACGATCTTGCGACTTTCAAACAAGTTTCGAAGAATTAAATGCAAGTGGAAGTAGGAGTAAAAATATATGCTGTAAAACCGGAAACGTAGTCGTTTCTCTTACCGAATAAGACAAATTAAAATCCATGCAGCAATTATTTCCTGTGCTGTACAGAAATAATTTCTGAGACAGGAATAATTTAGCTCATGAATGTATTTTCTTAATATAACTAAGTAAAGAGTTCTTAACAGTAATGTTATATAGCTTTTTCTGTACGCATTTAGTAATTCGAACATTCGAAGATCTTGCGACTTTCGATGAATTAAATGCAAGTGGAAGTAGGAGTAAATTTAATTAAAATGTGCATTTTTAAAGTTATGCACCATATGCGCGTAAGTATAACGTTGATAAAGCTTGTAATGTTTTTATCTTATTTGAAAATATCGTTTTAGCGTTTGGAATTACGAACTAAATGTCCTTTAATTGTGTTAATAACATGTAAAATTCTAGACAAATAATATTTAAAAAAAAATGGATAGCAATTTGTAAGCAAATGATTCCCGTATTAAAAATTTATGGGGGGGGATGGCAAAGTGCGTAAGAGCTTGTTATAGTGATTGCAATATTAGCTCTTTATTTCATCGAATCACACTAAAAACTGTTAGAATGAGGGCATCTGTTATAGCGATTCTCGTTTTGATGATTTTATTGTCACAGAACATCGTTATAATGATTGTCATTTCAACTATTTATGGAACGCAAATCCCACAGCGCCCTGTCACGGTGTCTGTCCTATTAACGAAGTGATTGCAAAACCCAGTTATTGCAACATATTTTAGCGAACATTTAAAAAAATTAATACAAAGTGGCAAAATTGAGGAAATATTCTGTTCAAAATATCTTTCACTATTTCAGAATAGTTAGTTTTGCTTTTTAAAAAAAACAAACAATACGTTATTAAATAGAGTGAGGATTATAATGTTGTTAGTGATCAATCTAAAAAGATTATTAAATGTAAAAGTAGATCAAAGTTTTCATTAAAAAAAAAGTTTTTAATATGTGTTCTTGTACATCTGGCAGTATTTTCTGTGACCCACGAAGCCCGAGTTTGATCTCCTGATATCATAATAAAACAAACTTATATTAGAAGTTCTTGTAATGTATAAGATAGCAAATGTATTTTTAATTGTACATATATTAATTGCATTGATTTCAAAAGTTATGATTTATTAAATTATCCGAAGGTATTAATACCTAATTAAGGCGAAATGAAAATTTTCTCAATATAAATAATACTTTGGATTTCTAAAAATTATACGTTCATTCAATAATAACATATTCTACGTACTATGTAATATCTCTGTTTAGTGTTTTTCGACGACATTTCTTTTGGTTTTAGTTAGGGCAGTCTCGTATTTTAAATAGGTTATTCATAGGCAAAATAAAGCCACAATATAAAGCCACAATCTTGAAAAACAAATACATGTTATGCAAAAAAAATCGATATAGTTCAATTTCTTACTGTTCATCTTAATTAAAAATCAAATTTAAAATTAAAAAAAAAACAAGAAAAATTAATGCTTTTGCTATTGAAGAGCATTGCAGAAGATTCGACAGCGGGAGATGTGGGGCAACATTATTCCTAGCGCCGTCTATGGATCAAAACTTACGCTAAACGGTACAGAACATTAAATACATGATTTTATTTTCCTATTCTCTCTGCACCACTATTTTTTAAAAGTAATTTTTTTAACATATTTCCTTTGCATGAGTTTTTACAGTACAACTAAAAATGTTCCCTAAAAAAGTGGTACAAAGCGAATAAATTCGGATTTAGCAAGTTAGCTTTGGCAGTTTCCCATCTTAATTCGCTCCTTTGACGCTAGTCTCTAAACGCAGATGAACTTCTGCAAAAAATATTGGCTGAAACATTTAGTACATGCGTACAGCCTGCATTCACCTTTTTCAGATGAACTTTACTTTTTTCCTTAGATCACGGATTCAAGTTTCGCTAGATTTCCATAGATTATCGAATCACTTGCTCCATTTTGATTGACTGATACTGCAACTATATCAGATGAGAAACGCAAAAATGCGTCTTTTTAACGAATAGCGGAATAGTATTAAATCTGAAGATTTTTCAATAAAAAAATTAACAAAAAAGCTGTATTTTAGAACGTCAATTTGAAAAATAAAAGTGAAGTTAATATCTGTAAAGGTTGCAGCTATATCTGTAAAGCTAAGTCGGTTTTGACAGTTTCTTTCGAAAGACATGTAAATAATTACTTTCAACGTCTAATTTTATTCTAGATATTAATCTTATTATACTTTGAACCAAAAATTTATTTAATGAATGGGATTAATTATTTTTCAATTGCCTACAATGTTCAATGCAAGGCACCTTTAACTAAATAAATTTTCTGGTTCAAAGTACATTTTTTTTCGTTTGAAAAAAGCATGAGTTTGGCATAGTATGCAATAGTGTATTTCAGTATTTTTACTAGGTACCGGGATTTACACATTTCAACAACATATTAGAAATATCGATGCCTTGAAACTGTAGAAAGTCATAAAAAATATCTTTATAAATTTCCATAAAAAAACATAAGCAAAAAAAAGTCAATGTTTAAGGCAGTGTTTTTTCAAGCTTCATATTTGTGGAACTGATTTGCTCTGCCCCAAATTTCGCACATTTCCTATTTTATGTATTTTTACAGATATATTTGTAAATATTTACGTGGACACAGAAACACAATTTTGAGATGCATGTTATATAGACACACATGTTGAATATTTGTTATATAATAGTGATTGCTCTCTGAATATTACATGCTTTTTCTAAACAAATATGTTTGAAAGAAAATTACGAAAGAATTTGTAATTATAATTCTTTATTCCTTTATATTTATTCTTTTTCTAACTGTACAGAATGCGAGTGATTTTCATTGATTGATAAGAGTTGAAATCTCCTCCAACGTAAACATGTATAAATGACCGAAAATTAGATAAAAATTCAGCCATGTGATTTCCGCGTTTTTGCACACCAGTATATTCTTAGATTGAAAATTATAGTTTCTCAAAATCTTTGGAAAAGTGCTTCCATTTTCCAAAATTGTCTTAGATTTAACCCTCCGACTGTCTTGGAAAAGGGCAAAATTGTAATGTTGTTTTCTCTGTATTTTGTTTTAAATGCTAAAAAAAATTATTCTTTGAACATTTTATAAGAAATCTTAATAACGAATATGAATGCAATCCTTGGAGTCATTAATCATTGTTCAATGTATTAAAAATACATTAAATCAATAGAATTATATTACTTTAAATACTGCTTGTATTGCAGTGAAACCTGGAGCTTAGTGAACGTATTAACACGGGCTTGTCAGTGAGGGGGTTTAAGGAAGCTTTTCCCAAATTTATATGAATTTCCTTGAGAACAGTAATTTTGAATCAGAGAGTAAAACTTTGCAATACATACACTGCTCTAATTTAACCCTGGAAAGCCCGCGAGCAGTAATTTTGACTGCTATCAAATGAATATATCCCGGTTCGAACCAGAAATTTTTTTATAAAACTAGTTTAAAAGATACAAAGAAAAAAACTAGTTAAATGGATAAGTTAATAATTTAAAATAAAAATTCTGGTTTGAAATATTTTTCTAAAATTTGAGTAAAATTCTCGGTATATCTAGTGTTAAGAGAATTTATAAGAAGCTGAATTCAATTCAGCCTCTTATCCACGAATGTTGTCTAATTTTTTATTGTTTTAATGTTTAGCAATGGAACAATGGAACAATAAAGCTGGTTTTTGGATTCCCTAGTTGCTTGGCAACTTTACATCCAGGCTAAGAGTAAATCATGTTACAATGCAATGGGAGCCTTAGAAAAAAGAGCGTTTAAACGCGGCTAGTAGCCACGAAAAATAGAGAGAAAAAGCTAAAAAGATAGACAATTTTTAAAAAGAAAAAATTGTTAGTATAACTAATAGAAAAAAAAATGTTCCATATGATCCACATATATGTCCAGGACAGGCGATAAAGCTACCAAAGGAAGCCCCCCCCCCCCAATAAAAAGACTCAAATCAGAGACCATACATTTAATATAACTTAATAAGTAAAAAAAGTTTAACACAATGAAGAAATTAAATTAATTTGAGTAAAAAAGAATAAAAATGTAAGAAAAAATTACAATGAGGAGAGTTCAGACTAAATAAACATATAAATGCAAAAGCCGAGGGGATCAAACGACAGCAAGAGGACGGCGTCCACCCTGTCTAGTAATTTGAGGTGAAATAAACATGAGAAAGAAAGAAATAAGAGTAATATCATGATAAGAGCATAATTTACAAGAATAGAAGAGTTTCTATTTATTTTTATTTTTTTTTAAATTTAAAAACGACAACACAAACAAAAAAGTTTAGCAAACGAAGAGCTTAATCTTCGTTAATGTTGATATGACTCGCAAGTTTATCAAATTCAGTTAATATAACCATCAATTTTTGCATCGGATTATCGAGTTTCTTAGTCTGAGTTGAGATGTTCTTTATACATTTTAGGAATTTAGTGATTTGAAAGATTTGTTTAACTTCGTTCAAGGTATTAAGAATGTCTTTTATATCATTGGTGTAGTTTGTAGGAGCATTAGAATTTTCAATAGTAGGGGAGGAATGGGTGTTTGCGGTAGTACTATCATTGTTATCCGAGTTTAATTCTTCATTACTAGTTGAGGGTTCAGAGTCTTTAGTATTTTTGGTATAATTAGAATTCTTAAATATATCCGCTAAGATTTGGGTTTCTTGGGATAGATTGCTGACGCTATTACTTGTTTTACGGTTTTGTTTATTTTCTAGTCTATAGGGATTTTTTGGACAACCGCGGAAATTCGCTGGGTGCCCGAGTCCATAATTGGCACAAGTGGGTTTAATACGCCCCTTGTGGGGACAATCAGTACTTAAATGCAGATCTCCGCATTTTATACATTTAGCATCGAAGCCACACACCTCTGATGCGTGACCGTAAGCTTGACATTTGGAACACTGTTTTACACGATTTTTGCTAGAAAAAGCTTCAATCTTAACAGAAATGTAATGTATGGCGTTGATTTGGTAAAGGGCATAGCCGGATAAGCATTGGAAACATGCCTTTTAATCAAATTTCCTCATTTTTTCCCTAGACGTAGCTACGTATCTGACAATATATTTCTCCTATTATCACCCTATAAATATTGATATTTAATGAGAAAAAAATAGTTTTTGATTTTTTTAAAAAACAGATTTTTTCAAAAACTACTGCACGGAATTTCATGCTATTAATTCAGGATATATAGATAATAAAGATGCATAACTGGTAATTTTTTTATAATTTTCTGTTTATAAAAACTGTGTGAAATAGCGAAATAAAAATTTAAAAATATAAAAATCATATCTTATGGTTATCCGAAAATTACCATTTTCTTGTAAAAAATTCTCCATGTGTGCCCGTATATTCTATGTAAATGCCGAAAGTTTGCGTTGGGTACTACATATAAATATTTACAAAAATGATATCAAAATTATAGAAATTCATTTTAAGGCGTTATTTGGGGCGGAGCTACTTCACTTCAACGTCCGGAGAATTTTTGGAACAAAGTCAGCAGACAATATGTCAACTGGTGTATTTTAGATTCTATTAGCATATAAGCCGTGTTTTCAACACCATGTTCATTTTGATATCGACAGTGTTGAGAATGTTGCTCATGTGTTCATTAAAATTTAAAATACAGCAATTCTGTAACTGTTTATTCCAAAAATTCTTTGGGTGTGGATGTTGAGTAGCTCTGCCCAAAATAACGCCTTAAAATGAATTTCAATAATTTTTATATACATTCTTTTAAATATTTTTATGTAGTACCCAACGCAAACTTTCGGAATTTATATAGAATATACGGGTACACATGGGGAATTTTTTACAAGAAAATGGTAATTTTCGGATAACTATAAGATTTGATTTTAATATTTTTAAAATTTTATTTCGCTATTTCACACAGTTTTTATAAACAGAAAATTATACAAAAATTACCACTTATGCATCTTCTGTGTCTATATATCCTCAATTAATAGCATGAAATTCCGTGCAGCAGGTCTTGAGAAAATCCGTTTTTTGAAAAATCGAAAAACCATTTTTATCTCATTAAATATCAATATTTATAGGGTGATAATAGGGGAAATATATTGTCAGATATGTAGCTACGTCTAGGAAAAAAATCAGGAAATTTGATTCGGCTATGCCCTTTCTTCAAAACTCTTACGTGGTATAACATTTACCATGTATATCGGCATTGGTTGGCCAGTTTTACGATTTTTAAGCATGGCAGCCCTAGTGACTGCGAAACCATGCTCCCTGAAACTATCTTCGATAATTTTAGTATCGGTGTAACAGGCGAGGCCCCTAATGCATATTTTTTTGGGTCGAAGTTCTTTAGGATCAAGAGTGGTATATTTATTTTTGTTTTGATCTAGCCATTTCTGAGTAGATTTAAAGTCCTTATCAGAGTTACATTGTATGACAATGCGTTCGCCTTTTAGCGTAATTTTGGGTTTTTCTGAGTTTAACTCCGTAATTTCATGGGAAACCGTCGCCCAAGTGCTGTCGACTTCGACGTAGAAAGGGTTAACAGATTTTTTAACTTTGACAGTATCATGTGTATTTTCACTAACATTAGACTCAACCATATCCACATTTTCAGTTAGGTTTACTTCGTTAGCGATATTCTTATATTTATTACTAAGAGGGATAGTTGAACTCTCCTCTGAGAGAGGACGTTTAATGCCTTTCTTAACTGCATTGAAAATTTCGTTTTTAAGTTTAGTATTAGTAAGAAAAAAATTAACAGTTTTCTTATACTTAAGAGAGCAAAAAATACTAAAGATAGCTGAATTTAACAAATTTTCATGGGTTGGCTCCCTAAGCAAAGTAAATGCATCGAGGCAAGTATTTCTTACCTCTGTTTGTTCTGAGGTAGAAGCAGAATATCCGTCTTTAGCCTTTATATCCAAGATATATTGGTCTACGAAGGTGTAAAACTCACCCAGTATAGTCTTAGAATAGTCCTCAAAGTTTGAAGAAAATCTTTCAAATTGGTCTTTGAAATTGCTGTTTAGCGTTCCATTAGATATTTTGTCAATAACATCCATAATATAATAATCATGTTCCTCCGTTGTCGCCATACCGCAGCATAAGATAGCCAGAGTCTATTCTAACAAGAACTATACTCCAAAGCGATATAAGTAAGCGTCCTATCTTAAATGGAAGAGGTAACCGCAAGATTAAAGGCGAGGTCACGTCAATCAAGGTCATACGCCACCCAGCGGACGGAGTGAACTACAAGAGGATTATTAACTTCTTTCCCCTTTGTGGATGATCTATAAGTTCGACATCTATGAAATAACTATGCGCACGCGCAGCCGTGATTTTATTCGTTTGTCGTCTGCAGTACTTAATTGTTGGAAGTACAGATATAATTCGGTTTATTTATTCGCCATTATTTAATTTATTAATTTAAGTTAGTTATTTAATCAAAATAAGTTCTTTTAAGAACTTATATTATTTGGGAAAATGCCACGTTGGCGTTTGCAGTTTTCAAAACTGCAAAAATAACTCTCTATCTGAGAGAACTCATTTTTTTCGCTTCCCAAAAGAGAAAAACGGGTTAGTTTTGTGTTTTATTATAATTTATAAAAAAGTTAAAATATTATTTAATATGTCAAATTATGTATTAAATGTCAGTGATTTTAATACGTTCTATTTGAATTATGTTTTTGTAATGCAATGAACAAGGACATATAAAAATTAGTTAATGTATGTTAAGATAGAATTTTACAGCAGCGTTTTTAATTCAATTCCTGATAAGATAAAGTTATAAAAATTACATAAACATGTGTATTTCCAATGAGAATTAAACGTTTCATTACGCTTAGAGTTTAAGTATAAATTATTTAATTAATTTTAAGGCATATTTTTTATTTACCGGGCGCAGGCGATAAATTGCCAAATATTCTCTTGATCGAATTGTATTTATAATATTTAAAATAGAAGCATTTCATTCATTCCATTTAAAACTCATTTAATTTTACATTAAAATCCACTTTAATTTAAAATGCAAGCAGTAATTCTTGTACTATTAAACCAGAAATAATTGATTATTTATAGTTTCAAATATTTTGAGAAATTTAGAGAACAGCTTTAAAAAAATTCCTAAAATCGACAAATTACTTTTTTTTTTTAAATCTAGAAATATGTCGGTCATTGTGTCAAAACCGGGAAAAATAGTTTTCACGGGATACCTGCACTTCGCACAGGTGAATAACATTGCAGAAAGCATACAAAGTATAGAAGAAACTTCAAAAATTGGAATAAAATATAAAATATTTACAAATAGTACGTGGTATGCTCAGTTATTATCTTACACCGGTTCTTCGCAGGGGTAAAATGGATAACTTTCCGTAAACGGGCCGATAGTCATGATTGGCGGCAAATGAGAAAACAGTATACAATTGTAACTCTATAAAAGTTAAATAATGGTTAGAAAATGAAGTAACTTTTATCGAAATAACCCAATTGTGGAACATTCTCCAAATTTGAAAAAGGCTTATGAAAAACACAACAATTGCCAATAACTGAAAACTATAGACTAATAATCAGGGGGGTACCATTCGTGCGATGCGCCAACTGTAAAGATTCCTTAACTGCTCGCGCATTACGTCACGTGGCGGACAGATTCGCATCGCTTCGCTCGTTTCAATAGTATTCTGTATGCTGTTCTGCGTTGGATTTTTTTTCTGTGAATGATTTTAATTTTTATATTATTTTAACAGCCTTTTCTAAAAAAAAAACCCTAGTGAATGCACTATATCAACGTGTTCTAATAACTCTCGGAGAACACGTATACAGATTTAACAATAAAGTAAAGAGTCTCAAATCCGGAAGTCGAAATTCCGAATTCTTCAGATTCCGGGCATTTTGTTAACTGGCGATTATTATTCTGGAAAATCGCAAAGAAAAACACTAAAATCGCAAAGGACAAAATTTACTATACTAAGCTACAATTTCAAAACCGAATTCCTTTTACGAGCGTCAAAAAATTCCTGCAGAACGCGAAAACCTCTAAGAACTGCATAAAAGAATCGCGAGAAATTCAGAATAAACTTTAATGAAAGAAAAAAAGAAAAAGAGGACAGTATTTACTATATTAGAATAAAAGTTTAAACCAGATTTCTTTCACAAATGCCGACAAATCGCCATGAAGTGGGGGAAAAAGTTCGAAACTCGCAGAGGAGAAAATTTATTATATTTCGCTAAAAGTTGGTAACCGAATTCCTTTTACAAATCTCAAAATTCTAAAAATCGCATAAAAAATTCGAGAAAAATGCGAAAATCTCTGTACAAACTCCGAATAAACTTTATTGAAAAAAAATGACAATAGCGGGCTAAAAAAAATAAAGCCGGATTCCCTTTACTCATATGGAAAAATCGCCGCAAAAATTTAAAAAAGAAAACGTCAAAAAATGCATAATAAAATTAAAAATTTTCTTTTGTTATAGGGATTTTTTTTTACCTTTAAAAAAAAATTCCTCTATTAAAATATTTGCTTTAGCATTATCTTTTTTTACTTTCTTTTATCTATAACAGAAGAACGTATTGTAGTCGAATTTTTGTTCTACTTCCAGTTTTCGACGGATTTACACGTTTTAAATGTCAGAGATCCCGAAAAGTTTACAAAATATCTGTCTGTCCGTATACATGTATGTCTCATTATATCATCGGAAAGTATACGAAGTTATGTATTTTTGACTATGACCAGCATGTCAAGGTTAAATTTGGGGATATTCTGCCGGGAGGTATCGCTGTAATAGCGATTTTTGTTCCATTTTCATTATTGATTCACCGGAAAGCATACAAAGTTAGGCATAGATTTGAACCAAACTTCGTACGCAGATTTTTGACTATTGACGCCAGATCCCAGTTGAAAATGGATATGTAACCCTGGAAGGGAGCGCTGTAATAACGATTTTTGTGCGATTTTCTCGACTTTTCGTAGTTTTGTTGTACATCGGCTGCTGATGCAGCGACATGCACTTCGTATCTAGCTAACCCGGCGATTCGCAAACAGAATAACGATTATATTTATTTTATTAAATATTATATTCGTGTTACTCTGATTAATAAAATGAAGCAGAAATTTAAGATGAAAATTAATGTAGGGTTGAAGTATTAGCCTATAAGCAGTGCTTAATTTGCGTTGGATATTATCGTTAATATATTCTGTTTGATTCTCAGGTACGCTATTTCTTTGTTTTTAGTGGAAATTTAAATATTGGTCTGAATTCACCGGCGCTCACTCCGGAATTTAGCGGAAATAGTATTTCTAAAAAATCAAAGCCAAAATTTTTCTTTCTTTCTTTCCCATCTCTAATCTTTTGCGTTCTTTCCTACCAAAGCGCTTACGTATGTGACATAGTGTGCCCTGTGTAGGGTTTTTTATTTTCTTTTTTTTTTTTTTTCAATGGTTTCAGAATGGCGATGAGGAATGTCAGAATTAGTCGCAACTGTTTCTGCCGTTTTTACTCGCTGCTTTTTGTTCGTGTTTTTAAAATATTCTCTCTGATTAACTGTCTAGCTCTGCACGGTGCTTAATTTGCTCCGAATATCACAGGGGCGCCGCTCCAGTACTTCTTTATTTTTAGTGAATATTTAAATATTAGTCAGAACAGACCAGAGTTTATAAATGCTGCGCACCAATACAAAGAAGTCCCTGACGAGTAGGATTTTCTGAAAATTTCCCACTCCTGATTTTAATGTTTTTGCTCTGTTCATTTATTAGAATTTATTAGATATTAATGCCTAAAGATATGTCAAAAATATAAATTTCTTTTTGAGGAATACGAAATTGCTTTAAAATTTGAAATAGTGTATGAAATATAAATATGCGTATGTGGGGGGGGGGGGGCAGGGGGATTATAAACTTTGTTGTTATTACTGCAGAATATTAGAGCTCCGGTACTCTTTTTTTTTTTTTTTTTTTTGCTAGAAACTAAGCCCTGTGTATATATATTGTTACAGATATTTGAATCATATTGATTTTGATCCTGAATAAGCATAGTGACATTCGAAATTTTTTGAAAACTTATATCTAGTAATCCGACAATGGAATATTGTTAAAAGTTTTGATGTGAGTTTTGTTTAATTTATTCTGTTTGATAATTCTAGTCTTTTTATTATTACTGCTGTATCATCATATTCATATAATTCATCCATTCATTTTATTTTACAATAGTTTAAAAGGTTTCATTTGTACTTTTACGCATTAAAAATGAAATTTTTTTCGCGAATGTACTGAAGTATTTCAATGAAACAAATGTATCGCGATATTATTTAACCATCATGTATGTTATTTTAACTAACTCCAATCAGTGTTTGAACAAATTATTTTAAGGAAAGTGATTTCGTTCAGTTTACATTCGAGGATCTGTTTTTAAAAAATTATTTACCTCATATTCCGTTCTTTTACTCATCTATTTACATTGTCACGGCCGGTATCTCTCCGATCTTGTCCGCCACGTGACGTTTCAGTCCTGCTCTACTCTGATTGGCTATCCTTCAAATGGAACAACCTTATGTAAAAGAACCTTGCTAATAATAATCTCGACGTAGCAGTTGTTGGTCGGTAGCCAATAATTTCAAATTTCCCTTTTAATTTTGTCCGGTTTCAATTTTTGATTTTTTTTTTAAATCTGGCTTCCGCAAAAAAGTCGGAATAAGTAGTAGAAAAAAGGGCTTCGAACGGAGATGGGCCAACTGAACGTATTAAAATCACTGACATTTAATAATATATATTAAATAATATTTTAACTTTTTTATAAAAAATTATAGGGCTGAAAATCACGTTTAAGATACTTAAAGGCTTTAAATATTTCTCTTTTGCAATTTCCCAACTATCTGGTATATTTTAGAAATCGTAGTTTGTTACATAACTTACTCAATTGTTGTACTTGTATATACAGATGTAACAACGATAAAGATTGTTTAAGGATTTATCGGCGACGTTTAGATAACGTAAAATTAATTTGCTAATTTATAGTCAAGTTGTAAAAATATTAAAATGTTGTATTGTTACTAAAAACACATCCATGTACATAATTTTTATTTTTCTAGCATATCTGGGAGGGAAAAATCGATTAAATTTTTTTATCTTTTCATATATACGAACAGGGTTAGATTAAATAAACAGTGTAAAAAAGTACTTTTATGTTAGCCGGCCGCAGTTCATAAATTGTCAAATATTTTCCCCATCACCAGCGTTTATGTTGCATTCATTTCATTCAAAATATAAAATCATCATTTTAAAAATATACTCGTCACTTGAAAAACATGACTTTATTTAAAATACATACATACTGGTATATTACATCAATTTAAACACATGCTTTTCGCTCATTATATTTAAAATACATTTTTTTCTAATAAATAATAACATAAACCCAAGGCGGGCAAGTTTCTTCCAATGTGGAAAAAAAAAACCATGGAATTAAAAGTCACGCCTATAACTTTTATTAACAAAAATGGTTTTCTTTTAGCCTGAATAGCTTGCATAAAATTCAGATCTATTTGAAGATATTTACAATTTAAGAGTTATAAGCGGAAAAGCAGACAAAGCCATTTTAGAGAATACCTGCTAAAATTTTAATCGTGAATTTCAAATATTTACTCACTCATGGAAGATTAACCTTGTTTACCAGATTTATTGCAAAATATTTTTATTACAGCTTGTTTTGATAAAAATATATGTATTTAAAAAATAGTTACAATGTCAGTTTAGTTTCCGGGCAAAAGGCAATACTGTTTACGTGGCATTAGTGCTTTTTCTCCCGAAATTAAAATGACATTGCGATTTTTTTTTAAATGCACATGTTTTCATCAAAACAAACTGTAACAAAAATATTTTGCAATAAATCTGGTAAACAAGGTTTATCTTCCATGAGTGATTAAATATTTGAAATTCATGATTAAAATTTTAACAGGTATTCTCTAAAATAGCTTTGTCTGCTTTTCCGCCTATAGACCTGCGCAGATGGTAGATATTCTGTCATATATGACGTCATACAAAAAATCCGCGTATTTGCGTTATTCACTCCATCCACAAGATGGCGCAACTGTGTCAATTTACGGCTGATTCCAGCATTAACTTTGTACGCTTACTTATAGCGCTTTGACTATACTCCGCCGCCTCGCTGCAATCGAGATAAATGAGCAGGGGCAGGACAAAGCCGCCTCAAGACTACAAGCCAAACACAAGGTTTCGTGACGTCACGGCGCGGGGCTTAGATCAGCCGTGGAGAGCACATGCGTTATTAAAACATATTAATTCTTTCCTCTATATTTCAACTTACCACAGCATATAGGAAAAAAATAAAAACTTATAGTTTAAAGACGCCAATTTAGTGCTTTTTAATCAATTTCGATCACTCGAAACAATAATAACAACGATAACACAAAAACAATATTTATGAAATAATACCACTGTGTCAATGAAAATGTGCATCAGAATTAAAGTTACATTAAAGAAAATTCGTTCGTTAATGAAAAGAAAATCCCAAGTATTAAATTTATTTTAGTAGACACTTTCTATTATTTATTCTACTTTGAAATTTAGAAACAATATCAATTATCTATTTGGTATATATTCAAAAACAAGACATTATACATTATTACATACATATATATATATGTAAATATAAATTTGTAGTTTAAACACATAAATCGAATTATTTTGCTTTCAGTTATTTCAAAATAAATAAATAACAATAAGTGTGTCAATCAAAACCCACATTTAAAAATTAAATTAAAGTGGAAGAAAAGTGAATGTTAAATGAAAACAAATTCAAGTTGTGTTATATTTTTATTTTAATCGGGCTTGAAATTATACAGTAAATATCCTATTAAATATTACGTGATTTGAAACCTGCATATAATAAATAGTAAAATTAAAGTATACATGAAATTAAGTATTCTTATAAATAAATTTTCGTACTGTAAACTTTACTTATCAGAAATGGGTAATTTTCACATAAAATCCATTAAATTAAAAACAACAAAACTGTCATAATACTAAAACAACACAAGTTCATGAAACAGAAAATTATTATTTAGTTTTGTATTAGTTTGATATATTATGTAAGGTATAAGAAATAGATTTTTAAAAAGTGTATTGACATATGAAGAAAAAATAAAAGAAAGAAAGAAAAGACTTTCATCAATTGGAATTAAAATATTCCTAATTTATGTTTATTTTCCTCGAATGTTTAGGTAATAGCTGATAAAAAAAAAAAAAAAAAAAACATCGAAAAACACAAAAACCTTCCACAAATATAAATATTTCATTTCCAAAATAATGTTGTGTGGGTTCTTAAATGTTTGTTCACATCTTTTAAGCTTAAAAAATAATCAATTTTTATGAGATGAAAAGTATTTCCTGACTAGATCTAAAAGTAAATTTATAATTATAGAATAATAATTTTATTTATTGTTACTTTTAATTAAATATTAAAATGTATATGAAAACACATAGGATTTTTGCGAAGAAGGTGTGTGTGTGGGGGGGGGGGGGGGCAACTACTGTTTTGCATAAGGGTACTAACAACCCTTCCTCTAGTCTTGTAAATAAATTGTTTACATTTGTGGCAAAAATAGGGAGATTCAAAAACATTATTTCCATAGCTCTATTTACGCAGTACATAAGCATTTATAATTTAACAAAAAATTATAAAAAGAATTTTTATTAAGATAGCAAACGTTTAAGATTAAAAAACAACAATAAATTGATACATGTATATCGATCGGGGTTTGCTTTAAAAGAAGTAAACAACATAAAAATGCTATGTATTCACAGCGACTTTTATGAAAATTTCTGAACAAATTAGAAAGAGAGGATGGTGTAACAAAATACAAATTAAATGATATAAGTCTTGACACGATTTAGGGATGTTTGCCATTTTAAATTATTGGTCTATGTGGAACAAAACAGAACTACAATAATATAGTTTCGTTTTGAGTCATGGTATTATTGATAGAATCGTACTAGGATTTGCTAGTTAATTTATTTCAAAGAAATTAAAAATAAAAGATTTTGAACACAAGAAATAAAAATTGTGCTGATAGCATACAAATATAATTTGAAAATAAAACTTACCTTGAAAAAAATGTGTTATCAGGCTGAGTAAAACACACGTGCACGTAAAATAGAAAGATACAAAATTCAAATGTTCGGGGCTGGCCCGTTGGCAGTTAGCCAGCCCCGGGGTGTGACGTTACACGTGGGGGGATGAAGGGCGTGTCTGGCTTGTAGTCTTGATGCGGCTTTGGGCAGGATCGCCTCCACCTCACCTCATACGGCCGAACTCGAAGAACGAAGAAAAGCCCGTCAGTTCAGCTCCGAAGCTAGAGTGAAACTAATGTTTAGCAAATTTAAAATATATTATTATAAGTAACATACGTTATATTTTTTTATGGTATAAAGCTTTCTTTTTTCTTTTTGTAGTTATAATTAGGCATATTTGCAGATGTTGTTTTTATTATTTCCGTTCTATTTTATTGCAAAATGAAACTGCATTTAAAATTTGCTGAAACGTTGCACATATTTTAATATTTATTTAATATATATTTCTGACTTATGCTGAGGGACGCGTGCTGGTAGTAAAAAGAACAGTTGTGCAGGGATGACAAAGGTCCCGTTGATAACCATTTAGGAAGTTTCTATTTATTATAAATGCATGCAATCGGCGGCATAAGTATACAGCTCATTTTTAAAATATTAGAATAATTGAGAAAAAGTAATAAGAAAAAATTATTTTTCATTTATTTATTTTTGATACTAAGTAAATGCAATTAAATTTCTTATAAATTAAACCTGGATTGTTTAGATAAGATTTTAACATTTACAAAATATAAAATACAGTACAATAAATTATGTACACAGCTTTCCGAAACACATCAAAATATTAGAATAAAATTTAGATTGGTTCATCATATTAGAATATTTTCTTTTACGCAACAATATTACCTTATGAATATGAAGTAAATTGTAGTTAGTATTTTACAGCATCCCTTTAGCTTTCATAACAGCGTACAATCGATCTTGCATATACAAGGTCTTACAAACGTTTCAAACAATATTAGCCCAAATAGAATTTATACGTGCTACTAACTCAGTTTTACTTGAAGGAGGATTTTACTGGAGTTTTTTCTTCATTATACACCACAAGTTTTCGATGGGATTAAGGTCTGGTGAGTTTGGTGGCCAAGGAAGTACCTTAATGTTGCGTTGGAAGAACCAATTCTTAATTGACACCGAGGTATGCGGTGACGCTAAATCTTGTTGAAAGATGAAATCATCTTCAAATAAATCTTCTGATGATGAAATCATGTAATATTCAAAAATTTCTTGATATACTTGACAGTTAACCTTTCCGTAGACGATGCATAACTTTTCAGGTCCTTCTGCATTCATACAACCCAAACCATGACACTAAAAGCAAATTTTACGGATCGTTTAAGGCATTCTTTATCAGATGCTTCTTGCTTCATTCTCCAAACTCGAATACCTTGATTACCATATGAAACACAAAACATACTTTTATCACTAAATAATACATTTTCCAATCTTCGTCGCTCCATAAATATCTTGATTTACGCCAATTCAATCTTATACGCTTTTGTTTTGTAGTCGTGAGAGGTTTTGTTTTCGATACACGGTATTCAAACTAAATTTATAGAGACGTCTTAATGTTGTCGATGTAGAAACTTTAACTCCTTCTTCTTTCCGTTTTCTGTGCAAGAATCGCACACTTTTAAAACTGTCATTTCTAGCAGAGGTTTTTGGTTTTCGGCCGCCATTTCGGCGATTATTGTGAAAATTTGCATTTTTTTAATATTGTGTTAGTATTTTACTAACGCTTGATTTCGAACAAAATAAATAATTCGCTATATAACATTGATATTTGCCTCGCCGATACCAGGGATGAGATTTCCGACTTTTTGGACACCAGTATAATCTTAGAGAAAATGTTATTTAATTTAATCGGTACATTGTTGAGATTTAATAGTACAACATTTTCTCTAAGATTTTACTGGTATGCAAAAAGTCGGAAATCTCATCCCTGGATACAAATCAATTTAAAAGATTTAGGAATATCACTCACACGACCCATTTTAAGACGAAAAAGCAAACATAGTGCAAAAATAATACTGATTTTAGATAAAATTGTCTGAATTTAATCAATGATGCCACCAGGTTATGAATTGGTGATAAATAAGGGAGAATTAACTTTAAAGGTTCTAATGTTTTGAATCACTTGAATAAATATTCTAATATTTTGATTTTTCAAAATAATTTTTTTTCAATTAATCTTTTCAAAAATGACATTTTTAAGCTAATAATTAAGTTTAATCAACAATAAGTTCCTAATAAAAATATCGTTTGCATATTTGCATTAAAATTCATTAAATTACCAAACGATATTTTCAATTTGTAAAAAAAAAAATTAATTATTCTAATATTTTGAATATGAGTTGTATGTGTATCTTACTTTTCCTATTGATGAATTTTCTTCATTAAGAATTTTCTTTCCTTCTATACATAAAAAAAAGTAACGATTTGGAAATGGGCCAAACGATTTGGTTTTGGTTTTGATTTTGGTTTTGTATTTATGACGGCCAATTATCAACACGTGGGATATAGGCCACGAGGGTGAGTGCCCTTCGTGGGGGTCTTTCTAAGGGAACCTAACCCGTATTTACGCATGGGAATCCACGGTTTCGAAGAAAACCACGAAAACTCCGAAACGGTTAGGCCGACGGGCGCGATTGTGTTCGAACCCAGCAGCTCCCGTCTACCAACTTCGAGAGCAGAACCTCTCAGCCACTGGTGCCAAACAATTTGGAAATGGATAAATGAAAATCTGTGTGGATACCGCGAAACCGCATCCAAAAAGTGAACTGAGGCTATTTAAATCGACTCGTATCTTAGATATTACCAGGCCAAAAAAATCGAAAATCACGCAATCGGACGTAGAAAAAAAATCTACTTTCAGAAATTCAAAAAATTATTCCGATGCGTACGGTAGAACCGAAAAAATCGACTAAAAATCGATAGATAAAAAAAAAAAAAAATCATTTTATTTCATGCCCACTGGTTGCCAGAATGAGGAAAGAAAGACTTCCAGATGTGGATGTTAATCAATAAAGTATAATGGGGTTTTTAAAAGGGGCCCCCATCTCAGAATCTAAGGGGCGTAAAAATTCAAAACTTAGACAGCCAGACGGAAAAAAAGTTCCCTTTCAGATATTCTAAAAATTATTCTTATATCTTAATTACAAGCTGAGACATTATTTCACTAAATTGTTTCCTTCTATTAAACGCTCATTTTAAAAGGCAGTCACGTGATTTTTTATGGTAGCATTCCTTAGAAAGGTCTAGAATATTTAAAAATACAGCATAAATGTCATTTATTCAATCTACTTATTTAATATAAAAACGTCAAAAGTTTAGTTACCGCTATTTTCGAATACTAATTTCATCAAATATCTTAAATTCTTGCTTAAGACCGCCACCCCCTCGAGTAATATATCTACTGATAGGTTGTTTACTGGAGTTTCATTCCGATGTAGTTTTGTTAAGAATAAAGTGCGCTCCCTAGCAGTGGAATGTGGAACTAACAGAACGCGATTTTGTTAAAATTTGAAAATCTAACAAGGCGACTCTGTTTTTAAATTTTAAGATAGTTCATAACACATTATAAAAAATTTAAAAATGAGGGCACGTCAAAAATTGGGGGGATGAGAGAAGTTCGTTTCTACCAAGTGCAATATAAAAATTGAATTCATAGAAAATAAGGGATCGCAAAGCGATCCAGAATGGAAACGCGAAACAATTACGTATGGGGTTGTCTAGAGAATAGGGATTGCTTCGCGGTACCAATTGGTATCGCGAAGGGATTACGCGGGGTTGGGTGAGGGGTTTAGTAAGCGTAGTGAACAGGGAGACGGAGCCCCCCCCCCACCAGTCTACTATAAGTATATATAAGATACAATACAGACTTGTTTCCTTATTTTAATATTGTATTTATTGGCTCATATAAATAAACAATATATTACATCGTAGATGTACGAGGAATGTTTCACAGGTTAAAGAAAAACAGATAAAAGATTCAGTCCTTTTATTGAACAAAGTAGTTTTGACACTCTCATTCATGCATTATTTTTAAATTCGCGAAAAAAATTTTTTGCTCTTGAAATAAATTTAAAAAAATTTATTGAAAACAAATGATATTGTCTTTTTAAAAATCATACATTTGTTATCAAATTGCAAAATGGACTTGCTATGAAAAGCTCCAAAAAAGTTAAAAATTGTTTTTGTAGTTTTTTTAGCTCACAGGCTATAAAAGCCAGATTTGCCTGACTATAAAAGCCTGATTGAAATATCCGATTTGCGAAAAAAAATTATAGGTTCATAATTATAAGGCGCTTTCCTGATTAGTTTTGGGGGTTCGTTGATTAATTATAAAGGGTGATATGGCGGCTAATCCCGCTTCAATTTAGATAAATGGGTTTTTCATGCAGAATTATGAGATTTACTTGAAATTTGGTATACCGGTTTATTCTGATAAGGCGCTTCCCGGATTAGTTTTAGAGGTGCATTGGTTAAGTATAAGGGGGGGGACTAGGACTAGCCCCCCTTATTTTAGACACATGGATTTTTCAGGCAGAATTATAGGATTTGCTTCAAATTTGTTATCCGGCTTATTCTGATAAGGCGCTTTCCTGATTAAATTTGGAGGTTCATTGGTTAATTAAAAAGAGGGGAATTGGGCAGCTAATCCCCCATTAATTCAGCTAAATTATAGGGTTTGCTTCAAATTTGGTATACAGGTTTATTTTGTTAAGGCGCTTCCCTGATTAGATTTGGAGGTCTATTGGTTAAATATAAAGGGGGGAAACGGAGTGGTAATCACTCCCCTTAATTTATTTCTCGAATGGCATTTGGAATATTAGTATAACATACAATTAATGTGAATCGCCTTTGAGCTGAATGACATCAGTTTAACTGCGCACTTTTATTTTTACTTAAATTGTTGTTAAATAGTTTTGTGACATTTTGAACTTTATCACCTTAAAACAATCTAAAAAAAAATATATATATATCATAATGTCCCCCCTTATAACCCCTATTTAACCCTAGAACTAACGGAAGTTCTAGATTTACCCAATTTGCCAGTATGTGAAGCCATGATAAAAAGCAAAGTTGTAGTTATAATAACCACTTTAGAGAGATTTATAGCCTACACTAGTCACCCCAAAATACTGGCAAGCTATTATTAAGACTAGGACAGTGTTCTTTGCAAATGTATCGCTTCCATTTTAACATTTTTAAATGATTGGTATTCTGTAACAGGGCTAGTTTTTACTTTTTCGATTTTGGCTGCAGACTTTTTTATAAAGTTACTTTCTCTTTCGAAGCCGGTTCCGAAAACAAAAATAGCCGCATAAAAAAGGCAACCAGAATAGAAAACTTAAAATTTTGCCCAGTTAGAAATAGACCTATATGCTGTCTTATGCAAAAACAAATCATTTAAAAATATTAAAATAGCGCTCCCCTAGGTTTAAGATTAGCGTGTCAGTTTCTTCGGGTGATTGATATAGGCTCTTAAGTATTGTGAAGAAAAACAGCAATTTTCCAATTATTGAGAAAAAAATTAATAATAAAGAGTAAAACAATTAAAATTAAGATTTAAAATATGGAGGTAGAGTGAAGAAATATAGTAATATAAGTACTAGTCTGAATAGGAATAAGTTAACGAAAATCTTGCAAAAAAGAGTGGCATAAATGTCGCGGACAACGGAAGGACCTTTTCATTACACATCTAAAATAATAATTATTTTCATAAATAAAATGCAAATAAATTTTAAAAGCAATTTTTCCCTTAAATTTATAAAAAAGCACTCAAGAAGTATTTTCACTATTTCAATTTTTTTCACTTCACTAATTGCTTAAATTTAGATACACACTAATCTATTTATATAAAATCCAAGTCTCTGTGTGTCCCTCACGATTCCGGTAGGACCGCCTCATTGAAATGAGTAATTGTTAAAAAAAACTAATGCAGGGTTACCACAGTAGCGCCGAATGTTAGCCAATTTGGTGATAGCTGGCTAATTAGGTGTAATTCCCATTTAAAACCATTAAACTTTCATAAAGGAGGTCACTGAAATTTAATTTAAACTCCGCTCTTTTAAGATATTTTTCAAAATCTATGAGTGAGAATTTAAAGTACATCTTTACATCTTCCTCCCGATGCTACTAATAAAATAACCGCCAATAGACGACGCTGTACTGTGTGAGCTCCTAACTGCGCGATTTTAATGTGCTTTAGGTACTTTTCCAGTATAGGTGCCTTGGCGAAAAAGGAAATTTGGCAACATATTTTCCGGGAACCTACCCACTGTTTCATCTTATATACACACGCTTTTTTTCGATATTTATACGATTTATTTAATATAAAAAAGGCGTTTCTCTAATTTTATACAGAAACAGATATAATTTGTACCGAAAAACATCAATAATATACATATAAAATAAACATATAAAACAAACAAAAACGCTCATCAAGTTTGTTTTCATAGCTGTTTATATGATTTGACAACAAATCTCGATATTTTTCCGTTATACGGACACCATGCCAAAATGCATGGTAATGTGCCAATTATTTCAAAATGCTAAAAGATATTTGTAATTTTATGCCAGCAGTTTAATATGAGTTTTATTTTATTGCTTTATTTTATAACAGTTTGTTCACTTATTTTAAGTATATATTTGTGATTTAATGAAATAGTTCGTAAAAGTCTGGAATTTTCAAATGTTATATTTTTTAAATGCTCACTTTAGTATTGACAAATGTCTTTTCTTTTATTTTTCAAATGCTTCAATTCACGTGATTTTCATTTTGCGTCAACTATTACGCTTGGCGACAGTGGTATCCATATAACGGAAAAGTACCCAAATCTCACTTTCTGATGCCCAAATTACACTAAGCTTTTTTTTTTAAACGCCAAAGCCCCTACAGTGGAAAAGTACCAAACTGTCTATTATTTTGCGCTATCTGTGTTATAGTTTGTACTATATGCAAGGGGTGTGGAGTGAAGAGTTTAAAAATTAAATATTAAAGTTTCGGCACAGATGTCATATATTGGCGCGTTTTTTTTCTGACGCCAATGCCATATACATAACGGGTACTTAACTGGCGGCAAAGTGTCGTTATTTTGCTTGATATGGTAACCCGGATGTTGTTGTTTATGATGTTGATGTTTTCGCCAAATTGGCGTATATGACAACTCTGCCAAAGTTTCTATAAAGCAGTATAAGACTAAAAAATTAAGAATAAAATAAATGCAAAATAAGACTTAAGATGAAAAAAAAATCATGCGCTAAGCATAGAATATGAAACACTTTCCAAAACATCCTGAATGCTTCAACAAAACTTCGTTATTTGGGAAATAAGATAATTAAGTAACATAACTCCTTTAAAAACCACCTTTAAGCAATTTACTCTCATACTCAGTAATCCTTACGAATTCTTTTGTGTAGCCCTGCATATGAACTGTAGCATTTATACACACAGTGTAGTATGCATAAATGTAGTGAAAAATAAAAGCGCATATCATAATTAAAAATACATTTCTAGCAATCATTGCTTATGTACAATACTTCGGAGAAAAGTTGCTTGGCGAGAAAGAAGTTTGCCAACGTATTTTCTGACAACCTATTTACTGCTTCATACTCACAAGCAATTTTTTCCACATGTATGCAATTTATTTAATATAAAAAAAGCTATTTATCCATTTTTTATAATAAACAGAAGTAGTTTTTGAACAGATGTCATATACGCATCGGGGTTGGCGTGATTGTTCTCTGACGCCAATTTGGCAGAAATCTCGCTTTCGAATACGGAACAGATGTCATATTCGCCCCATATTGGCGCGATTTTTTTCGGTTGCCAATTTGGCGAAAACATCAACAGCATAAACAACATAATCCGGGTTACCACATCAAGCCCTTTGGCGCAAGTTAAGTACCCGTTGCCTATATGATATTGGCGATAGAAAAAAATCGTGGCAATATGGGGCGAATATGACATCTGTACCTCGAATACTAGTTACTTATATATTTTTAAATTAGTTGCTATCATTTTGAAAAGGAAATAACTATAAATAAATAAAAGTTTGAATAATAACTATAGAAAAAAAACAGTTTACATAATTAAAAACAGAAAATAAAAGTAAATAAAGAATTTATTAATAAACAAAAAAACAATAGCCGGGTTTCCATAGCAGGCAAAATAACACCATTTTGGCGCCAGTTAGGCATCCCGGTTCATATCTGAAATCTGTGCCGTAATTTGTACATAAAAAAAATATATATATATTTAGAAACGATTTTTTATGTATATAAGTGCATATATAAACAAAAATAAAAGTTCATTAGATTTGTTTTCATAGCTGTTTATATATTTTGGCAACATATCTCACTTTCTGATGCCCAAATTGCGCCAAGCTTTTTTTTAAAATGCGCTATAATGGAAAAGTACCTAAATAAATAATTAACAGAAATAACCAATTATACAAACTAAAACTTTTTATTTCGAGATCAAAGCATTATTTTTAATTTCAATTAAAAATGCGTATATCCTTGGATAACTTTAGTTGAAATTAGATTCACATTTTAATATCTCATTCCATAAACCTAAGCAAACACAAGTGATTCATTCATCGTGAAACTTAAAAAAATTTAAATCATTGAGGTAATCATTCACAAAGTAAGTTCTCCAACAATCAATGGACAATATTCTAATGACATCATAGTAAGTAAAATGGTGGCGGTATCGTTTGAAATCACAAAGATTTAATTTTGCAACGTCTCTTAGTTACATTATTTTATTGTCACTAGGGGGCTCGGCCCCCTACGAGCTACGCTCGCCAACCTCCGTACAGACACCGCAGACTCTAAATGCACGCTAATTTGATCGGCTTTAAAAAGATTTCGAAAGATTAAATTATAATTTAAAAAACAGTGGCGATCTCCCTATAAATGAATTTCTATTTATTTCTCTTTGATTGGGGAATTTTAACGCCAAATCCGCTGCGGTACTACTTGATTATCCTGTCGACCAATTTCGCCAAATTATATAAATCGCCAAACCACTCGGCAAATTATACAAATTGATATAATTTTTATTTTAAATAACGAAAGAACAAATAAATTCGTACAACATTAATAAAAACACAAATAAAACGTCGAAATAAAAATAACTTGATGACGTATACACGTGTAACAACATTTCAAAATAAGCTAATATAAAAGGAATTAAGTAAACAGAGTCTTTGTCTCCTGGTATTTTTTAACAAAGCGAAAAGAAAGTTTTTTAAAATGAGACATTTTAAATTAATTCTCAAAATATCAAATAAATGTCTAGCGCAATTTCTAAATTTAAACTTTTTTGCAATATTATTTTGTGTTCATTTTATCTAATAACTATAATGTGACGTAAATATGACTTAGTTTTTCCTAAGACTTCTAACGCATGTTAATGAATTTATTATTTTACAATATCCTTTCTCTTTTAAAATTCACGTGTATACATTTTATGACGTAATTTTTAATAAGTTCCTGCTTTTTATACGTAATTATTTAATTCTAATTTGAAAGTTTTTTTCCTGTTTATAATAGTCACGTGTAAATAAATTTTTAATTTGAAGCAAACATTATTGCTTGCGCTTTTTATACAGTTGGCAACAGTTTAAATTAGTACAATTTTCTGAAATCTGTAAAAAATATCTCTAGAAATGCTGAAAATTTGAATTTAAAATAGAAATAAAACCTGAAAAAATGAGTCAAAATAAAAAAAATTAATGCAATCTGCACTCCGGCAAATTCTAACGCATAAAATGATCTAAAAATGATTACACTGCCAGGTATAGTTTTTGCTGCTATAAAACTTTTTTAGTGGAACGATTTTGTCCAACTATAGCATTAAATAACTCTTAAAATAATTCTTCGATTTGAAAACTGTCTACATCAGCGTGTTTATCAAACATTTCTGTATAAAACCACCGATTTTCATATTTTTGTATGCATTATTTTTGTTAATATTAACGAAGAAAAGCCTCCGGTCACAAAAAAAATCAAAACCGGCGGCGGCGGCGGCGGCGGTGACAGCGGTAGTTACTTTTTTTTAGAATAGAGAGATATTTATGAGCTCAGAACAAAAGCATATTTTTTCCTTACTTAGTTATTAAAGACGGAAAAAAATTATACATGCATGATTTGAAAATTTTAAATAATTTCCTTTCTTAATAGTAAAAAATAACATCGGGAAGTAACAGCGGGTTTAAGTTAAATAAGTTTAACTCTTTAATTCTGTTGTAATATTCAAAATAACTGTACTTATTAGATTTCAGTAAACAACATCAGGACCCGATTAAACTTTGAAGTTAGAGGAATTACAATGTTATTTCAGGACCTTTCTTTTCGAAAAGCTTTTCTAAATTCCACATGTACATGGAAACTCTTCAGTGTTAGAAATATTATTCGGAACAGATGTCATATTCGCCCCATATTGGCGCGATTTTTTTCTGTCGCCAATATCATATAGGCAACAGGTACTTATCTTGCGCCAAAGTGTCGTTATTTTGCTTGATGTGGTAACCCGGATTATGTTTTTTATGCTGTTGATGTTTTCGCCAAATTGGCAACCGAAAAAAATCGCGCCAATATGGGGCGAATATGACATCTGTACCTATTATTCTTAGGACTGACATAACATGAGAACGGCCTGCAATTTTACACAAGTTTTTGAAAACTACTTTATATTAGAAATTTTACTAAAAACTGGTTACTTTTTTGTTATAGCGGCCCACACTATTAGGTTGGTTGGTTGGTTGTATTTATGACGGCCAATTATCTGCACGAGGGATATAGGCCCAGGGGGGAGTGCCCTTCGTGGGGGTCTTTCTAAGGGAACCTAACCCGTATTAACGCTTGGAAATCCAAGGTTCGAAGAAAACCACGAAAACTCCGAACGATTAGGCCGACGGGCGCGATTGGGATCGAACCCAGCACTTCCGGTCTACCAGCTTC
Source organism: Maratus speciosus (assembly GCA_963932465.1). Classification (NCBI taxonomy): domain Eukaryota; kingdom Metazoa; phylum Arthropoda; class Arachnida; order Araneae; family Salticidae; genus Maratus; species Maratus speciosus. The sequence continues at coordinate 672,102 of CAWVRF010000119.1, read as the reverse complement.
GAGAGCAGAACCTCTCAGCCACTGGTGGGGCCCCACACTATTAGGATTATGACAAGTTGCAGCCAATTTCGCCAACGTCGTAACCAAGATCGTGAAGCACACACATATAATACCATGTAATACCATTTCATGAAATCGTATACGATAATTTAATAGTTTTTACCTTACTTCAAGTGTGAAATTTATTTATTTTTAAGGCTTAACAATCTAAATTGTCTAATATATGAATTTAAAAATGTAAACAAAGATTGAATAGACATGACCGCAAAAAGCCTCAAATCTGCATAACACTTGGAACCAAACTGTGCAGATTAGTGGTCTTCTACTGTACACAGTTTTTCATAAATGTATTTCGTTTTTAAAATGTGTTATTTGCACAGATGTCATATTGGCGCGATTTTTTTCTGACGCCAATGTCATATACGCAATGTATACTTAACCGGCGCCAAATTGTCGCTTTTTTGCTTGATATGGTAACCTGGATGTTGTTGTTTACGCTGTTGATATTTTCGCCAAATTGGCGTCGGAAAAAAATCGCGCCAATATGGGACGAATATGACATCTGTACCGTGTTATTTTCATCTATCACTGCGGAACAAGCGAGAAAACTCATATTCTTGCACATGAGTTGTATATATCTTTATATCTAAATTTCCGTCATTTTTGACGGGCTACCTTTCTAGTAACTAATAAAAACATAATTTTTTTTTCTAGTTCAGGAGGTGTTTAAACTGGATTAAATTAAACCACATTTTATGAAGAAAGTTGGAGGTCGAGAGTTTTGAGCTTGTCTCCATTAGACACAGCCACTGAAATACTAAACTAATAGAACTACGAATAAAGAGGAAGTGACATACCCTCAAATAGTGATGTTTCAACTGTAGCCGGTTTCACAGGGGGCCATTACCTCCAGGGAAAATTTCCACCAGCAAATTTGAATAGAAAAATTCTCCTTATTTAAACGCCTTTATTAATGCAGAATTTCAATCATATTATATACCAAAACAGATATTTAACTTTAATGGTAGAAGTTCACTTCGGTGGTAGTCAGACCCTACATTTCCGCCATATTGTGATAGCCGAAACAAGATCCTGTCAATGTTAGTAAAAGAGATTATATCAGCTGGGCAAATTTCTACTAGTAAAAACAAAAAGGATTTTTTTCCGTATTTGTGAGAGGAATTGTGCATGAATAAGCCACTAAAATAGAGGGAAATTTAAAATTCAAAATTTACTGGTGGAAGTTTGCTTCGTCGGAAATTAGAAACTATTGATCCGATTAAAAAAAAAAAAAAAAAAAAAAAAAAAAACTTGTGACATCGTGTGACCACCTCTTCATTACTTCCCTTGAAAATGGTAGCCTCTACTCTACATGTCTCCTTTTTATTCCAAACTCCATTACGCGCTGATTCAAAAATGGCGGATAACAAAGCGGATAATATTCGGCTTTTGTCTAGTTCCTCGAATTTGTGTGCTGCTACTTCCGAACTGTAAATTTAGCTTAAAACATTTAGACCATATATTATAATCTAGCTTCATGTGTTCTTATATAATAAATTGAATAATTTTATATAATAAATAATGCTAAAGCAAACATAAATTAGCTTTAAAAAACAAGACATTAATCTTCAAAAACTGTCACGGATATCTGACAAATACAAAATCGATCTCATTTACGAAATCTGTGTTCATGTTCATAATTAACTTTTGACAAAATTTCTGACGTAAAGAATAAAACAAAGTGATTTCTGCAGCTGTTCGTAAAAAATATTGTTTCTGAAGTGAATAATGTACATGGTAAATTAAATATAGTTACATTATTTGCTGGAAGAATCAAGACGGTGTGAAATTTCCTTTGTAGTTACACCGGAAATTGAAAATTAAGCAGAAACATATCAAATCGAGAAGTAAATTCCGTGTTTTGAGACGAGAACATGAATTATTACTTATAAAATTATTAAAATGTTTGTATTTTAATGTCTGTTTCATCATAGTAAAAAAAAAAAATCATAACTTGTTTCATTATATTTTTTTCATAACAAAATATTTTTCTTTTAATGTGAAAAATACTTATAATTGAGATCATTTATAATATAGTTAACAGGAGCAGGAGAATGTTAAAATTGGTAATTCACACAAGTTTTTATAAAGTTATTTAATTTTCTAGTGTGAACAATTTACGCAATCTTTTCAATTTTAAAACGTTCTAAAGAATATAAAAGGATATTTATAAACAAAGTAATTTTAATTTAAAAAAAATGTTATAATTCAATAGTATATCTGCAGGAGTCGCATTATATAGAGGCAATTTTATTATTTCTACAACAATTTTTGAAATAATACGTTCATCGTTTCTTTCTGTATATTATGTTAAATAAAATGATCATGAAGATTAATGATTAAGGGTTCTGGTAGGAACACTAAAATTTCACCTATATAATTCCACCCCTGTATCTGCCAACCTTATACTTAACTTCCGTAAAATCTGGATTATAGAATGGAATTTTACAAAATTTATTTCTTCAAAAATAAATACCAGGATCTCTCTATACGCAGTCACTCCTTATCCATTCATTCTTTGTAAATATGCGTGGGCGAAGGTCTTTTTAGTAGGATGAAAATATTAAATTTCGACTGAGATCTAAAATTACAGTTGAACAACTGCAAAACTCCTTGCGCGTCGCAGTGACATCAATCAAAAGAAATTTCGATACAATTTGTTCTTTCAAACAGTGTCAAGAGCAACTTTAATAAATTCTTTCACCCTCATTTTGCATTTGTCGTGTGCTGTGAGGGAAGTAAACATATTAAATTCAATTATTAGGTTGTCCGGAAAGTTCGTGCCGCTTCCTGCCCACTGGTAACTATCTGTATATTCTATTACTTCCACTATTTAAAAAAAAAAAGTTTTATAGTGTGTTTCTTTTTTGCAGATATTGTTAAAGTATATGTCAAAGATTTTTATTTTCAAAAATTGGTGCAAGAAAAAATTAAAAATATCGCGTGAGTTAAGAAACAAACTTTTGGGACAAACTTTGACTGCCAGAAACAAACTTCTTGCATTCATAAAAAGACAGTCTGACCCACCCTCCCTACTTTTCGGACATTGCTCCGCCAGGCTACTTTTTGTTTCTTTTTCTCAAAAATTCTCTTCTCCAAAAATAATTGACTCTTTGAATGTAGAAAGAAGCATTTCGTTATGTATTTGCCATCAAATCCCAAATGTCTTGGAAAGAAGTCATTGTGAAACTGCTAGACAGATGGATTAAGGCTGTAGAACAGAATGGCACAGATAATTAAAATACTTGAGCAAGCACAATCCAAATTCATATGCTATTTATTGTTCAAGAGTAATCTTATATATTCTTGTGATATTTCTTCTTCCTATCTACGTAGTACTTTTAACATTCCAAGTTTGAAATCTAGACGGGATCTTTTTGTGTTTTATTTTTTACAAGATTAGCATGATTTAGCATGATTGATTGTAGTGATATACTTAATTGTATTAATTTTAATGTACCGAGCAGATCCCTCAGATGTATTCAGTTGTTTATATTATCATTTCTATAATATAATTATGTTAGTAATTTCTCTTTATATAAATTTTACAAAATATTTAATGAATTCTCTGTGCATCTTGATATTTTTGATTTGTCCTTTACTGCTTTTAAAGTTAAATGTTCTGAACTTTTGATCTCTTAATTTGTGTTTGTATTCGTGTTCTATGTGATTTATATCTATGTATTTATATATATATGGGTTTTTCAATATTTTTATGATGTTCTTGCAACACTGTAAATGGATTCGTCTATAGTATGCATTTCAATAAATCAATAAATCAATATAATTTAATAAATGTATATTAAATTTAAATATGGGTTTAAGTTTTCCTTCAAAATCGGCACGAACTTTCTGGACAATTCAATATTTGTATTTGATTTCTTTAATAGTGTAAGTAGCAGCGCAGCAGAAAATCTATTTGGTGCTTGTAGCGAAGACATTTGGATTTTTCTTCTAATCATCGATGCTTTGATAAGGAGTTTTAATAATTGAAATTCCTATCCACCTTGCTCCCTGGAGCCAATCAAAATGGTGCCAATCAAGAAGTCTAAATTTTTTAAAAAGTAGTCCATTGGCAAAACTGATTAGGATGTGCTTCTTCTTAGAGCCATTTCTTTGGGCGGGCTGACCGATAATCTCAAAAGAACGTACGGCCTCAATTTTACTATTTCAGGTTATTTAAGGTCTTATATATATGCATGGTTGGACACAATGTTTCCTTTTATTCACTAGCAACGAAAAATTTCAAGGATTTGTAAAAATTGATAACAATTATATACAAGGTCCGACAAACAACTTTGCTTTTAAAATTTGTCCCACCGTGAAAATAGATTGGATACCTCTTTTCTACGAATATTACTGTTAAATATGAAGTGAAATCTTATAGCTAGATGTGTATACTTTTAATAATTCAACACAAACATTCATTTTTTAAGAAGATTTAATACTAGAAAGACAGAGAAATTTACTCAAATTTTACAAAAATATTTCACACCAGAACTTTTATTTTAAATTATTAACTTATCCATTTAACTAGTTTTATTCATTGTATCTTTTAAACCAGTTTTATAAAAAAAAAATCTGGTTCGAACCGGGATGTCCTTAAAAAAAGGACACCTAATTTTAATTCCAAAACTGACAAACGGCACCAAGAATATTTAATTAAAATTTTCCTATTATAATGTACGTGAAAATAAAAAAAAAGTTCGTATTTAGAAATAAATTCGTTTATAAATTCCGGTGTCAGTCCAATATTTCATGAATTTATAAACAGAATTACTCCGCGCCGGTAAGGGTTAAAAAAAGTATTCATACACAGAGGTACAAAGTTTCCGGCTTGTGGGGTACCAGATTTTTTTTTCTTTTTTTTTAAATGTTTGTCCTTCTAAATCTCAGAAATCTCCGATTAAATAAAACAAAATTTTCTGCATTTAAATACTGGCATTCAAAAAGGAGGAGACTTGGCAGGTCAGCTTACATTATTTACACCTCAGTTTAAAGAGAGATATATGTAGAATGTTAAAGAAAAATTACAAACACCGGTGAATAATAAATAGTTTATTAAAAGGTACCCTAATGTTGAAAATAAACATCTTAAGAAAACTGTGTTTAACCCTTTCGCGGGCAATTTCCTTAAAAAATGACACCTAATTTTTATTTTACTGGCACACATAATATTTAATTAAATTTTTTCATTTATAATGTACGTAAAACTAACCATGTTCATACTTTCTAAAAAATTCGTTTATAAATCCTGATATCAGTCCATCGTTTCATCCGTTTTTAAGCAGAATTACTCCGCGGCTTAAGGGATTAAAGTAAACGAAAGAAACTTATGTAAAACACGCCCCTTCCATTCCAATTACTTTTTCTCTTTGTTGAAAAGCATTCTATTATATTTTGGAAATTCCTTTGGTATGTTAGGTAAATCCATATACTAAAACAGACGCCCTGCTTCGGCTCGTCTCCAAATGGATCGTATGACTATCTTATCAGCTATTTAAATAGGTGCGGTCAACGCTTTTAAGCTGTTGTAAACAAAGGGAATTGCTTAATAATTTCAAATCTCTCGCTGCTGTGAAATCTAAAGTAATACACTGTTAAAAAGGGGAGAATTAAGATATTCAAAATGTTAAAAATATTCTAAAATTTATATTTTCGGGGTTTTCCTTCCACCTACCATTAAACATCTCTTACTTAGTCATGAATTAGAAAACAGTTCAGCTTTCTGCTCGATAAGAACCACATAAACAAAAACTGTTCTGATAAATAACGACAGACTGAATAAAAAATGCATTGCGAATATTTCTCTTTTCACAGTTTCTGCTACCGGTATACGAATTATACGAATCGGCAACTTTCCAGCAACTTCGTATACTGGTATACGAAGTTCCTGGACACTCAGTACTTGTGTCTGCCAAATAAGAAACTTATGATATTTGGGGGATTATATACAACTTACGATATTTTGTGATTAGGGCAGCAGTGAAAACATAAGGAAACAAATTTTGTTCCTTATAATTTTGGAACAAATCACTGAAACCTTGGTTAAAAATCTCTTTCTTTATATATTTTCTTTCATCAAAATCCCTGTAATAATAAAGGTATATGAAATAGGAAAAGAATTTACTACAAAAAAATGTCATTGGCAGATATTCAGTGCCTACCAACTCCTGTTGCGATTCATGCGTAGTTTTCCTGTATTATCGATGAATCGCAAATAATTTTAATTTGTTCCGTGCTGTAACAAAGAAATGTGTTCAAAATCTAGAGCAGGGGTTCTCAAACTATGGTACGCGTACCAGTACTGGTACATAAAACTCAGTTTATTGGTACATGAAAGCACGATACTATTACGGAAAGTGAAATACAAAATACAGCAATGATGATGGATTGCTGGAATTCACATTGATAAATATAACAGAATTTTGGTTGCTAAGAAAAGAAGTATGTCCTTTGATATGCGTAAAAGCTTTAAAATTCCTGCTTATTTTTAGCATAACATATCTTTGTGAATGTGCTTTCTCTTCACTTCCTTATACGGAAAACAAACACAGGAGTAAATTTAACATTGAATCTAACTTACGTCTAAAACTAAGATTGAACGAAACATGAGGAAGCTGTGTCTGATAAAGAAAACACATACTTATCATTAACAATACAAAAGAATAAATAGAGTCACGGTACTGTATATGTACAAATTTCCGCTAATGTGTCCTTAAGTACTGTACCTTTTTTCTATGAAAATACTCTATTTTTATAATTTACATATTATTAAAATGCAATAATGGTACTAGTATAAAGGTGTACCATGAGTACCAATTTAATAATGTAATAATACACTTAACTACAGTAAAATATGCTCAGACAGAAACACAAAAAACTGGCAAAATATTTCGTTTTTTATACATGTTCCATTTACACAGGTTTTCCTTTATTAGTTTTGAGTTTGTAAGCCGGTGGTACGCGGAAGTATGAACTTCTATTTGGTAGCACGTCAGTCTAAAACTTTGAGAGCCCCGGATCTAGAGCATAAAATAAAGTTGAAAGCTCATGGGCAAAAATTGAAAACATTTTATGCGAATAGGAAATCTCACACCCCAAAAATTCGATAGAAGTTATAATCAGTATTTATCTTCTTTAGTCCTAATTTAATTCTAAAGAACAATTGTGAAATGAAGTTGCCAATAGGATAACTTTAAATCCTCCTTATAATTGATAGGATTTTTTCAACTTTGCATTTAAATCCTTTGAAATATTTTTGCGTAAATTCTGCTTAGTTGAAACTAAGATTGTCAATATGTGTTATTTAATATTCAATAAATAAACCATATAATGAGCTCAGATGCAGTGTTGCCAGTGGGATACTTTTGAAAAATTCAGGTTTCTTGATTGGCACCACTTTTTTGAAACGGTAAAATTCCCCTTGTTTTCGCTTTAACGCCTTGAGGGGCGGTAGGATAAAATATATCCCACCTAATTTGAACATGATTCTAACTTTAACTAAATTTTATATTTTTAACTTTGGAGAAAAACCGATCTAAAATTGCTTTTCAAATAAAATTTTTCGATTATTCCGGTGAGAATTCAATATTCAGAGACATTTTTGCTTGCTCCTCAAGGGGTTAATTAATATGTCTTTAAATAAGGCGAACTTTACTATTTAAAAAATGTGGTGCCATACAAGAAATTTGAATTTTTAAAAAGTAGCCCATTGGCAACACTGCTCAGATCATAAAGATCCATTGACATAATCATCATTTTTTTAAAAAAATTAAGAAATTCCAAATATATATTTGCGTTTATTGTGAAATCTCCTTTATTAGTTGAAATCTCTGTGAGTATTACGTTTTTTTTTTTTTTTTCAAATACTAATTTAACAAATGGTAGAGGACCAAACATGTAATTAACTGTGGTATAATTAAGATGGATTAAGGATGATATAATTAACTCTTTTTTATCATATACAAATTTATTTTCTGAGCGCTTCGTATGTTCAACATTTTCAAGTACAATTATATATTTTATATCGATGTACCGCTTAATTGTTAATCACAAGGGCCAAGTGACAATGATTTTAAATAAAGGTTTGCTTTTGTAAATTTTGCACAAAAGAAAAAAATAAAATAAAAGTCAAATCAATACGTTTGAAAATCATCGTGATATTTAATCATTTCAACGTTTTAGTACAAGAATTTCTTTGTCATTAATTATTAATTGTTAATTTTATTGAAATATTATCCACATAATTATTTATTTCACAGTTCTTTGTTTGCTTGTTAGCATAATTAGAAAAATTATTACTATAATACATTTTTATGCAAATTCCAATTTAGTCAATTTAAATTTTAAAAAATTAAACTGCGAATTAAAAATAAGGTTAAACATATGAATCTATTCAGCAAATTAGGAATTTATGAATGCTATAAGAAGATACGATTTGTTTTTGTTTTTGATGTAATGAAACGAAGTTCAAAAATGTGATTTTAATTATTTCATACAGTTTATTAAAAAATATTTCAACAATATTTATCGCTGTACATCAGGCATGTCAAACACGCGGCCCGCGGGCCACAACTGGCCCGCCGACAACTTGTTAGCGGCCCGCGAAGCCTTTGTCTCTTTATATTTAATGCATTTGTTAGAACGTGCATGCTGAAAACATACTGTACACGAATAGACTTGCACCAACCGCGGTCTTAGAGATAGCAATAATTCGAAAGATTTGTATTCGAATATTTCGAACAATTATAAAAAGTTACAATTTTCATTTTAAATCGACAAATTATGAATGTGTATTTTCAAAAGACTACCAAAAGACAAAGTGCTTGGAGTTTTCATTTGAAATTAAAAGCACCTGAGTAAATTTTAACTTCAGAGTAAATTTCTTGATGCTATCTTATTATTTAATAGTAGTATTAGCGTCTTCCAGTAGAGTTTATTACTTATACAAAATTATTTTAAAAAAGAAAATGCATTTCATTTTAAATATGCCTGGCATTATTACAAGTCAATCCAATGCTTAGCGCGTAACACCCATCGAAATTGAACAAGGACCATAAAAAGAATTTTTTAAACAAAAGAACGGTCCGCAAAAATAAATTTCGAAACTCTGGAGGAGAAACCAGCAACAGCAGGTTCATTCCAGTGTTTGGAGGATCGGAAGCCCAATGCTAGATCAAGATTAGTATGCACATTCAAATTTTCAAATTTTTAAATAAATGCAATTTAGAAAATTCTATTAAATTTTATAGATTTTTGTTGTAAAGTAATTTTGAGTACATATTTTTTTCAATAAATAACATAAAATAAACAATGTATAATATTAACTTTGGAATTTTGTGCTAAAATTTTTTTAACATGGCTGCGTTTTGTACGAAGAAATTTTATTCTATGCAACGGCAATAAAATTATGTACTCTTTTTAATGTGGCCCGCGGATTTCTATATAACACTTAATTTGGCCCGCGACACTAAATGAGTTTGACATGCCTGCTGTACATTAATCACTGTCAGCAGTTTATTATATTAACTCTAATTTATGACATTATCGATGAAAAATACATTTATGTGTTTTTGAACGCAATATAATATCGATAAATTATATATATATATATATATATATATATATATATATAGATGGGTATTTTTAAGACTTTATGATAAAATCCATAGTTCAAGAAAGCGCAAGCTTAAAATGAAATTTTAGATATAACTTTTCTCTCCTATATCATTTTCGATTTTCTTTTTGAAAATCAATAGTTTTTTCAAACAGTATATTAAAAATATTTTTTATTAACATTTCAGAAAAGTGACATTTTTCAAATTGCCCTTTATTAGATAATCCTTTATTCACTTTTCGTAGTGACGTATAGTTAAAAACTTAAACTCTTATATTTTGAGAAAAGGGTTAAAAATTAAAAGACGTAAAATAATTTCAACTATTATGTTATTTAAATAATTTCATTAGAGTAATGAAATTCTCTGGAGGAAGGGGTTCTCAAGTTTTATTGTTACGTTACCTTGATTTCAGGGATGAGAGCGCTCCGACCCAAATGCTTGATTTTAACCACTATATTTTGGTAGTATTGTTTGCTTCATTAAATCTCAGAAATTCTGTCATCAAATACGGCAAGAAATACTATTAAAGTTTAGTGGTAGCAATCGGTCATTTGGGTCGGAGCACTCTTCATTCCTGTGATTTATATTTTTGTCTTGTTCTGTCACTTTATGTTTGTCTGTTTGCTCTCGCTTAACACAATTTCCTTTACTTCTTTTCAGCCTTGACTATAGTTTGCGATTGATGAAGAAATGCTATATTCTTTTGAAATGTGTCGTTCATTTTTCATTTTTATGGTATATTTAAGATGTATTTGTTTTGTAGTTTCACTGCAGTTTATAAAACTTTATATTAGATAAATACACTAAAACCATGGAAATATTCCTGTTACTTCAGTATTTCGTTATTGCATTTTCTGTTTACACAGGTTTTATCCATAATGACCATAATGATTTATATCGTTACAACTTGTTTTAATGATATGATAGTAATTGGAAATAAGACTTGCTATTTTCGGTTTTTCTGTATTGTATTATAATTCTATCCGAAACAATGATCAGAATTAAAATATTCTTCTATTAACTCTGGATGAAGGAATGCAAGCATATTCCCGACAACTACTTTTTAACACTTTCAAACATAGTTGAAAAGTGTTTATGCATTCGGTTTGTCAGTCTGTCTGTCCGTCTTTCTGTTAATGAAATGACACATTTGAAAAAACTTTTAAAAATGCGTAAGAAATGTTTTTTTACTATTGAAAATTTATTTTAAAGAAAGCGTTGCATTAATAATAAGATGTGGTAATTTGATTTGATGTATCTTATGTATATGTTTCTTATTTCGTCTTTATACAGGGTGATTCATAAAAGATGGGCAGAACTTTAAGGGGTTATAGTACACTTAAAGACAAATAATATTAAATAGGAGACTAAGGGTCCCAGACGTATTCCCAAGGAGATAGGGGGCATTAAAGTTTAGGGTCCGAAATTTCAAATGATTATAAAACATGGAAAAATTGGTCGATTCGTTTGCGGTTTTTGCAAAAAATTTTCTTTATGCCAGTATTTTCTTGAAATAAAATTTTAAAGTTCAATTTCAAAAAATGCCGATAGGGGGCGCTTTAGACTTTAAAGTAACAAACAACTATTTTTTAACGTTATTTTTTGTATTTCTTTAAATGATTTCGAAAGCTTAGACTTAAACTTAAATTTTGATCTAAAAATCTGAGTCCTAACGAGTAGTTAAGTAGCGTAAACAGAAATTTGAAATTTGAAACCCTTCTCCCCCCCAGAACAAAAATCAGTTATTCCCGATCTTTGTGTCGTAGATTAGGCTCTAACTACTGCCGCGTTTTGCTAAAATTATTCTTTATGTCAGTATTTTCTTGAAAATAAATTTTAAAGAAAATTTTCAAAAAATTCCGATAGAGGGCGGAGACTTTGGAGTAACGAACAACTATTTTATACCGTTATTTTTTGTGTCTCATTAAATGCTTTCTAAAGCTTAGACTTAAATTTTCAGCCCAAAATCTGAATCGTTAGACGTGGTTAAGTTTCTGGGGAGAGGGGTTTGAAATTTCTACTCCTGAGCACAGTTCAGTTTACCATGTCCACACATTGTGTGCTGTGATACGAGGTAAAAAGACACAAATTAGGATTATGTTACCAAAGCATATTTATTAACATGTAATTACAATAAATGTTCAAAATTGTGACCACCAGAGGTTATGCACGCAGAACAGCGGCGAAGAATGGAACGGCGAACATTCGCGAAAACATCAGGCTTTTCGAGCATTTCCCCTACAGCGGCGGAAAGTCTGGCGACCAGTTCCTCGGGGGATTCAATGGGTGTCTCATACATAAGAGCCTTCAATCGTCCCCAAAAAAAGAAATCGAGGGGTGAAAGATCTGGCGAGCGAGCAGGCCAAGCAACAGGACCACCTCGACCAATCCATCTGTTCGGAAATGTGATGTCCAGATAGTTGCGGACGTCTCGTACGTAATGGGCTGGCGCTCCATTGTGCTGGAACCACATGACCCGCCGGATGCGTGGAGGAACAACGTTTAACAGGTCTGGCAGCACATGTTGCAGAAATGTGAGGTATGTTTTACCGTTGAGGCGTTCAGGAAGAAGGTACGGTCCGATTAGGTGGTCTCCGAGGATTCCTGCCCAAACATTGATGGAAAAGCGTCTCTGATGAGCATGTGGATACGTAGCATGTGGATTGACATCCGCCCATACATGTGCATTGTGTGTGTTAAATGTACCTTCACGTGTGAAGGTACATTCATCGGTGAAAAGCACAGTTCGTCCAAAATGTGGATTTAGCGCGTTCTGCTGCAGAAACCAGCGGGCGAATTCAATACGATTTGGATAATCCCCTGGAGACAGTTTCTGGACTCATTGCACATGAAACGGGAGCAAATGTTCATCCTTCAGTACCCTCCAAGTCATGGACTGTGAGGTATCCACCTGCCTAGCCACTGTTCGTGTACTTGTACTTGGCTGCGCCGCTACTACATCCAGAATGGCTTCTGCAACAACTACTGATTCGTCCTTTTTTGCACGACCTGCATTCGACCGGGAAGCGAGAAATGATCCCGTCTCACACAACTGTCTGTGCAAGCGCTAGAAAGTTTTGCGGTTAGGCAACCGCCTGTTGGGAAATCGCTCTCCGTACATTCGTTGTGTCTCTGCACCATTTCCATCTGCCGCTCCGTAAATTAAATGCATCTCAGCCTTTTCCTTATTCGTGAAGGGCACCATCTTCCGATTCATTACTACAGCGACTTACACTTGACTCACCGTTCAGTGGTTTTTATGCCTGAATCGTGTCGAAATTTTGCATACGTGTTCTTCTTCTTCCCCATTTGACATTTGCATACTTTCTGTTTCCTTCTTCACCCGGTGACGAGGAATGGAGCTTTAACGTTTGCATGAGCGACGTTTCCAACTGTGCCAGTGCCTTTATGAGTGAATTCCGACTATGCAGTCCTTGACGAAAGTTGTATTTTTGCCTCGTATCACAGCACAGAATCGTTGGGCATGGTTAAGTAGTGCAAACTGAACTATGTTCAGAAGTTGAAATTTGAACCCCCTCCCCTCGCTACTGAACCACGCTCAGCGATTCAGATTTTGAGCTGAAAATTTAAGTTTAAGTCTAAGCTTTAGAAAGCATTTAATGAGACACAAAAAATAACGGTATAAAATAGTTGTTCGTTACTCCAAAGTCTAAAGCGCCCTCTATCGGAATTTTTTGAAATTTTTCTTTAAAATTTATTTTCAAGAAAATACTGACATAAAGAATAATTTTAGCAAAACGCGGCAGTAGTTAGAGCCTAATCTACGACACAAAGATCGGGAATAACTGATTTTTGTTCTGGGGGGAGAAGGGTTTCAAATTTCAAATTTCAGTTTATGCTACTTAACTACTCGTTAGGACTCAGATTTTTAGATCAAAATTTAAGTTTAAGTCTAAGCTTTCGAAATCATTTAAAGAAATACAAAAAATAACGTTAAAAAATAGTTGTTTGTTACTCCAAAGTCTAAAGCGCCCCCTATCGGCATTTTTTGAAATTGAACTTTAAAATTTTATTTCAAGAAAATACTGGCATAAAGAAAATTTTTTGCAAAAACCGCAAACGAATCGACCAATTTTTCCATGTTTTATAATCATTTGAAATTTCGGACCCTAAACTTTAATGCCCCCTATCTCCTTGGGAATACGTCTGGGACCCTTAGTCTCCTATTTAATATTATTTGTCTTTAAGTGTACTATAACCCCTTAAAGTTCTGCCCATCTTTTATGAATCACCCTGTATATACATAGTTGCCAACGCTAGCGCTTTTTTGTACCACAACAATTTAATAGTAAATTTTAATTTTTTAATCACCGTAATCTGCGGATGAAAGAATTGAAAAATTTCTATTATTTTTTGTAACGTAAAAAAGTTGGCAGTTTACGGCGCATTAATACACTTTACGGCGTAATACACTTCATAATTAAAGAATTATTCAATTTTAAATTACATATGTAATACGGACAGTGTTTTATAAGCACACAGTAGTGAATCCTGTTGTAGCGCCAACTTTTGAAAATTATTGGGGTCACAAAAATGTTTTGATAAAAAAAGCACGGGCAGATTTTTTCTATTGTTAGTGTGTGCAGTATGGAGGGGAGGGGGAGCGAATGGCTAAAGATAATAGTTAAATGTCAAGTTATAATTTTTTTTTATGTAAAATATAAATTTTAATTTTATTAAATTTTATTCTCATATGTTCTAATTTATAAGTCTTGCAATGTGTATTATAAATAACATATTATATGTTATTTATAATACCTATTGTAATATATATATTAATATTACATATAAATATTATATTAATATTTATTGTAAATAACATAAATATCGCTATAAATTGAAAAGCTAAGAGGTAAACATTATGCAAAATATACATTTCCGCCACCTATGTGCTTTATTGATATCGAAGCGTCAAAAGAAATGGTCATTGTGCAAGTTTATGAAAACTGTCGTCCCAAAAGTCGATATCGAAATAGTCTTTGTTTCCAAGTCAACAATACTTGTTTTCTCTGTTGCTGTCTGCGACACCAATGATATCGAAATTGGATTCATTGTCTCATATTCACTAGCAAAATATGCAGGATTTTTTTGCTTTTGAGAGCAATTTGGTTGCACATCATCTGAAATGGCTTTTAGTGCTCTTCTAAGACTAACTGCTGTCTTTATTTTTCTTTTAAACGACAACAGAATTAAATCATGTTTTAGGTAATAAAAAAAAATGCATAGATAAATAAGGTAAATAGAACAAGGGAAATTGAGCGGGTGGATTAAAGAAATATTTCTAATAATAGGCTCTGCGCTGCAGGGGCGGCCGTTTGATGGCTTTAGAGCTACGAGCTCTCCCTTGACACTCTTTAATGTCTTTAATTAAGTATAATTGTCCTTTTAAATTTGTCCGGTAATAATTATTGATTTTTTTTCAACCTGGCTTCTGATAGAGTCTCTTATACTTGGGACGTGGCTGGGGATCTATGGACATGGCTTCCGCAAAAAAGTCGGAATAAGAGAAGAAAATCGTAATGGAACGCGGACGGAAAGACACCGCTCGTGGTGAGCTGTAAACCCACCCACTCGCACATTATTTGTCAGGGCTGTCATCACCGTGAAGTCTGGCGGCCCACAGACCAGTATAACTTGGTGTTACTGGTAAAGTTTTCAAGTTGTCAAGCAAGTTAAAGCCTTCAGCCAACACAAACTATGTATAGATAAAAATAAAAAATGAATACGATATTCGAAATACTTATCAAAGTACACATTTTATATTAAAAATAATTACTTGTTTTCTATTTAATATTATCGGAATATGCTAAAAGTTTAAATATTTTGTCAGCTTGTTAACATACTTTCAAAATTAATTGCTACAAATACCTTTTCACACTAAATATTTCATTAATTCTGTTAAAATTTTTGAAACTATTTTACTTTCTTAAAAAATCATTCAAATAAAAATAATTAAAAAATATTTATTTTTTTAACTAATGAGATATCCATGTGCATTTTAAAGAAATATAATTTGTTTAAAATGAAAATAAAGCTTTTTTTAATACATTTATCAGTGTCACTATATCATTACATTTAGTATGATAAATGAATTTTCCGATTATAGAATTTTTCGAAAATAAACCGACGTCTGTTTATAAACGTAAAATAATCTCAATAAGTTTTTAAAAATATAGCCACTCATTTCTTAATATTACACTATTTATCAGAAAATCCCCTAAATATATTTCAAGAAAGCGAAAGTTAAAAATGAAATGTTATCTATAAATTGTCTTTCATATGTTATTGTCGATTTTAACAGAGAACATCAATACTTTCAGCAAACAGTTTAATTAAAATATACTTTATTATTGGTTTAGAAATAGGTGACAGTTTTCAAATTAATTTTCTTTTATTAGAAAATCTGTTATATTAACTTGTCGTTAAGTACCGTGTATTTAATTTCTTAACATTTTATAAAAAGGGATGAAAAATGAATAAGACTCATGCTGTAATTTCACTTAAACGATAATAATGGCTGTGATTTCATCAAGGCTATGGTTTTCCTACTACATTTAATATCAACTACATGTTTCTTTTTTCTATATTTAAATTTCCTGCTAGTCATTCCAATCAGGGTTCGTACGGATTAGGGGATTCAAGGGATTTTAGGTGTTTTATTTCCAGAAATTTCGTAAATTACTGCTCGCTATATCTGAAAATAGAATGTTTTTTTCATTCAATGAGAAAATATTACCTTACGATAATTCTAGGAAATGGTCCTTGAAGAATACGAACCCTGCGAATATAGTAATTCTTTGATTCGTCTGCTCTAATTAATGGTATTTCATATATTCCTGAATAATTCTCAAAATTAATTGTATCAATTTTAGTACAAATATTTCTTGATGTAATTTTGCCAAGGCGTTGGCAAGATTAAATCACGAAGAAATTATTCATATAAATTTCAATGAAAATAAGATAATTTTCCCCTCCAACCAATATTATTCATCCATTATAAGAGAAACAATAGAGATTCTAAGCCCGTAAAAATAACATATGTAACGATACAGCATCATTCAATTTACCAAAATTGTGGCTCGAGATACTCGAGGGTTTAGAAAATAGAAATAAACATCCAAGTAAAATAAACAAGTAACGTGCGTTACATGAAAAACCGAATGATGGCGTTTCAGTTCATTGCATCATAGACCGTGCAATTTCAGAATATCATTACTTATTTGTTTTTAAAAAGACACTGCAGGAGTTGAAACATGTCGACAGTCAAATAGAACTATTTTACTGTTTTTAAAGTTTTAATCTTACGCCTTTTTAGCAATTAGAAATTATGTATCACTTTTTATTAGTTTCAAGTTGAGTTTGACTATTTTTTTGAGAAATGAGCGGTGAGTGGAATCGAATTTAAAAAATCCATGAGTTTGAGTCAAAATTACAACTCAAACTCAATCAATTTTTTTTAGAAATTCCTGAAAATTTTCTGGCAGTTAAAAACATGTTTTCCACCTTAAAATACCAGTCCCCATAAACCAGTGAAACTGGTTCCTGAAAGGGAAAGTACCTTTATTTAAAAAAAAAGTCTGCAACCAACATCGAAAAATTAAAAAAATTGACTCTATTAGTGATTGACCTCAGCTACTCTATGATATTAAAAAATTAAAAGAAAAAATAGTTTAAAAATTTTCAAATACAAAGAAATAATTTGAAAAGAACTCTTACATAGAATTAACATTAGTTTGCGAGTGCCTTCACATGGCTGAAATGTCCTATTAAACTATCTTCTTTCATCTTCTTAACGGCGGATCTCCGTTACAATATTCTGGAAATGTTGGAAAGTGTATGAAAATGTATGCTTGGCGAATCAAAATGTATGCTGTATGGCTTTCTTTTCAGTCATTTTTTTAAGTTTACAAAATATATCTAAATGTATATGCTTAATTTATTATTTTATGTGTTAAACACTAACGAGTGGTAAGTATAGGGATGCTTAACCCTTTCCGGCACAGATAATTTTTGTTTTAAATTGATGAAATGATTGACTGACACCGGTATTTAAAAACGACTTTTTCAGAGATTAGCAACTTGTTACTTTAAACTTTCACAGTAAAATCAAAATTTTATTAAAATATTCTTGGTGCCATTTGTAAGTTTAGAATTAAAATTAGGTATCCCAGACTGGGACCACCGCGTCGGAAAGGGTTAAAAGAATTTCGTTACATAATGGTCTAAGTCAAAAAATCCTTTGTAAAGTTTTTCCATGATGTTAAGCTTTTCAAAACATATTGAAATTAATGTATATCACTGGGGTGCACTGCAAGATGCTTAGTGTAGAATGTGGTATACATGGTGTGTTCACAAAGTTTCAAGACTGGTCTGATAATTCAAAATTTACAAAACATTTTTGTACCGCGAACTAAAATTCTTCGAAATATAACCCTTGGGCATCAACACACCGCTGCCAGCGTTTTTTCCATTGTTCATAGGCCCCATAGAAGCCTTCGCACGAAAGGCTGTTAAGGGACCTCGTCGAAGCTGCCTGGATCGCTGGAATCGTGTCAAATCGCTTCCCTTTCAAGTCTTTCTTGACCAGGGAGAACAAAAAAAAGTTGCTGGGACCAGGGCCAGATTACCAACGGGGCACACTTACACCAATAAATTTTAAAAGAAAAGTTCGACTTATCTAAACGCCGTATACATGTAAAATTTCTGCCATGAATAAGGCAAAATTTTCTGTTTATTTTTAGTGGTAGGAATTTGCCCCGTGGGTAATCAGGCTCTGGCTGGGACTGAGGTCGGAGATGTAAGGGACTTGCAGCAGTATTGCTACATTAAATATAGCCAAAACAGATGGAGCACTCTAGAGAAAAACTGACCTGACCAGTCGCGTCCGCCCAGACATAAGAAAGGATTGGATTGTTCCCCACAAGAATGCACCCTCTCACACGTCGCTCGCCGCCGCAGACGTTTTGGCTATCTTTAACGTGGCAATACTGCCGTAAACCACCTACAGGCCCGACCTCGCACCAGGATTTTTTTTTGTTACCCCGGATCAAAAAAGACCTGAAAAGGAAGCGATTTGTCAGAATTCCAGCGATCCAGGTAGCTTCGACGAGGCCCTTTAACAGCTTTGCGCGTGAAGACTTCCAGGGATAGTATGAACAATTGAAAAAACGCTGGCAGCGGTGTGTTGAAGCCCAAGGGTCATATTTCGAAGAATTTTAGTTCGCGGTACAAAAATGTTTTATAAATTTTGAATTATCAGACCAGTCTTGAAACTTTGTGAACACACTATGTACATGTAATTTATCATTAACCCGGCAATGCTCGCGCATATCCAGGATATGAATGATTAACACTTTGCCACCAATAAATTCAAACAAAAATCGTCATTTTATTTAATCGTTGACATTGCTCACAAAAATAATTTGACAATTACTTTTCGGAAATTAGTGGTGAGAAATGTAATAACCGTGCTCAGCCTGGGTATGACATATCCTGCGCGAGCAATACCCAGGTTAATTTACAGGGACACACTAATTAATTAGGTTACAGTACTGCCTATGAGCGATAATTGCTGGAAGTGCGTTCTCAGTTGTGGTATGAGTTTTTAAATTTAACCATTTTTTCCAATTCAACTTGGTGTATCGAAATTCTTCAGATGACATACAGCGCTGCACATAAATGTTCGAGTACATTTACTTTTTTCAGCAGAAATTGTTACAAGGGAATTTTCAAATGCATTATGCGTTTCCGAATTGAGCTAAATTTTAGATTGCTATGTAGCATATATAAAAATCTATAGATCACATACAGTGATTCACAAAAGAATTTTAATAATTTACTGATTATTATATATGCAACTGTTGAAACTGTTTTTTCAAATGCGTTATTATTTTCCTAATTGTTTACTTATGTAACATTGTTCATATTATTACACGGTGCGTTTTTTAAATTATTCTGAATGTGTTGGAAAGTGTTCCATAATATATGCTGGATGCATTACTTTTCTTTCTTGTTTTACACATATAGAAAAATTCTTTTTTCGACATATTAACATTTTGTACTTTGCTGAGGTCAGTTCCTTACTTTATTTTTTGCATGATTAATTTTATGTTTTACAGAAATACAAACTTTAAATAAACGATATACCGACATTTAATAGAAGTATATGTTTAATTAAATGTTAATAAAATATTTCACAATATTTTAAAATCTTATTTATTAGTTAAATCCATAATGAAAAAAATAATGCACAGTTTCATGATTAAAAATCAAACTTAGTTTGTTTAACTGCAAAAGAGGAAGCGGATAACCCCTCATTAAGCACAATTTAATTAGAAAGGAATCTGAAGGAATACATTTCGAATAATTTAAGACTCTTCGAAATTTCTTTAAAATATTCTTTATAATTAAATTAATTGTTTTCTCAATAAACTTATTTAACGGATGTGAAATTATCATTATGTAAGCAAAAATATTTAATATAAACATTTAGGCTTGTTTGTTTAAAACTTATTGTTGAATTGCCTGGAGATTTCTTAATTAACATTTAGTTTAGATTGTTTTACTAAATTATTCAGTCGAAAACATTTAAAGAATGTTTACTTACATTTGTTTAACTCGAAATAAACTTGTTTCATGTCAGAATCACAATTCAATAACTTAAGATTTTAATCAAGAAGACTTTATGAATATGCCTTTTTAAGTACTCATAATATGCTTTTACTTGTTTACAAATAAATTCTCTTGAAAATACTGGTGTCATTAAATTATTTTCAACATTTTATCAATACAAGTACCTCGCGCCTGAAAGGGTTAAACTTACATTGTAAAAGCAAAATTTTATTACAATATTCTCGGTGCCATTTGAAAGTTTAGTATTAAAATTAGGTATCCCAGACTGGGACCACTGCGTCGGACAGAGTTAAAAGAATTTCGTTACATTATGGTCTAAGTCAAAAATCCTTTGTAAAGTTTTTCAATGATGTTAAGCTTTTCAAAACATATTGAAATTTATATATATCACTGGGGTGCACTACAAGATGCTTACTGTAGAATGTGGTGTACATGTCATTTATGATTTATTTACAGGAGCACACAAATTAACTCGGTAACAGTACTGTCTATTAGCGATAATTGCTGGAAGTGCGTTTTCAGTTGTGGTACGAGTTTTCAAATTTAACCATTTTTTTTCATATAACTTGGTGTATAGAAATTTTGCCGATCACATACAGCGCTGCAAAAAATATTCGAGGACATTTACTTTTTTCAACAGAAATAGCTACAAAGGAGTTTTCAAATGCATTATGCGTTTCCTAATTGAGCTAAATTTTAGCTTGGTATGTAACATACATGAAAATCTATAGATCATATACAGGGCTTCACAAAAGTATTTGAATAATTTACAGAATATATATGGCAATTGCTGAAACTGTTCTTTCAAATGTGTTATTTGTTTTCCAAATTGCTTACTTATTAGCATTGTTCATATTATTACACGGTGACGCTTTTTACATTATATTCTGAATATGTCGGAAAGTGTTCCATAATGTATGCTGGATGCATTACGTTTCTTTCTTGTTTTACACATATAGAGGAATTCTTTTTTCAACATATTAAAATTTTGTACTTGACGAAGATCTATTCCTTACTTTACTTTTTGCATGATTTATGTTTTTGTTTTACGGAAATATAAACTTTAAATAAACGATATACCGACATTTAATGGAAGTATATGTTTCATTAAATGTTAATAAAACATTTTACAATACTTTATAATCTTATTTATTAGTTAATTTCACTATGAAAAATTTAATACACAGTTTCACGATTAAAAATCAAACGTAGTTTGTTTAAATGCAAAAGAGGAAGCTGATAACCCCTCATTAAGCACCATTCATTTAAAAATGAAATAGAATGAATACATTTCGAATAATTTAAGACTCTTCGAAATTTCTTTAAGGTATTCTGTATAATTAAATCAATTTTTTTTTTCAATAAACTTATTTAACGGAAGTCAAAGTATCATTGTGTAAGCAAAGCTATTTAATGCAAACATTTAGGATTGTTTGTTTAAGACTTCTCGTTGAATTGCCTGGAGATTTCTTAATTAACATTTAGTTTAGATTGTTTCACTAAATTATTCAGTTGAAAACATTTAAAGAATGTTTACTTACATTTGTTTAACTCGAAATGAACTTGTTTCATGACAGAATCACAATTCAATAACTTAAGATTTTAATCAAGAAGTCTTTATGAATATGCCTTTGGTATTTACAAACGCATTAAAAATCTTTAGAACAGTTTTTGACAAACTATGGTTCTCGAAACTTCTATTATGAATGAGGTAAAATGAAAGGTTTTGCTGGGTTCGTACGTTTCAAGGACTTTCAAGTACCTTTTGCCAGAATTTTCTTAAAGAAATATTTGGCTTATATAATGAAAAAAAAATCTAGCTTCAGATATAGCGAACAGCACTTTACGAAATTTCTCGTACTAAACCCCTGAATCCACTGATGCATTCGAACCCTGTTTTAAGGTGTTCTTTTCAAGCACATTTACCAGCCTATGATGTAGTGAAATCGCACTAAAATATATTGTACTTTGTTGTAGGGTTCTTAACACCTTGAGGGGCTGTGTGATATATTTTATCCCACCTACGATTAATGAAGATTTGCTCGAGAAAAATTTCATTAAATAATACCTTTCTAACTTTGGCGAAAAAAAGTTGTAAAATTGCTTTTCCTTATTTTGCAATAAAATTTTTTGAAGATTCCGGTGTGAATTCGACATTACAGAAACACAATTACTTGCCCCTCAAAGGGTTAAGCAGCGAAGTTCTAAACTTATGCAATTTTTTGTATTATTAAAGGCACACAAATATCAACCCTTAAATGCATGATTTTTTATTTAGTTTCGAAAAATATATATATGATTCTCAGAAAGGTTTATTACACAGGAAAAATAATAATAATAATAATAATAATAATCAGAGATACATTTTTCATATAGTACTTCAACCTTTTCTTATGTTGCACATCTGCAATACAAGTAGAAACTAAAATATTGCAAATTAGTAAATATTTTAATAAGTATGAATCTCTTATGGACCTTATTTTATATATTTTTTATTTTGTAAAACTTAAACTCTTAAATGCATGAATTATTCTTTTAGAATTGAGTTTTTTATTCGTATATTAAAGATTAGACACCAGAAAATTTCAGATATATTTTTAAGTTTTTTTAGTAACATATTTTTGTAATTTTTACAGAATTAATATATCTATATAAATATAGTGGTTGTAAGAGTTAAATAAAAAGTGATGCAAATAGGCATCACTCTGCATTTAACCCCTTGACGGGGCACCGGTATATATTATATACCACCTACGATTAATGAAGTTTTACACCAGAAAAATTTTATTACATTTTACTTTTCTAACTTTGGTGGAAAAAAGTCCTAAAATTGCTTTTACTTATTTTGAAATAGAATTTTTCAAAGATTCCGGTGGGAATTCAGCATTTCACAAACGTAATTGCTTGCCCCTCAGAGGGTTAAGGGTTAAGTCAGACTTTAACCCCTTAAGAGCCGGTGGAATATATTATATCCCACCTAATTTTTAATTCAAATTTGCACCAGAACCTTTTAATTAAATTTTACTTTTATAGCTTTGGTGGAAATTAGGTGAAAATTTGCTTTTCCCTATATGAAATAAAATATATTCCGGTGGGAAATCCACGTTACAGAAACGCAATTACGTGCCCATGAAAGGGTTAAACACAATTAATACAAGAAACACAGCTGGTGTGAAAAAATAGCCAGGTGTAGGACTCGAACCTGGGTCCAAAGCATATCGTGCTGTTGCTCTAACCGCTAAGCGACCACTAGCTCGGCAATTTACTTCGGCACGGTATGCTGTGCTGTCAACTTCTAGTCCTGGCTTTGGCTAATTTTTCACTTCAATTGTGTTTATTGTATTAATTGTGTTTAAAATCTGCCTTAATATATGTGTACCATTAATAATAAAAAAATGGAATTCAGACGTTAATTTACGTGCTTTTAATTATACAATTTTATGAATTACTAGCTGGCCCGGCTGTCATTGTCAGGCCCTCGATGAATAACCCTTACAGGAACCTCAAATATGTATGATTTTGTGTCTTTAACTCTATGTTATTAGAATTTTTATTTTTAATGAAAAAAAATATTGAATTGAAAGTACAGCATAACCTCTTTTACCCGAAACTCTCGGTTAACCGAAATCCATTTTTAACCCCTTGGGGACGAGCGGTACGTATACGTGCCGTTTGTCCTCACCAGTAAAATTTTACTGTAAAATTTGCCTTATTTAATCAGCGCATTTTCTCGATTCAAGAAGACATTTCTGTTTTTAAAAAACGGTGACAAAAGATTAAAATTTTCCTAAAAGGCTCCCGTCCCGAAAGGGTTAAAGCTTTTTTTTTTTTTTTTTACTATTATATTCCTTGTGTGCAAGCGGTCTTTTCCGAACTACGAGTACATATAAATATTTTCCATCCCCTTTCTTAGAGTTCCTTCGACTTTAACTCGAGGTACCGTAAGCTGCGGAGTGGAATGACGAAAACGAACAAATTAGCAATTCTGAAGCTTTTCAGTGTTTTGCAAAAGGTTTTGGCATGACTGGAGCAGCAGAAAGACTGTCATACTAGTGAACTAATAACATTAAAAAACTCCGTGATAGAGCTTCAAATCAAAGGCTATCGAAACTACAACAAACAAAATATATTTTCAAACCCTTGTGATATATGTAAAAGGTACTTAATTTCAAAATTAAAATTCAGGTAATTTTTTCTTGTTTCTATTTTGCTATTGCTTTATTTTTATTAAGCACTCTTTACCATAATAAGAAATATTGCATTTATTTCTTCTTAATCTTTTAAAATTGTAGCATTCTCGATTATCCGACAGTTTCGATTTTTCGAAATAGGGTCGGTCCCAGTTACTTCGGATAATCGAAGTTCTACTGTATATGTATGTTATTTGGCATTTTATTTTCTGCGTAATTTTCTTCTTGGCGTCTATGCGTACCGAAAGGGCGCGAAACTGCGACGAAACACTCGAGTGTTTACTGATTTCATCGAAATGTTCACACATTTCTTTTGTAAAAGATTTCTACCTGCTCGAAATTTCACGATTTTTTTGGTGATGTAAATCTGGTCTATTGAGATGCTCTAAAAAAGACCGTGTTAAAATACCGACGTTTAGTTACTTTTATCATATAAAAAACATCGTCTCCGTGAGGCACGAAGTGATCTGCGTTTTCGGGTGCATTGGAAAGGGTTACAATTCATATTTTTTATAACCGATTACACATCGATTGGAAGACGGTTTTAGCACATATGTTTAGTTTGTCAGTACCCCTAAAATTCCGCTCTGGAGGGACGCAGCAATAAGGGAGAAAACCTTTTTTGGAAAAAAGACCCTTTTTAAAAATTATTTTTCGAAGGGTTAACTGCGATATTTTTTAAATTGATATTGCATTTGACACGTAAGATTACAATATTTTAGAATATGTCATTCGTTTTTAACTTTACTACGCGGTTTCGCCGATGTAAGCTAATAAATAATGACAAACCTACCCATAAATACGGTAGGTAATGTGCTTCGAGCAAGATGGAGCACTAGCCCATTATGAACGAGACGTGTAAAAGTTACCTGGTTATAACATTTCCCTACCGATGGATTGTGCGAAGTGATTCTGTAAATTTTCCACCATGCTCGCCAGATCTTCCACGTCGCGATTTCTTTTTGTGGGATCAGCTGAAGGCTCTTAATAATAGCCTTATCGTATTTCAGAAGACCTTGTCGCCAAACGTTCGGCAGCAGCAGGGGAAGTGCATGATATGCCTGTTGTTTTTCAGAAGGTTCACCAATCCTTTCTTCGTCGTTGTACCGCATGTACAGATGCCACCGGTCACCGTTTTGAACACTTATTGTAATCACATGTCAATAAATATGATTTTGTCACTCAATCGTTTGTTGTGTGTTTTTGCCTCATATAGCAACATCACCTTCAACACACTCTATCAACTTTTCTTTTTAATTTCCCCTCCCCCTTTTGGGCCAGTATTTCTTGTGTTGATAATAGACCGTCATAAATAACACCAACACCACCTTTTTAATTCCGACTATGCATTCTTTGATAAATGTTGTTTGCTTGGATGTATACTATCACTTCTTAAAGTTTTGACCATCTTTTATGAAACTTCCTGTATATACTGTTAACATTTCATAATTTGATAACTTTTAAATATTTTCAAAATATTTTAAACAATAAAAAAGATATATTCCTGCAGGTCATTAGTGTTTTATACATTTGTAAACCTTCAATCAGACGCTCGGTTAGGTTCTCCTTTCTCGTTCGCATTTAATCAAATTACAAACTTTTAGTATAATCGAATTGAAATATGACGTTTCATTCAAAAGCTTAATCTTTGAAATTTACTCTCGCATTATTTTCTAACTGATTTCTAAAATAAATTTTGTTGTTGTTTTATATGATAAATCAAAGTCATTTATTATGAGAAATGTATTCTTTCACGATTTAAAAATTTCAACAAATAAATCTCATTCTTTAAAAATCACCTTTATGTTTTCGGAACTAACCTGAACACAAAGTTTAAATTAAGACTAGATAAAAGATGGAGTCTTTAAAAGTTGTAAGTCTTTCATCTAGAAAGTGGCTATAGATGCGAAACCGAATTTCTTTGAAAAGTTTCTGAAAGGCATCTTTAACTTTTCAAACAATAGAATCTGTGTTCGCAAATATAAAAGAAGATTAAATTTGTAAAGGGAAATGGATACAACAGGACTCATCTTTACTGTTCAAATACACACACCACTTTACTTTCAATACCAACTTCAAATAAATATTAAGTTAAAGCTTTTTCATTACTTTAATTAAGAAAGTTTTAATTAAAAGAGATAAGATATTTCGAAACAATAGACGTGGATGTTTTACAAATATACAGTATTCTGCGAATTAACGTTGAACACGAAAAAACTGTTACACTTTTACATGTTTTCGCAGTTGGCAACACTTTTATGTCAAAAATAGTGGCCATTTATTTTACTGATGTGAAATTTAGTTATTAACAGCGTGTTTCTTTTTATATTAGTAAGAATTATTTGTTTTTCGAAATTGTTTTACTATAAGGCTGTATCCAGATTTTTCTAATCTTTGTTTCCTTCTTATATTTTAGAAGATTCATATTTCTCACTCGAAGTGCACCAAGATTGTTACCTTAACCCCTTCAGGGGTGGTGGGATATATTATATCCCGCCTACGATTAATACAGATTAGTACCAGAAAATTTTTATTAAATTTTACTTTTCAAACTTTTCAACGCATTTTACTTTTCATATCGTAAAATTGCTTTACCTTATTTTGCCATAAAAATTTTTGAAGATTAAGGTGTGAATTGGACATTACGGAATCCCAATTACTTGTCCCTTAAAGGGTTAACCCTCTGTGTCCAAAATTCTGAATTCAGAAAAAATTCATCTTCTAAATCATTTTTAGTGAATTTTTGAAATTACATTAGAAGATTTACACAATCATTTAATAAATTTTAGAAGGATATTGCCAATTAAATTTGTATTTATAGGGATTTTGAGCAATATTGATAACTCCACACAAATCTTTTATTTCAAATATTTTTTTGGTATTTTATAGAATTAGAAAATGTCAAAATATAATGCTCTTACAATAGAAATATAGAAATATTTCTGAACTGAAATTTACCTGTCCCCCAATCTTTCACCGTGAAGAAAGCTGAAGAGATGCAAATGAAAAAGATATTATCCTTTTAAAAATATCTTCGCCTATTGCAACCAATAATACTTTTGAAATAAGATGAAGTAAAGTATTTATAACACATTTTAAACTTTGTTTCTACGAATTGATGTATTAACCCTTTATATACTTAATTATTAATTCATGGAAATTTAATCTTCTGAAGCATTTTTCGTGAATTATTTAAACAACATTACAAGATTTACATAATCATTTCATAAATTTTAGAAGAATTTTAGAAAGACTAATTAAATTTGAATTTGTAGGGATTTTGTGCAATATTTATAACACCCAATCAAATCTTTTATTTAATTTTTTTTTCTTAGTATTTGGTACAATTAGGAAATGTACCAATATAATGTTCTTACAATAGAAATATAGAAATATTTCCGAATTGAAAAACCCCCTCTCCAATGCAAGGGAAGTTGAAAAGACGCAAAGGCAGAAGGAATCATCCTTTTGAAAATATTCTTGTTTTGTGTAACCAAAAATGCTTTTGGAACAATATAAAGTAATGTATCTATAACTCATTCTAAGCTGTAATACAACTTATCGATTGATTAAATGAATTTTATAACACGTTATTTTAATGGTACGCATAAGTACCGTCGGGGCATAAAGGGCTAAGTAAACACACATCAATGACTCAAAGATATTACCATGGGTGTGGTCTGAGTTTAGGAGCTATAAACAAGATTTTACAACAAAAGAAGGACATTGGAACGATTGAAATTAACAGAAAAGGGAAATGTGGAAGGAAGAGGAAAAAAACAAGAAAAGATGAAGCTTTTTTAATAGGGAAAAGTAAATTAAATCCTAGAAAAACAAGCCAAGAACTGCAGCAAAACTTAGCACACACCGGAGTTATTATTCACGACTCCACCGTTCGAAAAAGAATTATCGAAAGTGGTGGGGGGGGGGATTTGACCCCAGAAAGAACAATTATTAACCGCTGCTATAAAGAAAAAGGATATATTTGGTGAAAGAAATATGTGAGCTGGACCTTTGAAGACTGGAGAAACGTATTTCTCCGACGAAAGCCATTGTTTGGTACGAAGACAGAGGTCTCGTTTTGTTAGAAAAAGTGACAACGAAAAACTTCCAGCGGCTCATATTGTTCAAACAGTTAAACACCTATTAACCCTTTATCTACTGACGGTACTTATAAGTACCACTCACTTTAAACTTCCATCCCATAGTGAACATTACTAATATTCTAATAGTACATTGCAAAAACACTCTTTGAACTCCAATTTATCCGGTTACATGGCAGCAGTAGTTCTAGGTTTGTTATTTTAACGAGGAAAGAAGCAATATTTGACACAGACGATGGGTTTTGTGCCAACATTTTTTACAGATTGTCATGCTCGTATTTTTATTGCTACAAACACAGTAAAGGATATAAGATAAGTGTTGGATTTTTTAATGTGTTCATTAACATCTTAGAATACAGTTTGACTAGCTATTTTAGGTGAACGGTGTATGTATTTGATTTAACAGTTGAATTACTCGGTGGTACTTCAAGAACCGTCCAAAGTGATTTAAGTAAGCGTCCAAACTTAATACTGGAATCGGATGTAAATTAACACAGTTGCGCCATTTTGTGGACGGGCTGATAATCCACATACGCGGGCTTTTAGTGTGACATCATATATGACAGGATATCTACCATGTGGGAATATTTTCTAAATATTTAGTCACTCATGGAACTGATTTTGTTTACCACATTTATTGCAAAAAATGTCGTAGCGAGAGGGGCTTCCGGATGCACGTGACACCAAGAAGTTTTCTTCACCTTGTCAGAAACATTTCAGCTATTAATCAAGGGGAAAAAATCTTTACAATTTTAGTGGTGTGAAGTAAGAAAACACTTAGGCATCTTCCTGTAGTTTAACACCGTCCACTACGTGGTGTGCGACCTTGATTGATGTGACCTTGCCTTTAATCTTGCGGTTGCCTCTCCCATTTAAGATAGGGCGCTTACTTATATCGCTTTGGTACCGCCAGTACACTGGATGTTGGAGAAAAACTTCTTGTTTACTTTTCATCTGGGTATAGTTATCCATCGTTTTCCTTTGTTTTGAAATGTAATTACTAAAATGTAGTGTAGTAATGATTTTCCTGGTATTTCTGTTCTGTTTCATTGTTATTTTTTATAGGATATTGAAAAAGTTGTGGCACCGGCTCGTTTTTGCTATGGCATATGTAAATTCACATATTGCATATGTGGAGATGCGAGAGAACATGTACCTGGAATATAGAAGTCGCATAACTAAAGGACTGCTGACAAGATCGAAACCTAAAAAAAAATAGTTTTTTAAACCCTTTCAGGTGCAAAGCATTTTCAATTCTAAAGTGTTGAAATAAATGATTGGCACCGGAATTAACCAAAACATTTATTTGTAACTATGAAAAAAAAGGGGTTGGGCTATATTTCACATACCTATTAAATGGAAAATATTTTCTGGTGCCATTTGAAATACCTTGTGGGTTTTCTGTTACGGTGTTTTAGTCAAAGTGTACTGACGGTACATTAAAGTACCACTTTAATTAATTACCTCTAAGTAATTAAATTTCTCACTGGTGAGTATTTTTTTATGTTTATCCTTTAATTTTTATTGCAGTAACTGAAAAAAAAATTACTTGAAAAAAATTGCAGTAGATCATAATGCAGTAGATAAAGGGTAAGAGCAGATGTTTTAGGGCTACTTTTCATATAACTCTAAAAAAGGCTTGCTGAAACGAAAACTGGAAGCTACGAAAAGCTGTCCAACAAGATTCGACTCCATGTCACGTGTCGAAGTTGATGAAGAAATATTCAAAGTCAAAAATATTTCATACCAGGGAACTCACTCAATCTAAATCTTATAGAAAATTTGTAGTCTATAATAAAATCTAAACTTCATAAAATGAATTATACAACAAAAACAAAACAAATTGAAACTGTCAATCCAGATATGGTTTCGAGAGCAGTAAATATATATAAAAAAACATTTTATTGAATGCCAGAACGTGTTTAAAACATTATAAAAGCTAAGGGATGACATATTTCCTATTAAAATCAGGAAAATGTTAGTCTTTTCTCCTTTTCTTATTGTTTGTAACCAATAAATGATTTCTTTAGACTTTAGACTATCACTTGTGTTTACTTTAATTCGCACAATACTGTACGAGGATGCTATATATTAAGAAAAAGAAAATAACAATAATTGGATTAATGCTTGATGGTAAAATAAACAAAAGCTAACAAAAGCTACTCATATTGATGCCCACATTTTGGTGATCATTAAACAAAGACCTTTTTAAAAAAATAGAACGGAAGTGATTGAATGAAAATTGCAGTTTACTTTAACAAATGGAATATTTCAACATAAATCATGTGCATACAAGATTGTGTAAAGCAAAATTATGCCATTAAAATAAAAACATAAATTGATTTAAAGTAATCACTAATTAATCAATA
Source organism: Maratus speciosus (assembly GCA_963932465.1). NCBI lineage: Eukaryota > Metazoa > Arthropoda > Arachnida > Araneae > Salticidae > Maratus > Maratus speciosus. The sequence goes on along the minus strand of CAWVRF010000119.1, from coordinate 641,107 downwards.
AAATACTCAACTTTACGCTCCCTAATATAAGTACGAAAAAATAATACCATAGAGTTTTAATGTATCAAACTTTAATAAAGAATGACATTTTTAGATTAAATTTATGTGCAAACGTCTTATGTATTAAGGTTTGTAAATCCCCCGAAAAAAATAATCCCATTGAGTTTTAATATATCAAAATTCAATAAATAATGACATTTTTATGTCCAATTTGGGCGCAAACTTCTTTTGTCTTAAGTTTTGTAAATCTTCATTTATGCATGCTAACTTTCATAAGCTAACTTTTATACAGCTTATTTATTTATTAAATGCTGTGATTGAAGGAAAACTACTTCACTTTAACAAATAGTATTTTCAGGATTAAATGTTGTTGTACGTAAGATAAATAGTATTTCATAGTAATTTTTTTACTAACGTCAATTCTCCCAAAAATTAAACAAATAATGATTTTTTAAAATTCGATTTGTATGCTAATCCTATTTGTCTGCAAATTTAATACAAAATTAATGAATTCAGCTTTTGTTAACACACTGTGGACGGGTCACGTGAATTGACGTTTTCCGGGATTGATGGAAGAAAATATTACTGGTACCGCACATTTTGTAAGGATGAGTAAAGAAGGTGTAATCCAGCCATGCTTACTTGTAATTGGTGTGAGTAAGTTTTAATTTCATATGGCATTACTAAACATAGATTTCGTGCTCGTTTTGAAAAATGACGAGTCCTCAATGTGTCAATAAACTTTTAATCTTCTTTTTTTTCAGATCACCGTTTTACTAGTTTATCTTACGTCCTGTATTGAAATTAAGAACATTTTCACTAGTTAGTTGTGATTCGTCATTTATACATGCTCTATTTTCATTGTGTTACCAAGTATCCGGTAAGTACAATAATTAAAATTTTTTAAACTTTAAGCTTTGTCAATGAAGCCCAGTGGGTCAGCACGCTTGTATACCACACTTCGGGCCGCTAGTTCGACTTTCGGCAGGGAAAGGTTCGCTTTCATCTCTTCGGGGCCGATAAAACTCATCGACTAAAAATATTAATAAAGTACAACTAGCATATCCTTATAAAAAGTGAAGCTTAAACTGTAACCGCTTTCACAAGAGTTGTTTACCGCCGGGGAAAACAGACACCAGTAATTTTAATAGATATTTTCTCTTCATTTAAACCCCGTATTAATAAAATGTAGCAGTCAAAAATAGACATTCATTTTTACTGGTGGATGTTTATTTCGGGGGTAGTCAGGTCCTACTTTTCCGCCATATTGTGATAACCTAGACAACATCCTGTCAGAGACAGCGAGAAAGATTATAATACTTGGCCAACTGTCACCATTAAAAACAAATTGAAATTTATACCATATTTGTGATCGAAATTTTCCATGAATAAGGCGCTTAAATAAGACGAAATTTTCTATTAACCCTTAATTGCATAGTGATGTAAATTTCCATCACATTTTTATTTAATTTTTAATGCATAAATTAAGTTCTTACAACCACTATATTTATATAGAAATATTAATCCTCTAAGAAGTACAAAAATATGCTACTAAATAAAGTTAAAAATCTATCTTAAGATTTCTGGTGTCTAATCCTTAATAATAAAATAAAAACACAATTCTAAAAGAATAATTCATGCAATTAAGGGTTCATATACATATATATGAAATATGTCGATTTCTATAGTTTGTTTGATATGCAGTAATCTTAAACAGAAAATTTTCGAAGTCATTAAGACGAAAATTATCTTTCATTTCTAATACAGAAAATACTGGTATATCCTCATAAAAATAATGCATTTTCTTAAGAAAAAATTCTTGCATAAATATTTGACTTGATATTCAGTTTTGAAATGAGCAATACTTTAGTAGTTCAAAATCTTTCCCTTTCGCCAGATGGAAATTGGAACTCTGCAAGTTTATTTTCCTTTCATTTTAATGCTAATCTTGGTCGCTTGAAAATGAATATTAATACGAAATATTTCGCACTGGTGTTAAAATTTCTAGCATGATATTTATTAAGCTGTGGAAAATGTTTGTCAATTCTAATGTTCCGTCCGTTTTAGTTTTCGGAAGTTTCGCTAAGCCTGAAACTTAGTTGGAAAATTCATATTTCGTATTTTAGATGTGCGAATTTCTGAATATCGGAAATCTAGTCATTCAAACAGATATCAGTAAATTTTTAAAAAAAAAACGCATTTTCAGGAGAAATAAAAGATGTATATTAAAAAAATCATTCATCAAACAGTTACGAAACACTTTCCAATGGTAACAGAATATTGTTAAAAAATTTCATTTTTTTTCTAACAATTAAATGAGGTATCTAGAAAGGCAAGTTAAAACCACACAGTAAAATCGATTTCCAGTAGTTGTTGTCCAATGAGAGCGAGCGACTACTGTCGTGCAACCCTATATATGATACATAGAACTTATGCACACCACGTAATACACTAAATAACAGTTAAGTTTAAAAATACACACAACAACGGAAAACGCACTTCTTACAATAAGCGGTCATACATTGTCATATTACCTATATTTTTGAGCATCTGTGTAAATGAACGATAAATACTACACATCATAATCTATAGAACACATGTTGTAGTGCTCAGTGCTTCTTTTTAATTTCATTCTTTTTGAAGTACAGTCATTCCCCGATTTACTTAATTAATGCGTTCCATACAGATTTACGTAACATGAATTTTACGAAAGTCGAATTTGTAACTTGGTAAGGTAAATTTTTGTAAGAAACTGTAATATTTATTATATATATACAGGGTGTTCCGTTAAAGGGGTCCAATATTAATAGGGGTAATAGAGGAGATCACACGGAGCATAAATCAGTATATAATGCCTGGCCGGATCTCAATAATTTTCAAGTTACAGCAAATAGAATGAAAAATCGGAAATTTGTAAAAAAACCCTCATTGCTAAACTATCGATAATGCTACATAAAAACGAAGCACATATTTAGAAAGAGCAGAAAAAATCCTACGAAATGACATAAGTTGTTTTAGAATATTGAGAATTAATGGCGAGTTACAAGCTCTGAAACAGTGAAAAAATACAAAATCAAATATTTAGCAAAATAGTTAATCGTTAATTCCAAAAATGCAACTCTACCTACATCAAGGAAAATGTTATAAAATTTAGTCCATTACGAAAGCTTTCGAAGAAGCTGACAATAAACCATATCAGTTTAATTGTATGGGAGAAATCAAGCAGTTCCCTAGTTACAACTCTGTACTGTTGCACGCTCGGAAAGGGCGAAACTCCGCCCATGATGATTGTAAACACCCCGTTTTAATATCTTTCAATTATACATTTCTGATCAACCTCTATCAATACCCTTTCATTATTCAGTCTGGTGAAGTGAATGACATATTGTGCAGCTCTCGCCTTGTCTTAAAGCAAACTCCGTGACTGCTGCGTTTCCTCCATGAACTTTCAGGATGATGAAGAAGAAGTACTTTTTATGCAAATTTTCTATGTGTATAGGAAGAAAAGTGTAATAAAACAGCAGTCATCAGTGGGCGTTATGTTAAAGGGAGGCTGTTGTAAGTGGGATTGTAGTAAGTTGATGTATAATAATTATGCCGGAATACTCTAACGAAGAATATGCGGACATGCATCTGATGTACGGGCAAGCTCATGGAAATGCATGTCTAGCACAGCGCATGTACCGTGAGCAATTTCCAAGGAGACGTTGCCCAAGTTCGAAACTCTTCATAAAAATCGATAGACGATTACGGGAGACTGGATCGTTTAATACAGCAAACATTGATGCAGGGAAACCTCGACATGTACGAACACCTGCAATGGAAGAAGATGTACTGAATATTTTTAAAGATAACCCCTCCACGAGTACACGAGCTGCTGCGTCTGAAATCGGTGTTTCTCACCAAAGTGTGTGGCGTGTTCTGCGTGCAGAAAACATGCACCCCTTTCATGTGCAGCGGGTACAACTGTTATCAGTAACAGATTGTGCTCAGCGGACAGAATTCGTACGCTGGTTGCTTAATGTAACAGAAAATAATCCACAATTTCTGGAAAATATTTTATTTACTGATGAAGCAACATTTACGAGAGAGGGCGTGTAAACACGCACAATATGCACACATGGTCATATACAAATCCGCACACTGTTTTCCCGTCGAACGCACAACAAAAGTTCAGTGTGAACATATGGGCAGGTGTCCTCGGCGATTATCTCATAGGACCATATTTACTCCCAGATGTACTCAATGGCAGTACGTACTTGGTTTTCCTACGGGATATCTTACCGCAGTTACTGCAAAATGTGCCAGCAACATTGCGCCACAATATGTGGTTTATGCACGATGGCGCACGGGCACATTTTTTCATAGGTGTTCGCAATCACCTCAATTCAACATATCCTGGGAAATGGATTGGACGCAGTGGACCTGTTGCTTGGCCTGCACGCTCTCCAGACCTCAATCCGTTAGACTTTTTTGTTTGGGGACACCTTAAATCGCTGGTGTATGAAACGCCTGAGGATTTACTAGCGCGAATCGTTGTCGCTGCAGGAGACATTCCCAACTCCGTCGGAGTTTTTCGGCGTGTTCGCCAATCTTTACGACGTCGCTGTCGGCTGTGCGATTCTGTTAATGGGCGCAACTTCGAACACCTATTATAATAATGTCCGTTCGTCTGCCTTCCGACATTGAACTGTGCAGCGCAGGCCAGAAGACTATGCTTCACATATGTCATAAAGTACGTGGAATGTAATTCTTTATTTGTCATTTTTCTTTTATTTTCAACACTTTTTGGCACAGTATTTTGTAAGTCACAGACTGTGGTGTACTCAAATTGTAAATTACAAAGTTTGTATGAATTAATTTAAAATTTAGTGTCTTTTTTAAATTTATAATTAATAAAATTATTATGCTATTTGTTATTATTATTTCCTATCATAAATTATGATGCACATATACATACAATAATTGTCCATGTAAAACATGTACTGAAACTTCTTGCATAGTTACAAATCGCAATATTTTTAATTATTTCCGAATTTTCACCACCAGTTTAATTTTAAAGAATTTAACTTGAGCTTTATATCAATAAAAGACCACTTTAAAACGTAGACTATTATTGTAAAGTTATTTTGGTTCATTCAACTCTTGAATAATTAAAAAGGTTGCATCTCAGAAGAAGCATGATCGAAAATGTATAGTTGAGAGTAATTAAAAAGGCGGTGTTTCCAATCGTGATGGGCGGAGTTTAACCTTTGCTAGTGTCAAAGAAAGCGGAGTTGTAACTAAGAAACTGATTAATTTCTCTCACACAATTAAACCGATATGGTTCATTGTAAACTTTTTCGAAAGTTTTCGGAATGGACCAAATTTTACTACATTTTCCTTGTTGTAGCTAGAGTTGTCTTTTTGGAATTAATGATTAACTATTTTGATGTATATTGGATTTCGTACTTTTTTCACTGTTTCAGGGCTTGTAACTCGTCAATAAATATTGCTATTTTAATACAATTGATGTCATTTTGTAGGTTTTTTTTCTGCTCTTTCTAAATATGTGCTTCGTTTTTATGTAGCATTATCGATAGTTTAGCAATGAGGGTTCTTTTACATTTTTCCGAATTTTCATTCTATTTGCTGTAACTTGAAAACTATTGAGATCCGACCAGGCTTTATATACTGATTTATGCTCCATGTGATCTCCTCTATTACCCCTATTAATATTGGACCCCTTTAACGGAACACCCTGTATATGCAGAGCCTGATTACCCACGGGGCAAATTCCTACCACTAAAAATAAACAGAAAATTTTGCCTCATTCATGGCAGAAATTTTACATGAATACGGCGTTTAGATAAGTCGAACTTTTCTTTTAAAATTTATTGGTGTAAGTGTGCCCCGTTGGTAATCAGGCCCTGTATATATGTATATATATATGTGTGTGTATATATATACACATCTATATTTAGACACAGATATATTTGTGACATAGATATATTGTGTCAGCCAAGTTCGTTTGGCATACTAGTGTGTTATATTACACGAACCATTTCGAGCTGTTTTCGCCAAATTTCGACACTCTACTACTGAAAATCTATGTGACCTACGTACTTGTTATTTGAAATACTTAGTAAGACCCTCCTATTTACCTAGAATCCAAAATTTTTAAATAAGGCATAATTAGTTTCTGAGATAATGATATTTAAAAATGTCTGATAATCGATAATTTTATCACTGACTGACTCACTCATCAAAAAGTTCTCATATATCTACTACACCTGCAGACTTCAAATTTGGTGCGAATTTCGTTTACGCTATAAATCTAAGGAATCAAAAAAGAATTGTGAAAATCGATTAATTACCCACTTGGGGGTGTCCATTTTTATTTTAACATTACGTCTATTAGGCGAAATTTTAATTTGCCAAAAAAGCGTCAAATGTTGTATCCGGGCTGACCATGCAGCAAAATCACATGAATATCAGCCATTTTGCATCAATTTCAGATAATTATTTTTTTAAATATAGGTGCATAAAATTTACCTTTTTATACTCATTGTGAAAAAACGAAAACATATTGAGAGAATACATATGTCGAAATACTCATATTTTCCGAGACATCCGTAGTTTAAATTAGTTTATTCCCAGAATTTAAAATATAAACAAAAGGAGAGTCATTCTTATGATTCAAATAAATACTGATCATGGATGTGTGGCTACCATGGGAGTAGGCAGTCCAGCTGTGGACAAACTTGCAGTGTCTCAGACTCTCAATGTTAGTTACAGGTACTCTATCGATTATGGGTTACCATAGGGGGACACTGCTCTGTCGCCAAATGCCGCTAAGTTTGCCTCAAATTTGGCGACCAAAATTACCCGCCAAAAGTGACGCCAAATCGGCGATAACTCTAAAATGTCGCCAAATTTCCATAAACTTCCATTGTAAACCAATAGTGTTTACTTGTTTACAGAAAATCAACAATTTGAGATGTTTTAATGCAACAAAAACTAATATTTGCTTAAGGGATTATATTAATTATATTTAAGTGAGTTCAAGTAAATTAAATTATGAATAAAAATAACATGATATAATGCTTAACATGCTTTCCCAAACATAAATTTTAACGGAGTCCAAACTGGTCGCCAAGGGTGGCTAGTAAAGAAAGAAATGCTTTCAAATCTTGACTTGTAAATAGTATTAATATGATTGTTGTTGTTTCAGAAAAAATAAAAATTTAGAATCGATACACTTTGTTTGAAAACATACAATTAACCCTTAAATGCCTGGTGTTGCTTTTCGGCAACATACCCAATTTAGCCTTCTAAATACTATTAGAATAATATTGAAGCTCTAATGGCTAATGTTGCCAATAAAATACATACAGAAAATATTATTAAAACAATTTTCAACATGCCGATGGCAGCACTAGTGTTGTTTAAGAATAAATATAAATTTATTTTTTCAATTGTTGCTACATGATCTTTTTGTTTTGTTTGGAAGCTTGTGAAACACACTATTTTGTTCTGTAGTGATCAAATAAAATTTATTACATGGAAAAGTAAGGTATGTAGCCAGTATTTATGATTACTTTTGGATATTTAACGGTAATATATTTGTTGTAAAGCAGATTTTTGAGTGTGTTGCCAATTGTCAACAACTGGCATTAAGTGTTCTACCAAGCCTGGAGAACAATGAGCAGTTTTAGTTTTACTTTCTTCTATATTCAATAGAAGCAGTTTATTTTTCTAGTTGTTTATAATTGTAGTTCACCCTTTTTCAGTTGTATGCGAGATATTTTTCTACATTTTATTTTCTGCAAATTTTGCTCTATCATTTTTAGAATGCCTCCAAAAAAGTATTTGACACAAAAACAAAATATATGTATTATTTGTTCATAATTACTCTCATAATGATATTGAAATGGCTATTCCGAAATGCAGTAAAAAGATTTCAAAGTAATGTAAACTGCCAAACAGGTAGATTGTTTGAAAAAAGAGAACATAAAGGTAAATGTAAGCCAGATAAAGTTTAGTGGAAATGAGATTATTCACCAAACGTGAATGAGTTGGATACACCACTAGCTTTTTTCAAATATTTCTCTTCAGATGAGGTTATAGAAAAAATTGTCAGTGAATGCAAATAAATATGCCTGCAAAAAAGATCTTTATAAACCTACGAATTTCACATCACAAGGTTTAAGGCGATTTATGGGGATAATATTAGTTCTTTAGGGCATTTGAAAAGTTTCCGATCGCATTGGAGTCATGAACTTGGTTTTTCTTTAACTCAGGACACAATGAGTAGAGATCAGATTGAGAAAGTCCGAAAATTTATTCCTTTCAATGACAACCAAAAACATCTACCTCGAGATGATACGAAACATGATAGATTAACACAAATTTCGACCTATCATTGATATTTTCAACAATCATTTTGCTTCTAACCTTTTTAAGCAAAATCTCCCAATTGATGAGCAAAGGTGCAATATGAAAGTTCGACATTACATGAAGCAATCAGTGGCGTGGCGTGAAAATTTTCGGTGGTCATCGCAATTATTTAAGTTTGTGGTGAAAAATTATTAACTCTAAAATTCAATGGTTGAATGTTCAAAAAAGAAACTTTAAATCTTACCTTCACTTATACATGAACTCCAAATGTTCTGCTAAAACTGGATCGTAGAGTTTTAAAAGCTTATTAAGAGTTTTAAAATATTGCTTGGTCATCGCCGCATCCAGCGATGACCGGACGCCACGCCACTGGAAGCAATATATGTCAAATAAAACCCATAAATGGGGATTTAAACTTTTTGTACTTGCTGGTATTTCTGGGACTGCTTGTAACTTAAAAGTATATTTAGATCAAGAAAATATGCTAACGGGACCAATTACTGTACCCAACTTTGGCCCTTCCAGCAATGTATTCAATGACTGTGAAGAAGAATAACAAGATTAGTAAACCATAAGTTGCATTTTGACAACTATTATACGGCTGTGCCGCTGATTGTACATTTGGCAAACACTGGCACCCATACACTGGGTATACAGTCAGAAGAAAAATAATTCCTTGATCCAAACTACCCGATAAAAAACCCTTAAAAGTTTTAGATCGGGGTTCTTGATTCGAATATACTACAACTGTAGATGGCATCGACATTTCACCACTAGTCTGGAAAGACAATAAATTCGTCACGATGCTGTATCTTCTTTTGCCGGAACAAATACTGTAAAAAATGTCTGTCAGGATGTCAACAGGAGTCAAATGAAGATCATTAAAAGAGATAGTCCATACGTAATTAAGGAATAAAAACGACATATCGGAGGAGTTGACCAATTTGGATAACTTAACTGCCCGCTACAAAATTAATAATCGTAGTCCCAAATAGTATCTACGAATACTTCCCCATTTGCGTGAATTCACTACAGTAAACGCATGGCTTCTCCACAAATGAGTTTTGAATGCTAATGATCATCAATCGGAGATAATGCCTCAATCAAAGATCAGAGCAGAATTTGCAAGATCATTCTGCATGGTGGGAAGTAAATACATCCCTAAGTGTGGAAGACACTCATCGATGGTTGAAGAAGAAATTCGGGAAAATCAGTCATAGAGGTCCATTACAGTACTCACATAAAGATGTTGATTTGACAAAACAGGACATATGCCTCTATATACAGAGAAAAAGATGAGGTGCAAATTAAAAATTGCAAAGGATACATTGTAATAATATAGGAAAAATGTTTAGTTTGTTTTATTGAACACATACATCAGACTTGTGTGCTTGACACCAGGGCCCGCTTATAAGTCATCGTCGATATACAGGGACGAGATAGCACAAGGAAATTTACAACACCAGAGAATCACATCCTGGGGGCTCCACAAAGAGTGTGCAACGGAACCGGCCGGATTCGAACCCGTCCCACACCTACGCTCTCAAGTGATTAGCGGCGTGGTAGGAAAAATGTGGTGTTTGACAGTGTTTTAATAGAAATAATAATTATTTAAAAATTTTCCATACAATTGTCTAACTAAATGATTTGTACTCATATTATCAAGTATCATAAAAAAAACAATTTATTTTGATTTTTATAGTGTTTTACCATAAATTTTTGTATTTGTAATAAGAATTAATTACTTTTATAAAGCACTTTGAGAAAATTCCTTATCATAGATCTTAAAATTCATATGTGTTTAATATTATAGAGCTTTATCAAGGAGAATTATTTTTTCAATTAAAGCCGAGTGTTGCCGATTGGCAACAAACCGTTTCTTAGCCGTAAACCATACTTAAAAAAAATACGATTTTTTAAGTATTTTTCCCATGATTTATTTAAGAGAAAAAGCCGAAAAACATTTTTAAATTGATTTTTAAAAAGTCAGACATTTAAGGGTTAATACAGCACTATCTATTAATATAAAATCCAGGTCTCGGTGAGTCCCTCACATTTCTGGTTGGGCCGCCTCATCCGTAATGAATAATTGTTGAAATATACTAATGGCAGGATTACCACAATAATGCCAATTGTTGACCAACTTGGCGAAATATTGCCAAATTTGGCGACAAAAATGAGTTGTTATATACAGTAGCGCTCAAAAGTATTTTGACAACCTTATATTCTCTCTTATTTTATTTAATATAAAAATGTAAATAAAAGAAAATATATTCCCTATAATTGAGAACACTACGACTGCAGTTATTCAAATGTATCAAGTTTCAACTTGTTTGTTTACATTCGGCGCCACCGAAGAAATATGACTCCTCCTTAGCTCAAAAGTATTTTGACAATTAGTTTGCATTTAATTGTTGAAGGTGTCAGTGGCGCTATAGCTTCGATTATTGTTTATATAGACTTATTGTGATCATTTTTAAATGCCGAAATGTAAAAAATATTGAAATGATTCTAGAAAAGCCGCTGTAAATGCGCTTAAGAAAGGTAGACTGCAAGCAGAATTAGTTCGTTCTTTTAACGTGTCTCGGCAACTTGTTATTACATGGAATAAAGTTTTTAATAAATAGAAATACATCGAAAATAAGCCTCAAAGTGGCCATCCGAAAAAAAAACCGACTTGCAATGATGACTGTATTATAAAAATGATATCTACAAGTGATTGTCATAAGTCCGCTGTAATAATAAAAAAATGAATAGAAAGAAAATTACGGCATAGACATACACGTTTCATCAGTCAAACGACGCCTAAACCTCTATGGTTTACGTGGCAGAAGACCAGCAAAAACACGTTTGTTATCTGTTATGAATGGAAAGGCTAGAGTCGCATTTGTAAAACTGCATAACCGTTTCAGGGGCAAAGCAATTTCATTGCTAAAGTGTTGAAATTAATGATTGACACCGGGATTTGAAAACAAATTTATTTGTAAATAAGAAAAAGCTATATTTCATACACATGATAAACCAAATTTTATTTAACCAAAATTCTGGTGTCAATCATTAATTTCAACACTTTAGCAATGGAATTGCTTTGTCATTGAAAGGGTTATGCCGTTTTAGAAATGCAACTCTAGCCTTTCTATTCTAAGTAGATAACAAGCGTTTTTTCCTGATCTTCTGCCATGTAAACCATAGAATTTTAGGCGTCGTTTGACTGATGAAACGTGTATACCATAATTTTCTTTCAATCATTTTTTATTATTACAGCGGACTTAAGACAATCACTTGTAGATATCATTTTTATAATACAGTCAACGTTGCAAGTTGTTTTTTAGGATGGCCACTTTGAGGCTTATTTTCCATGTATTTCTGTTTATTAAAAACTTTATTCCATGTAATAACAAGTTGATGAGACACGTTAAAAGAACGAACTAATTCTGCTTGCAGTCTACCTTTCTTAAGTGCATTTACAACGGTTTTTCTAGAATCACTTCAATATTTTTTACATTTCGGCATTTAAAAATAATCACAAGTCAATATAAACACTAATCGAAGCTATAGCGCCACTGGCACATTCGACAATTGAATGCAAACTACTTGTCAAAATACTTTTGAGCTAAGGATTAGTCATATTTCTTCGGTGGCGTCGAATGTAAACAAACAAGTTAAAACTTGATACATTTGAATAACTGCAGTCATAGTGTTCTCAATTATAGGGAATATAATTTTTTTTACATTTTTATATTAAATAAAATAAGAGAGAATATAAGGTTGTCAAAATACTTTTGAACGCTACTGTATGAAGCCAATTTGGCCATAACTGGCTAATTTGGCGAAATTCCCATTTAAAACCATTAATTTTCCACAGCCGAGCTCATAGAAATTTAATTTAAACTCCGCGCAATTAAGGGTTTTTTTTCTTCAAAATTTATCGGCCAAAATTTAAAGTGTAATATACGAAAATGTAATATTTTGTTGTAGGAAATTTAAATTAAATTGAATGTTGCCTAGTGAATAAAATAGTCGCTTGTAAAAACATTAAAAACCATTCAGTAAAGTGTCTAAGAATATTGTAACTGTACAAAAAGTAATGATATCTAACAAAAACATAACTGTGAAAAAAGGAAACCAAGTTCTGTAAAAAAAAAAAAAAAATGCCAAGAAGAGAAGTGATATCTAAGTGGGTGTCAAGTTCAAATAAAATTCACTCAAACTTATGTACAAGTACTATAGTATTGTCTAAATTGTTTAAAAATAAAAATTATTGATAGAATATTAATAATAAATCCGGAACTTGGCAAGATTTTGATAAATGTTATGCCTATCAGTTCCATGTCTTAATAAAATGATGCTGTGAATATTAATAACAATGTCGTTATAAAATTTCTAAATATAGTTAATATTATAAACAAATGACTAATGTTAAAGATTTGATAAACCAATAAACACAAAGATACACTGCCGCTCATCTTTGGTTACACTATAGCGATCCCCCCCCCCCCCCCCCACGGAAACCTCAATTCAAACAGACTAAAAGGCCTGACAAAGGGACACATACACTTACGCTTGTTCTTGGTCATCACTCTAGAGACTGCACCATTTTAACCCCTTAATTCTCGCTCCCGTCATATTCTCGGGCTGTGTCTTTTACTCAAATTGTTTGATTCCCACCAGTTTTATAAAATAGTGAAGTTGGCTATATTTTAGTATCGTTTTTCCTGTCATTAAATACGCTGAATATTTCTTTTTCATAAAAGTGATGCCAATAAGCAATTTGAATTTTCCAACCGTAATTTAATAAGAGCGTTAAGGGGTTAAGGAACCTCAATACACGCAAATTAAGTCTTCTAAACATGAAATCACAAGTTTTGATATAATAATGTCATTAATAAAAATAAATGACTCGTATGCAAAAACTTGCCAAGTTCTAGATTTATTATTAATATCCTATCAATAATTTTTATTTTTAAACAATTTAGACAATGCTATAGTACTTGTACATAAGTTTGAATGAATTTTATTTGAACTTGGCACTCACTTAGATATCACTTCTCTTCTTGGCAATTTTTATTTTTATTTTTATTTTTTTACAGAACTTGACTTCCTTTTTTCACAGTTATGTTTTTGTTAGATATTATTTCCACCGTACTATTTTATAAATAAATAATCATGCGGAAGTATTACAGTATTTACTGGTATATAAAATATAAAAAATGAAAAAAAAATAAAACAAACTTAAAGAACACTTTTCAAATATCTTGTGGATAATGGGATTTATAAATCTAACATTGATGTCTAAATTGATCTAACATTGATTTATAACATTTATAAATCTTCATCAAATGACTATAAAAATAAGTAATAATGAAAGAAGTCTCATTTAACCTATTCTCCATGAATTTCTCTTGGCAAGACAAGTGAATGGCAATCGCAAAGTACCATAATCCATATAAGCACACAAACTGTATTTATTATCAATTAGATGATTAGTATGAATAACTAACAATAAAGATTAAGATGTTTTATTACAGATGTGCTTGTAAATATCAATAAAAATATAAGCATAGATCAAACATTGTGCAAATTTTAATAAAAAATGTTAAAATCTTTAACAACGATTTTACGCATAAATAACGTACAGACACGAAAAAAATCCCATTCTATCGTTTTACATGAGTCCATAAGAGAGTACTTGGGGCTGTAACCGAGGGATTCTTTTGCACCCGTTTTAATTCTCTCTCTCACTTTTTTTTCTCTCACTGAGGAAGGGGATCGAGTAATCCTCGAAACGATCGCACCAGATTATTTTTGTCATGTCTGTACGATATTTGTGCGTAAAATCATTGTTAAAGATTTTAACTTTTTTTTAAATAAAAATACAACTCTATCTAAAATATATACTATATTACGGTTGTAGTTTATATCTATATATTTTACTTATGAAATATGTATCAAAAGTATGCAATTGCGCATCGAACGCGCTAATACGTAACTGCGCTTTTACGTAACTGCGGATTTACGTAAGTCGCATAATACATAAGGAATGCCTGTATTAAAACATCATTAAATTGCACCATAATAATTTTTCTCCATAAATCATAATAAAATGGAATTTTTTGAGCTTGCCTCTGAACGAACTATAAATTCTAGGTATTCTATATTTCTGAGAACGCATGTTGTAGTACACTCTTCTGACGCATATCAATATTATTATTTTCTAAATAGTGTAACTTCAATAAAATGCATCGAAACGATTTTTCCTTGTCGTTCTTAATATACTGTATTTCTTTCGTGTTTCCCTGTAAATGTTACACACTTCATTTTTAAGACCGAACATTCTACGCTAAACCTCAATAATATATAAAAGTCACATAGAAATCCCAATCTATTTACTTGAGTTAGATTTTGGACAGACAGACAAATTGAATTCATAAACACTTTTCAGCTTTGTTGGAGGCTGTTGAAACGAATTAAAAACCGTATAAAAGCACATATGCATAGTTACCACTATTTACTATTTTCAAATAACACCAAAGTTTAATAGAATTTTTTGCCATAATTAATCGCAGGTTTCTGCAGTTAAATTATTAAGTTTAATTTGACTTAAATTCAAACCTAAAATTTAACTATAAAACTATCTAAAAATTTATTACTTTTATTTTTTCTTTAAATTTCTTATTTTTTCCTTTAAGTAGTTTTATACTACACCCTTTCTTATTCCAATGGCTCACATATACATAAGCCACTTCATATTTACTGTGGGTGTTAAGCTGATCTCAACTAGGAATCCCTCAACGCTGTTCACCTGTTCAGCACCTGCTCTTCAATTAAATAATTCAAAAAACACTAGTAAATTTTCGTGTCAAGAAAAATGCATAAACTTTTCCAGTAGATTTACATAGCTGCCAATATTTATGATTTTTTTTTTTTTTTTTTTTTTGTATCACTAAAATTTAATAAAGTTCTTTGTAAGGTTAAATACCATATTTGTGCTACGCATTTATAAATTTCATTTTGACCCGGTTCTAATCGGAATGTTTTCTTCTGAGCATATGATTTAGAGAATTTTAAATATATGAAAAATACAAGACAGTTAATTTGGTTTCTTGAAGGTTCAAAGGTGGTAACTTTCACAAATTCCAGGTTATTTTAAAGAACCTTCTTTCCAATGGCGAGTAATAAGAAGTATTCTTACTTGAATTTTTTTTGACTTAATGTAAAATAAGCGACTGGTGTAAACAAAATATGTAAATAATTAAATCATATTGCATTACTAAATAAATATTTATTTTTGTTCCATTAGCTGTTAAGAATAAAATTTGTACATTTGGTAACAGGACAGCTAGTATTGTCAATTTTTAGGGTTTCGTTCATCTGACGAAACTCTATTCGTCCCACTCCTCTGTCTGTCTGTCCGTCCGTTACCGAGCACGTTCTCACAAACTATATAAGTTGGAGACTTGAAATTTTGGATTCTTTTAGCTGAACACCTCACATCAAACGACAAATCATAAAAATTTTTAAAAAGTCTTATATTTATCCCTCTGGTTATTTGTGTATTTGTGTATTTTAAGCTTTTTAAAAAAAACTGTGACCCTAATTAAGGCGAAGACTTAAAATTTTGGATACATATAGCTGAACACCTCACATCAAACGACAAATCATAAAATTATGAAAAAGTCTTATATTTACCCCTCTGAGCTCTAGTTTGTGTATTTTAAGCATTTTTTTTTTTTTACTCACTTCTAATTCAGTTGGAGATGTGAAATTTTGCATACTTATAGCAGAACACTTGCGATCACACGAAAAATCATAAAAATTTCAAAATGTCATATTATTTACCCGTCCAGGCTCTAACTTCTGTATTTTAAGCAATTTTTCTAACCTCCACCGTTTTCACCCGGGGTGCACTATTCTAACTTTTACCGATACACCTTTGACCACTCTTTCATATTATGCACCATATCAGTACATATTTTAGTTCAATTTTTTACCGCCAGGGTGCCTACCTATCTCGGATGCTATGGGCCAGTTCCCCTCGACTAATGCATTTACGGATAGTTTGCAAAACAGAGTTTCGTTCGGATGGAGATTTGTTTAGAATAGAGTTCGCCCCCTGGTTGCGAAATGTGGAACTCACAGATTTTGCAAAAGAATAAAGTGTTTTGAAAGGAATATTAAACGAAACCCTCTGTGCGATCTGTGATCACCCTTACCCGATTGTTTTTAATTATCTTCAAATTTTAACAGAGAAATAAATAAAATGAAGATTTCTTTCTTGTAATTCATTAACTAACCACTAAAACGTTACTCAATTATATTATAAATGGAAAAACACAATAGCATTTCAAAACTTAATTGCATATTGTAAATTTTTAAGTATAAAATCTATTTTTATGGTGTTGTATAAAATTTAATGTAAATAAATGCTACATTAAATTCATTTCGAAATTTATGCAGTATTTTAAAAGGTTCAAAATATAATTTAATTCTTAACTGAATTTTTGCGGTTTTGTGTGCGTAAATTTACAACTGAAGACTGTGTTATCTGATTTAAATACACGGATACATGAAAGCGCTAAAAAAATCATTTCGTTATAAATGCACAATTGTAACTACAGGAATTTAATCGTAGATATCTACTATTAATTAAAGCGAAAATAACGATTTGGAAACAGTGGTGTTTTTAAAAGAAGCATGCCTATGTATCTTGGAAAAGCGTGCAATTTACAAAAACTTATATTAAACTTATATTTGAAATTAATATGATGCATTTGAAATGATTTTTAATCTAAAAATCACTATTTGTAATTTTTTATCTTCTTGCTAACCATTAAACTAGTCGTAATTATTTTTTAATGCGTTCTAAACTGTTAATAATGGCAGTTCAAGTCATTTATGCTATCCGTAGCGCTAAGATATTTCACTTAACCCTAGATCTACCGGGAATTTTATTCAAGTTTTAATAAAACGTTCTACACCAGAATTTTTATTTAAAACTATTTAACTTATTTATTTACCTTATTTTTGTCTGGTTTATATACTTAGTTTATTTTAAAGAAATTTCTGGTTTGAATGAATATTTTGTATGTACCTGTCGGGTCCAATGGACCCGTCTGGTAGACGGAGGGTTAATATCTTTCATTCAATGAGTTCCTAAGCCACAAATTTAAATTGTCCGTTTGATCTTTAATAAGTAATAGTGATAAATGTATGATTTCAGTTCTAAAATGAATTATAATAAATCGACGAAATCATTTTGACAATTATAACAACTCTGCTTTTAGTTCTTACATGAAATACTTTAACCCTCGCAGCACTAAGATGAGATCAATTTGACTCCATCTCGAAATTTTTTATTATTTTTTCATTTAGAATATGGATGTTAATAATATTTTCTAGGAATTCTCCTATAAAGGTTTCTTTCATATTTTTTTTTTCTACTTATTAAGTTTCGCACAGTTAAATGTTTTTGTTTATTTGTAGAACTTTCGAATGGTGTCACATGGACTCCATCTTAGGAAATCTGAGAATAAATGAAATATTTCCATCATTTATCATGTTTCAATAGAAAAAAGGAAAACCTTTGGCTTCCCGACAAATGTAGTTCACTAAATGAAGCTATGGGTACAGCGTTTCCATGCAAAACGAGTGTAGGAGGCGCCTCCATCATTCCGTTATTCAGTGCTGGAAAATTGGCGCAGAAGTGGAGCCTATTGACACCACTAAATTTTAGTGGTATTTTTCAACTTCTCTAATGACAGAATTTGTGAGTTTTTATTAAGGTGAAGAAAACTATAAAAATTTAGTGGTGTCAATAGGCTCCTCCTCTGCGCCAATTTTCCAACACTGCGTTATTCCTTGTTCTTTTGTTCGGTTGTGTGTAAAGTTCGCTATTCAATGAAATGAATCGTCGCAGTTTCTTTATCCAGGGGTAGAAATCATCCTATGAAACATTAAAATATTTATTTCTATTTAACTTTTGTTCCGCACATGAGAGTTTTTTTTTTAACTATGATAGTTATGATTTAACAAACGTTTTATTGTAGGACAAAATTTGTCTTGAATTGTTCTCATAAATGAAGGTATATATGTTTATAGGAAAGCAAATAAAATATTGATATATAATGCATAATTTTAGAAGAATAATGAATTTCTTGAATAAAAACTTTAAATTAAGACAATTAAAATGAATAGAATAATTCACTAAGCTCTTCACGTTTGAAATAAATGTACCATTTAAAATTTGTCAATTTATTTCTGCTTTGGGAATTAGTTATTTAAATTAACATAATTGGAAATGAATATAAATAAGATAATTAAAAAGAATAGAGCGCTTCATCAATCTTTTCTCGTATCGCATTTATGTAAGATTTAAAATTTGTCAATTTGTTTTTGCTTGAGAAATCAAAATTATTTCTGATTAACTAAGTGTCTAGTTCCCTTTTACTCTCTTATAGTTTTCTGTTTGCACAACAACATGCATAATTCTGACAATGTTCATTTGAGTTTCTGTTTGTGTTCAGCATACTCAAGCTTAAGGATAAGTTAAATATTTGAGCGGGAAATCTTGCTATGTCGTTTGCAGATTTTTATTAGATTACAATATAGAGAAAGAATATTTTCTTAGGAATAAAATCAGAGACATCTTATTACGTAATTGGAAATCTGGCTACTGTAAAAAAAAAAAAGGAATATTGGTGTGAAATGTAAATAATTTCAAATAGATAAAAGAAAGTGCTCTTTTGTAAATGAAAATAGAACTCTTAAAAAAGGATGAAAATGTTTAAAATTTATAAAATTGTATTTAACCCCCTGACCGCGGAGCAAAAGGGCAAAATCGTAATGTTTTTTTCTCCTTAATTTTTTTTTAAATGCTAAAAAAATATGTTTTTTTCCAACATGATATAATTTTTTTTATTATGTATGTGCCTTGAGATTATTAATCATAACATAGTTTTTAAAAAGTGGATTATATCTGTAGAATTATATTAATTTAACCCTTTCCGACGCAGTGTGCCCAGGTTGTGATACCTAAGTTTAAATCCAAACTTACGAACAGCACCAAGAATATTTTAGTAAAATTTTGCTTACTATAAACATGTAAAGTAGCATGTTTATAATATCTAAAAAAGTCGTTTCTAAATTCCGCTGTCAGTCAATCATTTCATCATTTTACAATAAAAATTGTCTGTGCCGGAAAGGGTTAACACTAGAACGTGTCAATTCGACACGAGCAAAATGATAAAATGTAGATTCTGACCATAATTTGTTTCGTAAAATCAGTTAAATTGTAAGTTGAGAAAATTCAGTTAAATAGATAAATGAAATAGTTTAAAATAAAAATTCTGGTGTTAAATTCTTTTTATTAAAGTTGGATAAAAGTTCAGGACGTACTAGTGTTAAATAATGCTTCTATTGCAGTGAAATCCAGCTTAATGAACGGATATATCAGTTTGCGGAGGTGATAAGGTTAATACCTTGTATTTAATAGTAACTAGTTTGTTCTGACTTATCATCGTACCAGTTGTTTAGAGCAATGATATTGCATCTGATACAAAAAATAATTCAAAATTGTTAAAATGAAGTATAAATAAAATGCTAACAGAGACTTTTATTTTCTTATATAAATATATTTAAAAAAACACTAATATATATACATATACAATGTGATTCCAAATTCTTGGTACAAACTTTAAGGTGTGGTACAATCATAGCTGCCAACTCTTACGCTTTTTTCTTACCACTAAAATGTAAAAGAAAATTTTGACTTATTTAATTGCTAGATTTTGCCGATTAAATAAGGGAAAATGTTCTTTTAAATTTTATTGGTAAGAAAAAGTGTAAAAGTTGGCAGCCATGTGCAATACACTATAACAATCCTTTTTATGTAGGAATGTATGGGCGCAAATGACGTGTTGAGGTACAAACACTAGGGGATCAATTTGGCCCTTTTTTTTAACTTGAAAATTTCTCATTCATATCAGAAAATTCCTATGCTATTATATTTTCTTTATCTAAGACAGATATTACATGACTACATAAAAAAAAATCCTTCTCTGAAAATTTCCGGTATGAAATCGAAATTTTTAATAAAAAAACCCGCAAAACTGTAAACACAGGAAATATATGAAAAGAAATAGAAATGGAGTTATTTTTTAAATTCAAAAAATTCGATTTCATACCGGAACTCTTCAGAGAAAAAAATTAGCTTTATGTAATCATGAAATACTTGCCTTAAGGGGACCATGCAAAAGCAAAATTTGGGAAAAAGATCAATTTTTACTTTTTTATATCATTAAATAGTTTAAAAATTTATCTTTCCAACGATGTGTCACACATGTTTATTTATATATAAAAAAATGAAGTGATGGAATTATTCATTCTTTCTAAGAGTACTTCACAGCTTAATTGCCATTTAAATCTTTAACTGACTTTTCTCAAAAACTTGAATTTTTCATGTTTGCGTTCCTTTTTTCAATATCTATTAAACTTGTGAACTCAGACTTTTTTTAAATACGTATATTATGTTATATTGTATACTTTAACACAGGGATTTATTGATTTGTTGAGAATTATTTATTTTAGGCAGTGAAATCTTACCAAAAATGCTAATATAAAAATAACTTTCAATGAAAAATTAATAATTAATTTTCAGTTTCACTTAGAATTAAAATGGTCCGTTAAGGGGTCTTGTACCTTTTAAACGCGTCGAACATTAACGAAAAACTTCAAAGTTTGAATTAGTCTATCTTCAAAGCCTTTTTATGTATAAACATGAAATTTTGGATATTGATTAAACAGATTGTGCTTTGTAAAGTGCTACCATTAAAAATTTATTAACCCTTTACAGAATTTGTGTATTGTTGAAATCAAAATAGCTCTTTTTTTACCCCATAAGTCATTGCGCGCATGATATCTTGAGAAAGTATGTATGGATTGGCATGAAATTTGGTAAAGCTACTAAACATATATGTGTGTTTAAATTGATCTACTCTTAGGCTAAAATTATTTCATTAACTATATAAAAAAATATTTTCGTAAAAAAAGATTAAAAAAAATTGTATTTTTAATGAACAAAAATAGTCATAACTAAAAATATTACCATTGTAAATACTTAAAAGTAGATCATTTTAAACACACATATTTGTTTAGTATATTTACCAAATTTCATGACAATCCATACATACTTTCTCAAGATATCATGCGCGCAAAATGACTTATGGGGTAAAAAAAAGAGCTATTTTGATTTCAACAATACACAAATTCTGTAAAGGGTTAATAAATTTTTAATGGTAGCACTTTACAAAGCACAATCTGTTTAATCAATATCCAAAGTTTCATGTTTATATATAAAAAGGTTTTGAAGATAGACTAATTCAAACTTTGAAGATTTTCGTTAATTTTCGACGCGTTTAAAAGGTACAAGACCCCTTAAAATACGTAGAACATTTTATTCTAACTACTCTAAAAAATCTAGACTTCTGTCTTTCACCATTTCTGAGAAAAAGGTACATAAATTTGGTGAATTTAACATGGAGGAGATAAAGCTTTCCCGGTCCTCTTAAATAAAGAAAACAATAGTATAGGAAATTTCTGGTATGCAATTTTTAACTAAAAAAGGGCCAAATTGGCCCACTGGTGTTTGTAACTCAACGTGTCACTTGAACCAATACATTCCTATACAATAAATGGTTGTTACAGTGTCCTGTACCAACCCTTAAAGTTTGCACCATGAATTTAGAATTACTCTGTATATATATGTAGGATATTCTAAGATTTAAAAATTGAAGCTTCATCTTCACTAGTTAACAGTGGTTCGAAATGGCCACCAGTTTTTTGTGAAATTACATTTGTCTTATTATTTGCCTTTCAATTCCTAGGTCTAATCGCTACATGTTTGTAAACACAAAAGAAATAATATAATCGTGGCCTTTACAGGGATGTTTGCGATGACTAATAATAGTAAATTATGGGGAATCTAAATATGACTTTTGTCCACCTAGTTTGTACTATACAAAACACTGTGCATCGCACAATGTAACGAATGCCATAAAAACATGGACATTGATGACAGTTTGCAATTTTTATTTTTAGTTGTATAACCATTGAACGTAGTTCTTAACCCATTAATTAAAGCTCCCGTGATATTCAAGGGCTGAGTCTTTTATGCAAATTGTTTGATTCCCTCCAGTTTTATAAAATAGTGTAATTGGCTTTATTAAGGTTTCATTTTACCTGTCATTATGTAAGGTGAATATTTCTTTTTCAAAAAAGTGGTGTCAATAAGTAATTTGAATTTTTACACCGTAATTTAATGCGACCGCTAAGAGGTTAAGCACATAATGTGCACAAACGACACACTAATGGCTTATCAAAAAATTCCACTAGAATTTTTAGTCTAATGGAATGATGGTAGCTTGCGGTTTTATTGCTATACATGTCAAATTATTACGACGGTGGTTCAATAATTATTGTCCCGAGTGTGTAGAAAATATTTGTACTGCTATGGTTGTGACTGCTATAGTTGGTGTTGATATGGTGTTAGATGCCTATATGCTCAATTTCAGAACTTTAGGTGCTGTATTAAATATTTGTTTTTTTTTCATTTTTTGAGATGAGTTGTCGCACCTAGCTCGAAAACGGTTGGTTAGGGACGTGACAGTAAATGAGACGTGGCTAATGTCGTTTGGACTCAGAATCATAGCGATGTAGCCACGTCTCATCCACCATCACAAATCTATCACAGGTAACTGCTTCAGGTCTGGACCCATATGCTCCAAACCAGCGTTTTCCCCCAGCGTTCCGTGCAACCTCTCATACCTAAAAAAGTATGTTAATGTAACAGCTACGGTTCTGAAATTGAGCATATAGACATCTAAAATATTAGCTTTCAGCATTCCACAACAACTATCACAATACAAATATTTTATATAATCTCGGTTTAATAATTATTGAACCACCCTCGTAAAAACCAATTAACAATAATTATTCATTTGAATCCCAGAATGACAATGAGGAAGATATTTAACCCGCAATTACGCGCGAAATGTATGACTTACCCAATATGGGCAAGGTTATTACATTTCTCACCTCTAAATTTCGAAAAGTAATTTTCAAATTATTTTATCGCATTATTTGCGTGCAACATTGATGATTAAATAAAATGACAATTTCTGTTTGAATTTATTGGTGGCAAATTACGAATCGTACATATCCTGGATGTGCGCGAGCATTCCGACGTTAACCCTTTCCGGCACAGGCAAATTGTATTGTAAAATGATGAAATCATCGACTGACATCGGAATTTACATACGACTTTTTTAGAAATTAAAAACTTGTTACTTTTTACTTTTATTGTTAATGCAATTTTATTAAAACATTCTTGGTGCCGTTTGTAAGTTTGGAATTAAAATTAGGTATCCCGACCCGGGCACACTGCGTCGAAAAAGATTAATAACATTTTGTTAAAGAAAAATAAATATATCATGGTAAGTTAAATTTGGAATACATTTATCGATTTGTTCAGTTTGAAGACGACTGCGTTTTCGTCGTTTACTTAAAATACTTGCTTTTGGTACTATAATCTAGTTTAAAAATATCCATAAATAGCTGCGACCCCTTGCGACCTAGAGAACAATACCAATTATAAACAATTTATACTGGACGTTAAAAGGAGTAAAATATTCTGTTATATTCGAATGATTTCGAAAATTGAGTGTATAATTGTAATTACCCACTATTTTGAAAACACTTCCCGTATACCCAGAAATCTTTTCGAGAACTTACCAGAAGCTTCCTAAAAGAATAGATTTTAATGTTCATAGAAATATTTACTTTTAAAATAGGCGTCGTATACTACCAGTAAATTTTGGAAAATTGTCAATTTTTTTTTTTAAATTCTTTCTTCTAAAGCTCTCTGAACACAAGTGATCATTTTAAAATTATCTGTACTATAGTGTTATACTTAATATCTGTAAAGGTTTGTTTGGTATAAGAAACGTTTCTAGAGTTTTATTTGCATATTTACATAGTGAATAAAGTTATTACTGCTTTATGTTAGAAGTGATTACGGGTGGCATATAGGTTATCTATGCATAAAACTTGTGTACAGGAACAAGAACATTTTCGAAATCCGTTGCGCAATATGAGTTAGGAATTCCTTCTGAGTAAAAAAAAAAAAAAAAAAAAAAAAAAAAAAACTATGGATATCACATGAAATATGTTTTCAATTTATCCTATTTGTTATAGGTTTTTATTTATAAAAATTTATATTATAAGAATTTAAAATTTGATCTTTCTACGAGAGAATCTGACACTCCTGAAGTATAAAAATATATTTAAGAGAAAATATTCATAAAAATATACTTGGGAGACAATATTGAAATTTTCAAAGTTTTTCAATAACTTAATTGAATAAAAACTAATGTGCATAGGCTGTATCATTGAGAAAATAAGTACTGTAAAATAAATCAAAATTACATTCTTTTTTACTGTTCATTTGTTATTTTATGAATAAAAATTTCTGCTAGTAACTTGAAATTATGTATAATCTTTCATCTTCAAAATCATAAGCAGGGCTGTCACAAATGACTATTTTAATATTTTATTCGCACCAATATTTTTTTTTTTTTTTTTTTTTTTTTAAATATAAATTTTCTATTATAGTTCTTTTGCAATTATTTTCACTCCCACTCCCACTCAGACTGCCTCTTGGAGGGAACAGACGTGGTTACTGCTTGCTGGTCGTTTTATTCTCAAGAGATCGTATTCGCAGTTCGATGTTTTTAGAACTAGCGTGATCTTTTGCAAGTATCTTCGCATGTGTTGTGGTGCTGATAGTGACACGAAATAGAAACTAGTTCGTACGAATAGGTGACTGTTTACTGGACTTGATGCATCATAGTAGTACAATATAGAGAGCTCACCGACGATAATAATGGGTACTGAGGACCCGCTTAAATTTTCTGACAATGCACTCCGCATCCTGAATGGAGAGGAGAAATCTGATTTAGCTGCTGCGTGGATGGAATTTCCCGGAGTAGCGGATGAAGTCCAAAGAATGATTGTACAGCAATTCCTGCAAGATTGTGACAACTACATAATGAGACTCTTAAGTAAAGAAGACTACCTGACGAATCCTCAGCATAAGACTAGCGTGAGTAATCTTCTCAATAATCTTATGTTTTTGTTCAATGAGCCATTTGACCCCCTAAAATTAAGTCAACTAAGAGAGTTTAAAACTTTTATCTATGATCATGACTATGATCTAATTGACATATTAACAAAACTCAAGGCAATTGCGGTGAACTCAGATGACGGATTCACCCCCGCTAATTCACTAAAACGTAGGAGAAATTATCTAAAATCTAATATCCCCTTAAAGAATAAGTATGCTAGTATATCTGAAAAATACCTAGACGAAAATATCATGGACTCTTCTGAGCCCTCTCAAGGTGTGTCAGCCGGTAGCTCCAATACTGAAGTAGTCCCTAAAAAACCAAAAATCCACCCCTTCTATATTGAGTTTCAAGGCAAGTGGACGGAGCTTGCTAGTGAGATTAAAAAACTCAACGACAGCAATCCCTTGATTAAATTAGACGGTGAATTACTCAAAATCCACTGTAAAACTGATGCAGATTTCCGAAAAACACAGGACTATCTTGATTCTAAAACAATTCCATATACAACCCTGAGCCCCGCGGAACAGCGCCCCAGGAAAGTCGTCATTAGGGGAATCCCCCCATATACCGACCCCCAGGTCATAATTGAAGCTCTTAAAGAACATAATTTCGTGGCCAATAGAGCCTCAATGATGAAAAGTAGGAAGACCGGTCGTCCTATGCCCCTCTACGTCGTCAATGTCCTCCCACGCGAAAAATTCGAAGAAATCTACCAAATTCACGAAATTTGCTACATTAAAGTAGATATTGAGCGATTTAAAGGCACCAACATCGTAAAGCAATGCTATCGTTGCCAGAAATTTGGACATTCCAGCGAGATTTGCCGCCTGCCGCCAAAATGCGCCAAATGCTCGGAAGAGCATTTAACACCCCAGTGCAATAAAATTGGAAAGATCATCCACAAATGTTCAAATTGTTATGGCGAGCACGTGGCTACTTACCGTGGTTGCCCCAAAACCCCCCAGTTTCATAAAAAACAGCAGGACCCCAAAACCGTCCGAAAAGAAAACCCTAAAATCATTCCAAACGCAATGGCGGAACTCTTATCAACATATAACTATGTCCGTAAGCCAGAGGCCAAAAAACCAGAAGAAAAACCAACGGAAGCCCCGGCTCCGCTCACTTCTCCCTCCCAAGACCCTAACCCTGAAAACACTACACCAAATAAGCCAAATGACACTCAAAATGCAACACCAGAACAACCCAGTAGTTCTAATTATGCTAATGACTTAAAAGAAATATTTAAGACCTTCAAGGAGATGAAAGAACTCCTAAAATTTAACAAATTCATCCAATGTTTCAAAAATATTGCTAACCAAACTAAAAATATACAAGATCCAATAGAAAAAATACTCATCCTTATGAGTGCTATAGAAACTTTAGCCACGGAATTTAACACATTTAATGATGAGTAATTCCTCTCCCACTCTCTTATTTTTCTTTCCTGGAACTGTAACTCCCTGCAGAATAAATTTAATGAACTTAAACTCTTTATGCACGAACATCCTCAAGTTGATGTTATTTTCCTTCAAGAGACTTTCAACCCCACCTTCAACATTAACATCCCTGGGTACAGGCTATTCCATACACCTCGTGCGGATGGTACGCACAGAGGAGGTACCGCTATCTACATCAAGAACCATCTTCCACACTACCAATCGAACAACCACACCTATAATGATCTTGAGTATGCCAGTATCAATCTTAAACTTCCTCATATCAATATTAATTTAGCTTCTATTTATGCTCCACCCACTGGTAACTTACCTGTTAATAGCCTTACACAACTTTTTTCACAACATCACCACTGCTTTTTCGTAGGCGATTACAATGCCAAAAGCAGACGCTGGAATTGCCATGGCAATTCTCGGCGGGGTACCTCTCTTCACAACTTAGTCCAAAACTTAAAATTAAATCTTCATGCACCACCCAGACCAACGCACATTTCCAAACTGCCTGGCGCCCGGGACTCTATCATTGACCTTGCTCTTTCCAAAAATCTTCCTTACCATATCTACTCTACAGTTATTAACGACCTCTCCTCTGATCACCTGCCTGTCTGCTTTAAAATAGATATTATTAATCCTCTTTCTCCCCCCCCTTCCGTGGCTATTGACTGGAATAAATTTACTAACTACCTTAACTCTCAGGACATCACCTTCCCTGATATTAATAATACCGATGACATTGACGCGGCTGTTGAACATCTAAACTCCCATATCACTAATGCTCAAAATTTTTCTACATTTAACACCTTCAAAAATAACTTTGCCTTTGTCCCACCCCGTTATATTTACAACCTTATCAAACAGCGTAATCAGCTCCGGCGACAATTTCAAAGTTCAAGAGACCCCTCCATTAAACCTCTTCTCAATAGGTTAAACAATAAAATCAAAAACAGTCTTTATAAAGAAAAACAGAAAAGTTGGAACAACTTTCTCAAAACTCTATCTTACGAGGACAACTATCTTTGGATTCTTAAACGCAAACTAAATAAACACTACACTTCCATCCCCCCCCCCTCACATCTAATAATGTTACCGCTTATACTGACCAAGAAAAAGCTAACATGCTTGCTAATTCTTATGCCACCCAATTTTCTCCTAATCCTACCCTTGCAAACCAAGCTCACCTTGATCATGTTAACGAGACAGTTCGGAATTTTTTGGCTAACCCCCCTCAAGATCCCCCCCCTAAAATTCAACCTATTGTTATCCACAATATTATCAAAAAACTCAAAAAGCGTAAAACCCCAGGATACGATAAAATTACTAACTCTGCTCTTAGAAACCTTCCTCCTAATTGCATTATCTATATCACTGACCTCACTAACGCTATCTTAAAACATAACTACTTCCCTAAACCCTGGAAACTTTCTATAATCTCTCCTATTCCAAAACCTGGAACTAACCTATCTGACCCCACTAATTACAGACCTATCTCCTTGCTACCTTCTATCAGTAAAGTGGTGGAACGTGTCATTCGTGCCCAGTTGCAGGAGTTCATTCAGCAGCACAACATTCTCATGCCCGAGCAGTTCGGCTTTCGCCCAAAACACTCAACACAACACCAGCTTCTTAGGGTTGTTGAGTTTCTCAGTGAGAAACTCAATGCAAAAATTCCCGCAGCTGCCATCTTTCTTGATGTCGCAAAGGCATTTGACAAGGTCTGGCATATGGGCCTCATTTACAAATTAATTCAGCTCGGTTTTCATCCCAGACTTATACATTTAATATATTCGTACCTTTGCGACCGCTCTTTTCAAGTCCGCATAAACAACATTCTATCTATTATTCTCCTTATCCTAGCGGGCATCCTTCAGGGGAGCGTGTTGGGCCCATTTTTATTTAACATTTTCTTTAACGACATCCCACGCTCCTTGCACACTCACCTCGCTCTTTATGCGGACGACACCTGTATTTACGCTTCGGCACACCACCCGTATACTCTTTACAGGTACCTACAGACTCATGTTGATGACTTCATAGACTGGTGCATGCTTTGGCGCGTTGTCATAAATGAAACTAAAACTACTGCAGTATATTTCTCTCGACAAATAATTTTCCCTAACAGAATCTCTATTAACAACACTGTTATCCCTTGGTCAGACCAAGCTAAGTATCTTGGGGTCATTCTGGACCGCCGCCTAACCTGGAAAAAGCACACTTTCTCCATCAGAGGTAAAGTCGCTGGAGCCTTTAACTCTATAAAACCTCTCCTTAACAGTAAAACCTTGTCTGTTCACAATAAATTAATCCTCTATAATTCATGCATCCTTCCCATCATCACCTATGCCAGTCCGGTCTGGGGCTTCACTTGTAAGACCACTATGGACAACCTTAGTCGCCTGCACAATTCCAACCTGCGTACTGTCCGTAACGCATCTCGTTACCTTCGCAACTCCACGGTCCGTAGAGACCTTAAAACTACTACATTACGTAAACGCATAAACGACTTAGCCAAAAAATTTTATGAAAAAATTTTTGACCTCCCTGATGAAATTGTAGCGGAGCTACCGGACTATGACGCTTTTGAACCCCACCATCGGAAACGGCCCAGATTTTCCATAATTATGGACACTCAGTAACATCTGAGTTCTCCTCGCTAATTTTGCCTTCTCTCTTTTCTTTTTATTTGCTTTTCTTATAATATAAATAAAAAAAAAAAAAAAAAAAAAAAAAAAATTCTCTATATAACATAGAGACCATAAAAACAGAAAAACTTAAATAAAAATAAAATGTATGGCCCTGAATTGTCCCTTTTTTTGGTTGGATGTTGTGGTCTTGCCACCCTAGCTTTTCTTGCCCTTGCTTGGTGAGTGTTTCACTGAACAGTACTAACTTTAACTTTCAAATATCCATATAGTAGTTCTACAACTACAGTTAGACTTTAATTACTCTAAGACTCATGTAAAATTTTCTTAAGATTTATTGTTAACTTACTTTCTTCTTAAGTTTTTACTTAAATTTATATCTATTTTTATTCCTTTTTTCCTTAATTTTCTTATTTTTCTCTTGTAAACTTCTATTTTCTTATAGTAGCACTGCTACAGTTTAACTTTATCCCAATGGCTCATTAAAACATAAGACATTCTAATTTCCTAGTCTGGGTGTTAAGCTGATAACAGCTAGGAAACCCCTCAATGCTGTTTACCTGTTCAGTACCTGTTCAGTTGCAATTATTGCCAAATTTTATCTAAAACATTTTTGTTTTTAAAAAGTGGTGCATGATAGAATTCCCTGTGTCTGCCCTGCGTAAGGATAAGTGATGGAGGAAATTTAAACAATTAATTCTTAGAGTAACTTACTACTTCAAGAAAACGTTTTCTGTAATTCCTCTAAATACATTTGCATCTTCAT
This sequence comes from Maratus speciosus, assembly GCA_963932465.1. Classification (NCBI taxonomy): domain Eukaryota; kingdom Metazoa; phylum Arthropoda; class Arachnida; order Araneae; family Salticidae; genus Maratus; species Maratus speciosus. The sequence goes on along the minus strand of CAWVRF010000119.1, from coordinate 610,689 downwards.
CGTTCTAGTTTTAACTTTTCGAAAGAATATTTAATATTCAGAAGTAGAATAAGAGTTTCAATGGGTTTTTGAATACTAAAAACGGAATTAATGAATGGTATTCTATTCCCATTTTGCTTACAGTTTAACCATAAAACTGTATTTTCTACTGATAAATTCCAAAACTTTGAAACTTTGTTAAGTAGTTATATAAAGTAATTTGTAAATGAATTAAAATTCTTATAAAAGTTTTAGTTTGTAATGTTCTAATCAAACAGACATGGTCTATTTTGTATCGGTTCATAAAATTAATTTCAAAAATTGAGGTATTCGCCACGTTATTAAAAGATATCAGGTACGTAAGGGCCGCACAAAGATTGCAAGACATCTGGAATATTTCTATCCTAAGGTACGCATGGAAGATACAGTATTATTAAAACTTTTTAATAGAATATGTTCTTATTTAATGGGAGAAAGTCTGCAACAAACCAAGGCGACAAAAAAGGTAGTAATTTACATAATAAGTGGAAATTTTCTGATCAGAAATAGTGGTTTAAAATTTCTTTAAAATTTTAAGGAATCTACGCACTGTGTGTTTATAAATGAATTCTGTGTGGTTATAAATGAATATCCCAACTTTACAAAGCTGTTAAAAGAAAACAAAAAAGTACAACCATGTTGTTCATCGGAAAACTAAAATAACAGTTGAAAGTTTAAAGTCAGCACGGTTCACAGCGCTATCTAGGCGGTACGATAACTCATCTACACTTTTCTCCCCATGATCTTTTTTTTGTGGGCCTTCATGGCCTCATAAAAGGACAGGTGTTTGTTCAACCGCTACCAACCGATGTTGAAAAACTTAGGACACGTAAATCTGCAGCCATTCAGACTGAAATAATGCTGTACTGAAATATGCTGACAAAATTGGTGAATTATTGTAAACATCATATTCAGAGAAATGTGGGATGACTTATTGTACCATAGATATCATTCGTGTTTCCACAGGGGCTCACATGGAACACTTATAACTGTGTTGAATTTAACCTTCAACTGTTATTTTTCCTTTTCAATTAACAACAGGGGTTTTACTTCTTTTTGTTTTCTTTAAATATCCCTGTAAAGTTGGGATATTTATTTATAATCCCCCTGTAGTCTTATAGCACATAAAGATCAGTCATAAAAGATTAGTCATAAAGATCAGCGATTTGCGTCTTTTCATTAGGTAAACTGTATGTAAGAATTACTTAATTTAAATTAATTACTAATTTAATTTAAATTAATTAAATTAATTAATTAAAATTCTACTGATGACGGCCTTGTAATGGTTGAAAACTTTCTAAGTTTTTCTGATGCATTTTAAGATTTTTTAATTTGTACTTTAAACATCTTTATATTATACTTATGCCCCTGAAAGTAATTTTTGTACAATTATTATTGCTTTATATGTATTTCAATTATTTAACACAAGGTGAATATAGCACTAGAATTTTATTTTTAATTTTAATTTATGGTATGTAAGAAATGACGTTGTAGTCTGAAATTCCTTCATCTATTTGCCTTGCATGGGGGCTCTAGATATTATGATTATACTACTCGACATGATTTTTGCTATCATCATTTAACAATTGTACCTGAGAAAATTTTAAATCACAACTTTAGAAAAATACCTCTTCAAACTCAATAACAATGAGATGAAAACTTACTGTGAGCTCCATGTATTTAATTCGTTTACTGTAAAAAATCTCACTTGCAGAAAAAAAATATTCATTAACCCCTTCACGGTCGCTTAATATTTGGAAAAACCATCAAAAAAGTATCTATTTATTTTATTACAGAAATTGAATAAGTATAAGGTTTCTAAATAAAATATGCAATTAGTTTTTTTTTTTTTTTTTTTAGGCGAAAAAAAAAGATGTTATAGAACAAATTCATATTTGTAGAAAAGGCAGCATGCGAGAATTTTGTGTCTTAACCCCTTGGGGACGAGCGACACGTATACATGCCGGAAATAGGCCTAAGGATTCTCGTTTATCCTCACCAGTAAAATTTGCCTTATTTAATCCGAGCATTTTCCCGATTTGAGTAGGCACAAACTTCTGTTTTTTAAAACCGGTAGCAAAGTAATAAACATTTCGTAAAAGGCTCCCGTCGCGAAGGGGTTAATGTTTGTTTTACACCGTACAAATTAATGCGAATAAAACCTGCATTTTTCACATCTTAGATCTTTATTTATCATCATCTCAAACATTTTTACAAATAACATTTGAAACAATATATGTACATTAAATTTTCATTATTAATAATTTTTTGAGTGTTACATATTTCGAAACATGTAATACAAAGCCCAACATTACAGTCAGCGCAAAAACCAAACCCAAACGGTATTATTCAAAGACTTCACACCAAAATGCCAATTAAATTTTTCTGGGTTCAGAAGTTTTTTCCAGCAATAAATCTCCAGCCCGGAAATATGACGGGAGCGAGAAATAACGAACGACACCTCAGCCCGTGATATTGACGGGAGAGAGAATTAAGGAGTTAAAGAACTCCCAAACTCTTAATTTGTTTTAAATAAATCCTTCAAAAGTCAGAGAAATAAATACATTGTAACTAATGGAATGAGAAAAATTTGATTTCAGTCTCGTAAAAGAGAATGGGATCTGTCATTAAAAGCTAAATTTGATAATCAATCTTGTTCACTTAAATCCTTTTAAATCTGCCGGAAATAGATATCCTAAAAATGTAATTTCAATTACGCTTTTGTATTAGGATTTATCACGAAACGAAACGTCAAATGAAAAAAATAATTTGTAAAGTAAATCCCTAAATCTGTTGATTATTTTGATATATTTTTCTTTATTTGCTACTTTACAAAATGTATTTGCCCTAGCGGGCTTTTTTACTTCTAAGGTGTTTCTTCATTTTTTTTTAAATTCTCTTTAACGAAAACATATTTTACTTTCATAAACAAAATAAATGATTTTTGTTTGCAAAAATACTTCATAAACATGAATGCACATGGAAAAATACTATTTTGTTTTCAGTTATATTTCAGCTTATAAAAGCGTTAATATTTCGATATTTACTGATGAACTTTTCCTTACTTACTCTTTGCAGACGATTTTATTAAAATCATGAATACAGTCATGCAATATTTTTAATGGGTAAGAATTTTAAATCTTTGGGAATAATAAATTTAACTTTAATATCCACTTCTTTGGTTAGAAAGTAAGAATTTAAATCACATGCCTTTAACACTTTGCGGTCCAAGCCTGACTCAAGTTAAATTTCCTTTGCGAAATTTGCTTTTGATACCAGTAATAAAGGAAAGTAAAATTTGCCTTATTTACTTAGAGCATTTTCTAAATTATGTAATTGAATGTATGTCCTTTTAAAAAACTGATGTCACCCGAATAAAAATTGAGTAAGAGTCCTTAGACCTCAAAGGGTTAACGTCACATATACAGGGTGTCTACTAATTAGTTGGGCAAAAAGAATGATTTAGTGAATGGAATTGGCAAGAAAAACATTAACGTACATATTGTTGTAAGATAGAAAAATGGGTCATGCTTTCCATTATCACAAATGTTCGATGTGGCTTGCACAGCAGAATGAGTTTCATGAAACCAAAGACAGCACTTAGCTTTTTTCAGCGTCGTTGTACGTCTCTATTATCGCAATGCCGAACATGAATAGTTACCGCTCGCTAAGCGATAGCGTCAGTTATGACACATAACGCCATCTATGAATAAACTTCTGCAATTTTACTACTAGTCTGACTTTCAACTAGTTAATTTCAATAATTATTTTGGAAGTTCTTACTTACGACATTGCCCAACTAATTTGTAGACACCTTGTATTTCTAGTTACTGCCGTTAAAATTTATCTCAGCATAAATACTTCAAAAGAAGTTTTGAAGTGAGTTTTTTTATCGTTAAAACTAGCGAAGTGCTTAAATATTATTACATACGAAGGAATTGCGTTGAAGATTTTGTTGTGACGTATGTAGGACATATTGCGATATTTTAATTGCAATAACAATATTTTAATCGCATTACGTATTGAAACAGAGATTTCCAGTACTTACAATGAATAACATTGAATTGTAATAGTATATACAACTTCGTTTCTAATGCAATTAAGATAGATGGATTCGATAAGTGTTTTTTATCTAGGAATTAAATATGTTACGGACTCATTTTATCATTTAAACTTTCTAAGTAAAAATGAATGGATATTTGAGAATCACCAATTTTTTTTTTTTTTTAGCCATGATAATTTAACCTTAGGAAAACTGAACCATGATATGCTTTCGTGCAAAGGAGAAAAAAATTAGGAGAATTTTCATTTACATAAATATCCTTTTGGTAATGTTGTCACAGGCGACCATTGCTTTACCATCTATTCTAACGCGGTTTACAAACAATAATCTTTATCGAAATTTTATAATTTTAAAAATACCACAAAGATTTGTTTTATAAGTAGTGGTTAAAAAAATTATTAAAAGAAATACTAGTTACATGTAGCAACAATGATAACAACTATTGGATTCGATTATCTTTTATATTAGATGTTATTTTTATCGCTAAATTCAATATGTTATCGGATTCTTTCTGTTTTTTAATCCTTCTAAATGAGAATGGAATGGTATCCTTGATAGTTTATATAGTACTGTATTGTTTTTAATGAAAATGTATATAACTGCAATACAAACACTTTGTCATGAAGCACACTAAAATTATAAATGAAAACGACTAATTCGTGTTGGAACAAAATGTATACTGTTCTTTCGTCAGGTGAGAAGAGCCAATCCTTGTTTGAATAATTATCATTTATATTAGTTTCATTATTAAACAATGTTAATGGAGATATTTCGTATGCTCCGCTTAAAAAAAAAAAATCTTTTAAAGACAAAATTAAAAAATTACAAATCGAGGAATCCACACCCACTAGACCTCTGTATCATCATCATACGGACCTTCATAACCCTTCTGGGAGTATGCAGCATTTATGTATATACATAAATGCGCTATAGAACATGAATCAATATTTGTGTGAATTCATAACATGCATACATACCAATTAGAACGAAAAGAAGTCAGAGAGTATCCAGGTCAATGTTGTCGATTTACCACAACTTTTATCAAAATATCTAAAAGAATTTTCGAATAGTTGGTTTAATGGTAAACAGTCAGTGATTAAGTAAAACAAAACATTTTGTTTGGATAATCTGGTAGAATATTTTAACCCTTTGTATCACCGTGTGGCAGATCTGCAACATACCCAAAACGTCATTGTTATTTCAACAGTAAATTTCAAAAGACGATTTCGTTGATTGTTGTTATTCTATTATACTACTATTAACATAATTATTTCATTAATTCGGCAACAAATGTCTATACTGATTTTTTTTCGCGCCATAATTTGATTTATCACCTGATCAGCTACACAGAATTTTTGCTGAATTAAGCTTTGAAATACACGGGTTAAAAAAGCCTGCAGACGTTACAAGTATATTGTTTTCAAAGGTGAGTTTAAATTCTTTATTTAAAGACCATTTTCGAGCTAGGAAATTTATAATTTGTATAAGATAAACGTAAACATCTGTTTGTTGCAGATCTGCAACAACGCGCAATATCTTCTCTTGTAATGGATTTTTTAAAATATCAAAAGAGCATCGAAAATATCTTCTAATGGTTATTTAAGTTGCGTTTCTTTCAAATGAGCAAAATTATTGAAAAGGGGAAACATTAGTCTGTTTTTATATTTAATTGCTATAGGGTAAGTTAGGGATCCCCCCCCCCTCTGTAAAATTAACACCAAGTCCAAAGCTAGCAAAAAAGGCAAAGGTCTCGTAGAAAAAAAATTCAACAGAAAAAGCATAGGGCGCCTACTCAACGCATATTCCACCAAAACAAGTGCGCCTAGACGAAATTGGGCACTGGCTATATTGGGCAGAAAAAAGAATACGTTGTAAATACCCCGATTGTAAAAACTTTAATCAAACTGTTTGTGAGAAATGTGGTTTGGGACTTTGCTACAACAAAACTAACAATTGCTTCGAAAATTTTCGTGTAAATTAAAATTTTAAATATTTTCAGTTTTTGTGCCATTTGTCACACTGCAAATTGACGGAACTGATCAGTATATTCCGAACTAATTTATTCTACTAATTACACATACAGGGTACATCCGAAAAAGATGGCAAAAGTTTATTGGGTGATTGAACGCAGCTATACTAGCCAATTTCGTCATAGAATGTATGGTTGGAAGGCAAGCGGTAAGAAGTTAAAAAGTAGTTTTCCACTGACGCACTTACAGAATTAACACAAGAATGAGAGGAGATATTTCAGAAAACAGTTTATTAACAGGAATGTAATTAATGTACATGCTCAAAGAAATTAAAAGATATTCCCCCAGCAGTAATGCACGCTTCACACTTGCGGTTTAAGGTCTGACGCAAATTTGTGAAGACATCAGGCATTTCTTGAATATCGCAGGCAACAACAACAATCCTGGCGACAAGATCCATATCGTTTTCAATGGGCACTCTTAAATTAAGCTTTTCATAGGTCCCCACACGAAAAAGTCCAAACACGAGAGATCCGGCAATCAAGGTGGCAAGCTATGGGACCACCTCGACCAATCCATCGCCCTGGGACAGTGGAAAAGTACCTTTTAACTTCTCACCGCTTGCGTTTCGACCATACATTCTATGACGAAATTTGCTCACATAGCTGTATTATATCAACCCGTAAAGTTTAGCACACATTTTCCGATACACCCTGTATATATAAATGTACATATATATCTTTACAGGGCTTAATTTATAACAAAAATAGTACCAGAACCCTAATATTCTGCAGTATTAAGAGCCGTAGCATATCCCACAGTATCCGCCTCCACAATTCACATGTTTGTAATTCACATACTATTCAAAAAATTTAAAGCATTTTGATTTCTACAGCAAAATAAAATTTTAACATTAAAAAAAAAAAAAATCCATATTCATGTACATGACCGTCAAGAATACCACTATTTTATTAGTACTTCCAAAAAGATAACTTTCCCTAATCGTCACGTTATTTAATCGCAAAATTATGAGATTAAGTAATATCATAATCATTATCCGAAAATAGTGGTAACAGAAAAAGGAATAGTTGTCAGCTATGTACTTATATATCGGTTGTCCCAAAAATGACTGATGGATTTTAAAATTCCATAACTTGCAAACGGTGACAGATATTAAAAAAATTCTTGCAGGAGTGTTATGTAAGATGTCAGGAGTTTTTATGCTGCGATTCTTAGTTTTAGTTACAAATAACATCGATAGATGGCGCTGCAAGCAATAACCGCTAATTCCATTCTCGATTTAACGGCCTCTCTCTTCTTCCTTGCGAAACCAGGAGATTAAAATGCATGGAATGGATCACGAAGTACCAAAAATCGAGTCTGGACAGAGCGCCTATTGCTCTCAGCGCCATCTACTGTTTGAAATTTGAACTAAAATCAAGAATCACAGTACAAAACCCCCTGACATCATGCATAACCCTCCTGCAAGTATTTTTTAAATATCTGTCATTGTTTGGAACTTATTGAATTTTAAAATCCATCAGTCATTTTTGGGATACACGGTATACGTAGTGAATAAACAACTAGAAAAGCAATTTATGAAGAAAAAATTTAGAAAATCTCTCTGGTGAACGATTTTGTTTTTCAATCTACCACCAATAACAACATAGAACGATGTTCTGGTAAGCTTCGGTGAGCTCCAGCGAAAATTAAGCACTATATATACTATATATATATATATGTTGCATTCTAGTAACATTCGATTGGCTTTATCGTTGAAAATGCCATACTGGCTGTCACGATAGTAGTTGTGGATCACATCCAGGGATAATGGTGTAAAAGAAGTGGCCAGAACAGATAATTCGAATCTGTTATATAAGTAGAACCAATTGTTGAAATGCAGTTGTCGAGTGAAAAAAATGGAATACATCGTTCCGTGAAGTTTCCCGAGAAGAAATTGAAACAACTCATAATATCAGCTAAGCACTTTATTAGAACAGCTTGCAAAAAAGTGCAGTTTCCACCAAGATAATTAGCCATCGCTCCGAAGTAGTAATTAGGTTTAAACAAAGTTCCAGATAATCGAATAACAGGACGGTGACCAGGGGATGGATGAAAACTGGAAATACGACTCAAATCTGCTAAAATCTGCTGAAACACAGCGAGTATCAACTTTTTGTTCCTCACGTGTAAGGATACAAATACAACGTAGGTCGCGCTCTCAACCAGTGAATAATTAAGAATGTCACGTCATATAAAGAGTGCGAACAGAGCTAGCGGATGAATTTAAAGGAATAAAGGATAACATCAGAAATGCGCGGAAAGTAAAAATGGAAGCTAAAAGAATATTCTCGAAAGAAAAAAGCACGGGAATGGAACATTTAATTTAAGAATACTAAAAGCGTAATATTTAAGCGATTGCGACAAGCGAGACATTAAATTAAAGGGAATTTAACAGAGTTAACGATAGACATTATTTAAGGATAAGGATTTAGTGAATATAAAGTAGTAATTTAGAATAAGATAAGGAAATCGCGGAATTAGATCTAATAATGTGACATATATATATATTAAAACTTACAACTAAAACGGATTCATTGCATTGGAAGCAATTAATTTTTGATCTATAGTGTTCTAATTGAAATTCTTTACCTCCGCGTCAGGCATTTAGATAAGTGAAATTAATTTGAAAAGCATTTTCCGAATAATGATCACTATTCTACAACATTATGTTGCTCGAAGATTCTGACTCTTTACTTAATGGTTTGCATTTAAATACACCAATTAATAACATCCCAAATATTCTTGTCATAAGACTAATTAGGATAAACTTCCCGGAAACTTAGGAAAATCTCCCGTTTTCAAAATTATATATAAAAAAAATCCTAAAATATGTTATAAAAGCTAATTAACCCTTTCCGGCGCGGTGTCCTTAAAAAAGGACACCCACCTAATTTTAATTCCAAAACTGGCAAACGGCACCAAGAATATTTAACTAAAATTTTCCTATTATAATGTACATGAAAATAAGAAAGTTCGTACTTTCTAATTAATTCGTTTATAAATTGCAGTGTCAGTCCATTATTTCATCAGTTTATAAACATAATTACTCCGCGCCGGTGAATTCATGCATGTGATTGATAGGCTGCAAAAACTTGTTTCACAATCTTAACCCCTTGAGGGGCACCGGTATATATTATATACCACCTACGATTAATGAAGTTTTACACCAGAAAAATTTTATTAAAATTTACTTTTCTAACTTTGGTGGAAAAAAACCCTAAAACCGCAACAAATGTACAAACTTTTTTCTTTTTCCAAGCATTTCATTGGCGGTTCAGAAAAAGGCTTTTCCATTGTCAGTTTTTCAAGCATTCCATTGGCTCTTTCTGGCGACTCGTTTCATTTCAGGCGTCCAAATCGCTCCGACACAAAACAGTCGCTTGCTTTCCGAGCCTTTCTTTTGAAGCTATAGGATAACATTGAGTTGCTCGGAATTAGAGGTTTCACCCGCAGTGACCCAAAAATGACCCACTAAGCGAATTTTCTCATACAATATTTAGTCAAAATCATAGCTGCCAACTTGTACGGATTTTTCCTACCACTAAAATTTAATAGAAATTTTTGCCAAGCTGAATCGTTAATAATCGCTGCGTTTCCGAGATTCAATTAGGCAAAATTTTCTTTTAAATTTTATTGGTAATGGAAATCCGTACAAGTTGGCAGCTATGCAAAATCCTTTGAACGATTTTAAGAAACCCATAGTGATCTAAAATGACCACTAATTTAATTTTCTGTAACATGTGATCCAGTCCAATGGTCTTCTGATAATCCAAAACTGTAGAATATAAAATTTAGTCAAAATTGTTATGGCCGTTTTATAGATAAACTTAAGTTGACTCGCAATGATCCACTAATCGAAATTTCTCGAACTTTGAATGTGATTACTTGGCCAATGTGCATACTTGAAAATCGTGGCCATCATGGTGGATATTGTTTCAGGACTTTCTTACTCCTCCTTCAATTCAAATACCGCTATTTATAAAAATACTATTCTTACCCGTATTTAACTACAGAACAATAAGTCAAAAATTACATTTCAGAGGAAGTGGTACTGAAAATCAACTGATAGCAAAATTCCTCATCTTTAACCCTTACCGGCGCGGAGTAATTCTGTTTATAAACTGATGAAATAATGGTCTGACAACGAAATTTATAAACAAATTTATTAGAAAATACGAACTTGCTTAATTTCACATACATTATAATAGGAAAATTTTAATTAAATATTCTTGGTGCCGATTGTCAGTTTTGGAATTAAAAATAGGTGTCCTTTTTTAAGGACACCGACCTCGAAAGGATTAAGTCAGCTCGTAGGAAGTATTCGAGAAATTGTTCAATGTCCCACGACTCGCGCTCGATCTAACTTTGACACCTCGTGTAATAGCACATTAATATATCCTGTTCACTCTCCATCCCCGCCCACCACACCACCAATAAAATACACTTAGATAAAGAATACCCTTCCTTACACTATACGTTCGGAAAGTAGTAATGGGATATAATCTGAAAGAAATCGCTGCAATTTCATGTAGGCCACAAAGTTGGCGCGTGCCATTAACCTGTAATAGGTACGGT